>CM062812.1:498794012-499387721 GCA_031772625.1 Pinus tabuliformis | reverse complement strand
TTATGTGGTTGGGCTAGCTGAAGGTGAACAACTGGTGAAGGTAACTACTAATGATAAGAATAGAAAAGGTGGTTGTTGATTATGATAATGATTTCTACCATCTATAAATACTAACTTTGGTTTATCTAATCTTACGGAAAACTATAACAATTTAGTTCTTTTGTTTTAGCAATTTGTTTTTATGCTCATAAATATTGGAGAGAAGTTTCCTTAATATTTGTACTTTTGATGAGTATTCTTATTGGCATCAATATTCTTTGAAATGACTACCTCATTTATTCACAATGTTTTAGCAAAGTCTTAGCAACTTTGTGCTAACCCCAATGTTGACTGAATTTTGAACCAATCTTAAGAAACGAATTTTGAAGCAATCTTAAGAAACCTAATTGTATTTTGATTGTGCATAAGGTTCTTAGTCACAACCATACTCTCAATGGAGGAAATACCAACTTCTATGAAGGGGATGAGATATGGCATATTGCTTTTAATATCAATATTATAAGTTATACAACACTTCTCCATTTTTCAATTCCTTTATAATTCTCTATATTTATTCATTTTCTCATTCTTATATTTCCACTTAAGATCTTGTTGAAAATTAAGTTTTTCTAGATATTTATATGAGTTAACTTCCTCTAAGTTGTTGTCATAGAAAAAATTATCTTATGAACTAACTAAGAATTCTCCAAGATTTCTATTCTTGTACATGTCTACCAATAAACATCAATAAACATTCATAAGATAAAGTTTGTGATAATTATATTTTAAAAATATCATTTACACTAACATTATGCATAATATTATGAATGTAGAGAAAGTTAATTCATAAAAATATCTTAGTGTTGACCTTCATCACAAGATTCATTGGAGCTCTAGCATTAAGAAATGATTAATAAAGGATGGAAATATTATTTTCTCTTAATAACGACTATAAACAAGTGCCACAGGGTAGCTTAGTCCCTACCACCTAAATAAGAATCCCTGCCACCTAAATTAGAAATTAAGATTCAATGGAGCTCTAGCATTGAGAAATGATTAATAAAGGATGGAAAGCTTATTTTCTCTTAACAACGACTATAAACAAGTGCCACAGGATAGCTTAGTCCCTACCACCTAAACTAGAATCCCTACCACCTAAATTAGAAATTATACTCTCAAAAAGATTGCATATAAGATAGGTGTGACCAAATTAACTTAGAATCATTTCATGGGTCGAGAATAATTTGGGAGGGAAATTAGTAGTGTTAGGGAAAATGGATATTAAAGGAAGACAATAAATTTTTTACTTATGTTTGAAATTATTTCCTCAGTAAAATTGCATACAAGATGGTTGTATTTAAATTAACGCAATTATTTAATAGGTACGAAAGCTTGAGTTGTAACTTGTAGGAATTTCACATAGTTAGGGGAAATAGATATCATAAAAGACTAGAAATATGAAATGGGTACATGCTGAATTTATGTGCAGGTACATGATCAAATTATGTGTAGGTCGAATGTAAAAGACTTCAAGATTTTGAAAGTGAGACAGTTCAATATTGAAAATTGGTATCAACATCAAATGCACACTTCACATCCAAGACTTCAAGCTTTTGATCAACGAGACAACTCAATATTGAAAATTGGTATCAGCATCAAATGCACACTTCATAGCCACTGAGAGGTAGATAGCTATAATTTCAAAGAGGGAAATGCTGGGAATCACGAGTGGGAAGTCGGGCAGGAAAATAACAATGGTTGTCTGCTTGCGTCTTGGGAAGAGGAGAAAGGATATGTAAACCATGGCTAGCCTAACACTAGCATGTGACAGTGCTCACCAATTGGTAATTGGTGAGGGGAAGATAACCTTCCTACGGTCGTGAGTAGATGGCTGTGGCGACGGAGTCTCTTTGCTGGTGCCAGTAGGCCGGCCCCTCTTGGGGAATGGACCTATGGTCATGAAGGCTTTAGCATTGACACCAAAGGGGAAGGGGAGGAGCAAGGTGGGGCAGTTATCTATGATAGTACAAACCAGGGGTGTGATCATTGTTATACCATGTTGAATTGTTTTTGGTTAATGAATTATTGTAATCAATAAGATTGGAGCATCTCTGCCATGGTTCATCCTACAAAAAGTTGTGGTCATGGAAGATGGGCCTAGCTACCCAAAAAGTAAAAGGAATTGAGCACATTAGAGCCTCTCACGAGTAGAAAATCAGTGGAAACGCTTATCAGCAAGGCTGCAGAGGAAAATCATGAGGGAAATGATGAAGGTATTTGGAAAATTTTAGAGGAATGGGAAGAGGAAGTCAAGCAGGATAGCGCGACATATGCAGAGATGGATGATTGGAGGTCCCTAGTCTCCGATCCTAGTAACACTAGAGGCACAATCACTCAATTTAAATAGAGCTTATACCTTTATTGGTTGATGGAAATCCTCTTGGGCAAAGGCTATGCAACATATTTCGGTGGGCATGGTTGTTACTGACCAAGGCATACTGAGCTACAAACAGGAACTCCAAAAAGTTTAGTTTCGACTCCATAAGCAAGATATCACGCTGGGAAAAATTGAGAGCCATATTCCATGCATCTTGGAACTGTCTGACATGCCTAGATTGAATGTCAAAGACCTTGTGCTAGTGGATTTAGCCTCGGAGGAACATAATGATTAGATAATCTCCCTTGTTTCATTTTGTTTTATATGCGGATAGCTTTTCCTTTTCCTTATGCAAGAATATGTATAGGTAAAAATCTAGAGTATGGTCATGAAATAGAGACTTATATAGCTTGGATAGAAATACTGAAACTTTTTTGTTTCTGGATGGCATACAATGCGGATAGGTGGCCAATAGACTTGGTTTCCCAATGGGCAAGTTGAGGCCACCTAGCCAATCTATGTCGTGTAAATTTTCTTATAAATGAATGGAAAAAAGAGGACCTACAAAGCTTAACAAAAAAAAATGCACACTTCACAAACTTTTTCCACTTTTTCCAAAGTTCAATATTAAAAATTGGTCAGAGGAGAAATAAATATGCACCAAACTCGTGTGGAAAGAAACAATCTCAACATCAAATGCACACTTCACAAAATTTTTCCACTTTTTCTAAATAGAGTCTATTTTCTAAGGGATAAAAATCCTTTTATGTTTATTTATAGGCCCCTTCCTAGTCATATACGTAACCAATATCATGTTGAATAAAGGAAATATCGTGGATGCTACCATAAGATTTCACCATGGTATCTATGAGTAGTGAATTAGAATAATTATTTAATCAATGCTCAATAAAAGATCCACTTCTTTCCTATCAAACATTGTAAAGTTGTTATGTGAGTCCCTAGATTTATTGATATAGCTTTAAAATAGTTCATCCAATGGTAAATTTTGAATTTCCCATTTTCGAAAAAAAAAACTTTCAATATAATCCTCATGTGTCACAAACCAATCCAAATACCCAAAAGAAGTTAAGCAACGATAATCAAAGGAAAATCATCCATAAGAGTTCACAAAGGTATCTATGAATAGTGAATTAAAATAAGTATTTAATCAATGCTCAATAAAAGATCCACTTCTTTAATATCAAACATTGTAAAACATTGTAAATTTGTTATGTGAGTCCCTAGATTTATTGATATAGCTTTAAACTAGTTCATCCAATTGTAAATTTTGAATTTCCAGTTTTCGAAAAAAAGACTTTCAATATAACCCTCATGTGTCACAAACCAATCCAAATACCCAAAAGAAGTTAAGCAAGGATAATCAAAGGAAAATCCAATCACCTTAAGAGAAAGTGGTAAAAAGCCATAAGCTTTTGATCAAGCGAGACAATTGAATATTGAAAAAGAGCACATTTTTTTGACATAATGTACGTGATTTTTCTTTATATTCTAGCTTTGAATGACTTTTTTTTAACTAATTTTTAGATTTTATTTACTAATTTTTATATCCAATGATCTTCTATATCTCACTACTCTTCTCGAGTTTATGCCTTATGGCGTTTCCTTTGCAACATTTGGTGCAATTGTTAGTTATACAACTCTATTAAATTAGGCCACTCTACTAGGAAAAACCATACACTTACATGCCTTTCTTAAAGATCATATTTTTAAAATCTTAGAAGCTTAAACTGAACTAAATAAGTTTATCTCGGCAAATCCTTTGAACATAAAGCTTTAATTTGTTTCAAAGATTTATAATGTACTTATAATGATGTGCATATAACTACATGGACGTGAGGGCACTTGAAGGATAAATAAGTTTATCTCGGCAAATCCTTTGAACATAAAGCTTTAATTTGTTTCAAAGATTTATAATGTACTTATAATGATGTGCATATAACTACATGGACGTGAGGGCACTTGAAGGATAAACAAGATTACAAAATTATTAGGATAATAGACTTCATATCGATGCTACAGTAATAGGGTATTGACATTTTTACCTGATATTGCAAATTTTCGGATTACAAAAGTAAGAGATTAATTGATTTTTTTTTTGAGCACAAAAAACAAAACTGCCTTCATTGAAAAGAGTTTACATATGTTGTATATAGAGCTCCATAATACATTACATCGAAGCCACAACTCAAAATCTGAGAGAATCTAGCAACGTAAATATTTCTGTTCATCCAAGAAGTACAGGACATCATTAATCAAGGCCGAAATGTGACCCAGCAAAGGTGGAACCAGACACTCTGAAATAAACATCATAAGGCAGAGGAATCGCTGTCCCGCACGACACGCAACCAAGTAACCAAATCTGCTTAAAAGAAAAAGGAAAAAACAGAGCCATCGAAAAAGAGCAAAAAACAGAGCCATCGAAAAAGAGCAGAAAAAAAATCCATACAAAGGAGTTATCTGGTTAGAAATCAAAGTGAATCAGACCTGACAGGCAAGAAAGCCCGTGTTTGTTTCTATCTTCTAAAAATGATTTAGATTTAATTATTTTCTGCGAGTAAGATATTCTCTCAAACCAAACCAAATAATTGTGTGTTCAAAACAATTTCCATATCTTAAAATAACACTTTACTTATAAATAAATGTGAAATATAAAACAGACCTAACTACAATCTGGGTCCATCGATCTGTCATCAGGAGAGCCAAGTCAAGTGACGCTGATCCCAGTGGAAGCAACGGTAAACAGTCAACGGTGGTCTGAAAATATTGTTTTTATGTCATCAAGGCAAACTGTCCTCACCACCAATGCGTTGATCAAGGATCAGTGTTTGGACATTCAATTTTCAAAGCCGTGGAGCTGTGTGATTGTCTCTTGTTTTTGAGTGTTAGAACTGTACATTGCAGAATTGGAAACGTGGTGGCGTGGATGTATGCTGAAGAATTGTTTCAATTGCTTGTGTGTGCTGAGGAGACTGCCGAGAGGATCTCTGCGTAGCAGAGCTGCATATCGAAGGTGCAACTCCTCATTGATTGCCATGAACTTATTAATACAAAGGCAATTGGCGTTTAACCATGGGCTCTGCCGGGATATGAACGGGAGAGATTGGTGGAGCTGTACACCTAATTACTTTATACACCCACTAAGCCAACCGATGCAGCTAGAGACCGCTCCCCTACCCAATCCAGCAGCGAGCTGCGCCCACGTATTAATCACTCGAACAGCCAGCATTGGCATTTACCCCTGTGAGAGGAAGGAAGGTAGGACAAAGAAAATCATTAGTTTAGAAGTGCACACTTTATGTAGGTCTGCATCCGAATCCAAAGTAAGTTTGTATTCGAACGGTACCGAGGAGGGAGAAAGGAAGGAAGGTAGGACAAAGGAAAGTATTAGTTTAGAAATGCACACTTTATGTAGGTCTGCATCCGAAGCCAAAGTACGTTTGTATTCCAACGGTACCGAGGAGGGAGGGTCCTTTCGGAATTTACACACAAGTATCGAACAGTAGACACTGGTTTTCATTTCTTCAAAGGATGTGTGTTTGGGATGCTCACGCTCTGTGCAAAATAACGAAGCTCCAAACCCCAACATCTAGAATATTTGGAATTTGCAATCTGCATACATTAATGGCTACACTCATTTTCAGGCATAAAGAGTAGACTCTCTCGTTTTTGAAATAGAAGGTCCAAATGCCAACATCTAGAATATTTGCAATTTGCAGGCATAAACAGTGGGCTCTCTCGTTTTTAACAAGTGCACCATAAACCAAACAATCGGAGTATTTGATTTAACTGATCTCTTTCCAATTCTACCCATTCCAGTCCTGCTCACAAATATAAAACAACCAAATACCTTCTCATAACTTCCCCAGCTAGCTGAAATGATCACAAAATTCTGGGACATGTTGAGCGCAAAGCATGAACTGTTTATAACAGTTTATTCCAAGCCTGCAAAGTAATCATTCCGGATATGAGATAGAAGACTACTTGCACATAGATAAACCAAAACTTTGGCACACCTATCTATATAAACGACTGTTAGACCTTTAGGTTATCATGAAAATGGTAGGCTCTGCATCACATAATATCCACGACTCAATCATAACAAACAACTGCATGTTACGAGCTTAGTACAACACTTTTCATGGGACTCCTCTAGTATAACAACGAGTCACGCTATTCATGTGTAGCAAAACAGAATTCCGTGACATTAGTGCACTATTTTTCATGTGACTCCTCTAGTATAGCAAGAAGAGGTCATGCTATTCATGTGTAGCTAAACAGAATTTCATACGAAAATAATTCGATGGAGTCTTGGATCAGTGAACACATGCAGTGGAACACCTTTCCGGATGGAGGTTACGCGTCAAAATCAACTTTCATCGCTATAATACATATACTATCAATTTCCTACACCATACGTCTAACATGTATTTACTGTAACAAGCTTTCTCCTATATAGTTTGCGAAATATTCTAACTGACGGATTTAGTAACATAGAATTTTAACTCGTGATTTATCAAGAGCATAAAGAAATCTAAAAAATAGTATGTTATTAATGTTCCAACGCTTGACAAACAGAAGCATCACGATAATGGGATTTATGGTACAAAGAGTTGTGATGAGATTGAGAGGATGCACCTCGATATTAAACTTAAAAGTTGGGTTGTAATAGCAAATTGGTGAAAGGAGGAAAGGCAACACTGTAAAGTTTATGGTGTTTTTAAATTTTAAATTAAATTACGGAAGAAAGGTTTATGGTGTTTTTAAATTTTAAATTAAATTACGGAAGAAATTAATTTTAAATAAATTTATTTCATATTTAAAAATTATGGATTAGAAGAATTAATATAAGTGTTTATTGAGCTGAGATGCTTACTCTTATTAGTATTTTTTTCATTTTACAACCTAGTATGAGGGGATGTGTAAGTTTGTTTGTAAGTTTTTTCCTTTTTAAATAAAATGAGAAATGAGAAATTATGTTTTAAATAGAAAAATAAAGTTTGTTATAAAAAAATATGAGTAGAAGTAAAAAAAAGTAAGAATAAGATGTTTAAATCTTATACTTCTCAAAAATATTTCAAAAAAAAATTAAATAAACTATTTGAAGATCTATGTTAATATGAACATATACTTAAAAAAATATTAATAATAAAATTCCATTTTAATTTGTCTATTAAAATGTGATGTAAAATATTTTAATATAAATTTTTTATATATTATGTATCTTTTTAAAAAAATTATGTATATATCATGGAAAAAAGTTTATTTACTCATATATATACTCTATTTAGTATTAAAAATTCATTTTGAACAATGAAAAATAATATATTGTATTTTATATTTAAAAAGAAATTGTAAGTAAAAAATTTTAATCCCTCTCAACTCATATTAAATTTATACTTAAAATAAATTTATTTTAATTCAAAATATTCAAAATAGTTAATATTGAATTAAAATAATTTTTAAAATCTTTAATTTCAAATTAGATGCTGAAACTCTAAAAAAATATCGGTAGGCCAAGACCTTGTCATCTTTGTAACAATCTGCACATCAAATTCAATATGTAGCCCGGAAGATAAAGAAACAAGTTCGGTACTTAACCCAACAGATACACCATTATCTCGAGGCACCGCATTAGGTGAGTCAGAACATACTTATGTTACCCTATGTTGTTAGTTGAATTTAATGTAAATACTTTCAATCTTGATGTGAAACTCACACCATGTTTGTGTCACATAAGATGTCCTATCCAATTAAGGGCCAGTGCTCGCACCAAAATTTATACATGTTTATTTGTCCTATCAAATTAAGGGTGACCGCTCGCATTAAAATTTATACATGTTTAAGAAAGAATAGGAAGTTTTGGGCTCTGCGCTGCTGCAACCCTAGCCGCGCCATCTAAAGTGACCCCGCAAGCGATCTCCCCCATGGAGCCTGGAGGCGGCCCTGCGGCCCCTCCCCCGTTACCTCCGGAGCTCGAAGCTTTCAAAGCTCTTGTAACTGCTACAGGAAAACGCCAGCCCATACGCCCGCAGCAAAAGTTTGTGAAAAAACTGGACAGTATCCCCAAGGTGGCCTTACCAGAGGAGGAAACCTGTAGATCTGCGCTGAATCTCGCAGAAAGAGGTCTAATTGGCCAGTTTACCGGTCTGTGGCCATCCCCGAGAGCAGTCGAAGAATGGGTCAAAAGAAATTGGTTATCTCTGGTAAATGAAGGAATTAAGATCTATTTTGTAGGCAAAGGGTTCTTCGTCTTCTTGTTTGACAGTGCAGAGGACAAAAACCTGATCTTCAGAAATGGGCCATACTTCATGGGGCCTCAAGGACTCTACTTGAACAAATGGTCTACTGATTTCGACCCAGCACAAGACGTGCCCAACGCTGTCCCTGTCTGGGTGTGCCTCCCGCATCTTCCCCTTCATTGCTGGAGTCAAAACTCACTTCAATCCATCGACAATGCACTAGGGAAATACATAGATCAGGCCCCAAGGAAGGATCAATACTCCTGCGCTCGGATCTGCGTGGAGGTTGATCTGGAAATAGGATTATCCGAAGCGATCCAGCTATCGGTGGCAAACTGGACACACATTCAAGAGCTCGATTATGAACAACTGCCTTTCAAGTGTCGATTCTGTCATGAGTACGGGCACTTCGCAAGATACTGCAAAAAGAGAAACGAGGAGACATCAGAGAAGGAAAAGGAAGAACAATGGAAACAGGCAAAGAAACCAACAATCAGCAGACAGAGTAACAAAGACAAAGCTAAAGGGACAGAGAACAAAGTAGATAATGGAAGCACAAGTAACCAAAATGCCGGAAGCAGTGAAACAAAAGGAAATGGGGGGGGGGGGGACAAAAACCCCTTTGAAATCCTCACGCCGCCTTCAGATCCTCCAGAAGTAGGGGAAGAAGATCCACCTCAGCAGGAGAATAAAGAAACCATAGATCCAGGTAATAACCCAATCCCTATCCCAAGCAATATTTCTTCCCCTTCATATGCAGATATAATAAAAAAAAAGAAGAAAATTATAGAGAACACGGGATCATCAGATGATGAAACACTTGAAAGGACAACACAAAAGGTAGGACGAAGAACAAACAGGGAAACTAGAGAAGAGGAGTCAGAAAGACAAAAAACCCTCGGCAGTCAAGCCACCATAGAAATGACACTAGGGAGGAATATTAGGCCTAGGGCCTCCAAAGGAGGAGGGCCTACCCCTATAAGTGGTAAATGATGCAGTTGATCTCTTGGAACTGTAGGGGTCTGGGTAACCCCAACAAGGCAGAGGCTATCAAAGAATTATTGAAGATGTAGACCGCGAACATCCTTATGCTCCAAGAGACCAAAATAGAAGGGGAAACCCTTCTAAACACTAGCATTATGAAATGGAAATTTGATTCAGGAAAGGTTGTCAGTGCAAGGGGCACGACCGGAGGAATAGGCACATTTTGGTCAAAAGATTTCTCACTAGAACGATTCTTTGTGACCCAACATTGGATCTTCACAGAACTACGACACACTGTCAACAATCTTTCCCTTGCTCTGTTTAACTTGTATGTCCCTGTTCATTATGAAGAAAAGAGAGAGTGCTGGAGGACACTCTTGGATTATATAGAGCAGATCAACCCCTCAAATTTAGTCATTGGTGGTGATCTGAATATAATTCTTGATCCCAAAGAAAAGAAAGGAGGGATTTACTCTAGGGACCCTTTCATCAATACAGTGGGAAATCTGATATTGCAGTGGGACTTGGTTGACTTCAAACCAGTGAAAGGCAAATACACCTGGACTAACAACAGAACAGGAGAAAATCAAATCTCTGCCAGGCTAGATAGATTTCTCATCAGCGCTCTTTAATGATGGATAACATAATAGTTTTCACCAAGATTCTTCTAAAGCTCACATCGGACCATAAGCCAATCCTCTTATGCCTAAAAGAAGAATAATATTTAGGCCCTCTCCCATTTCGTTTCAACCCACTTTGGGCAGGTAAAGAAGGGTTCTTAGAAACAGTTCAAACATCATGGAGGATTGATGTACTCGGTTCCCCAAGCTATGTGTGGGAGCAAAAAATGAAAAATACAAAAAAAGCACTCAAAGTTTGGATAAAGAAATCCATGCAATCCCCCACTAGGCAGAGGAAGGAGGCAGTTCTTCAGTTGGAAGGAATACAACTCGAAATGGAGGAGAAAGATCCCTCTCCCACAGATTTAGCCAATGAAAAATCTGCTCAAAGGAATGCATACTGTTCTTTTAGAAATGAAGAGGAATATTGGCGCTTAAAGTCTAGAAGACTGTGGCTCAAATCTGGGGATAGAAATACCACATACTTTCATAGATAGTGCAGGGCCTGTCTCTCGTGCAATCATATAACATAAATCACCAGCACTAGTTGTCAGTTGTATAAAGGATTTTCTCAAATCAAAGAAGCAGTTGTAAACCATTTTCAGAACCTTCTTAGTGTAGAAAGAAACAGGAATGAGGAGGATGTAGTAGAGTTTCTCACAACCATCCCAAATCTAGTCAGTGTGGAAGATAATGATTCTCTGATGAGCCCAGTCACGGAAGAAGAGATTACTAATATAGTCTGGTCCATGGAACCAGACAAAGCTCCAGGACCTGACGGTTTCACAGTACATTTTTATAGAATTTGCTGGGAGATAATCAAAACTGATCTCTTCAGAATGATAAGAGGAATCTTGAGGAAGGCAAAAGTGGGTGGAGGAATAAAATCCACATTTCTCGCTTTAATCCCCAAGGAAACAAACACAGGATCCTTTGATAGATACAGGCCGATCTCCCTTTGTAGTTCATCATACAAGATAGTGGCCAAGCTGTTGGCTAACAAAATTAAGCCACTACTGCAAAAACTCATCTCTCCGGCCCAAGGAGGATTTGTGAAAGGCAGAAAAATCCTGGACAATGTCATTCAAATCCAAGAGGCTCTCCACTCCAGCCAAACACGGAAAGAACAAGGTATGATTATCAAATTAGATATGAGTAATGCTTTTGATCGAGTTAACCACTCTTTCCTGTTCAGGGTTCTTGCAGCCTTTGGATTCAGCCAGGAATTCATAAACCTTATCAAAGCCTGCATTGAAAACATCTGGATCGCCCCAATGGTGAATGGGAGACCAACAGAGTTCTTTTTAGCCACCAGGGGACTGAGGTAGGGCTGCCCTTTGTCTCCCTTTCTATATATTCTGATGGCGGATTCACTAAGCAGAAAGCTGACATAGGAGCAACAAATCGGCACCATACCTGGGATAAGAATTGTGCAAGGCGTAGCCCCAGTGAACCACGCGCTCTTTGCTGATGATTCACTCCTGCTCGGGGGTGCTTCCATGAGAATTGCTAACTCCTTCAAAACTATTCTCCAAAAGTATTGCAGCATTTATGGAGCATTAATCAGTGAGAGGAAAAGTGCAGTTTATGGATGGAATACAGATCAACAAACAATTGAAACGATTGCCAGCGAATTGGGGTTCAAAGGCTATGCAACGTGGGATAAAATAAAGTATCTAGGTCTTCCTCTGACGATGGGACCCAATCGCAATCACTTGTGGGAGGAGGTGATTTCAAAGTTCAAAAAAAAGATAGCAGCGTGGGGTGGAGTCTAGCTTACCACAGGCGGCAAGCTTACTCTCATCCGTTCGGTGCCTTCAGCCCTGCTTACGTTCTAAGCCTCTTTGCTGATGGCTCCAAGGAAAATCGCAGATCAAATCTCCTGTCAAATGCAGAACTTTCTATGGAATGGTGGGAAGGGGAACAATAACCGATTTCAATTAGTTAATTGGGAAACAGTGAAGCATCCCATTGCTGAAGGCGGACTCCAAATTCAAGACCCCCAGCAAGCAAATCTAGCCCTGGGTTGCAAACTCCTGTGGCAGCTATTATCCGAGCCTATGCATCCTATCAGTCAACTCTTAAAACTCAAGTATCTCATAAATCAGCCGATCATCTCCTTCAACCCACTGCCTTCTCCTAGAGGAACACAGGCTTGGAGGCTCTGCTGCAAAGGGATAGATTTCTTCAGAACTCATTTGTATAAAATTCCAGGGAACGGAAAAAATACATTGCTGTGGAGAGACCGAATCATGGGCCACCCTCCACTTTCAGTCATTAATGAAATTGCAGATTTAAGAGCTTGGTTAAGTTCAAAAGGAATCAGGAAAATCGAGGATATTGCAGAGTGGGATAACAAAGGCAATTGGCAGTGCTGGACATTGCCTAACATTCCAGCGCATTTAAAAAATCAGTTAAATTTTCTCATAGATGCAATTATAGACTTTACTCTAGTGAACAAGGACGAGGAAGATACATGGGGATGGGGAAAAACAGGGGTGCACACAGCCAAACAAGGGTACTTACAGATGCAAGGCAAAAAGGACTCTCCACACTCGGAAACAGTGTGGAAGCAGATCTGGGAAAGCTTCAGCATCCCGAAGATCAACTTCTTCTTTTGGACTTTGTTTCACAACAAAATCCTAACTGGAGATAACCTATGCAGAAGGAACATAGCTGGTCCACATCGATGTGTGTTTTGCAAAAAAGCATTGGAGACCTCAGTTCACATATTTATTGAATGTGAGTATGCACAGAAGACCTGGACCAACTTCTTGGCAGGTCTGAATGTGAGATCCCCAGCTCACTGTTCGATCACAGACATGTTCTCGTCTTGGAAAGCTCGTTACCCCTACAACATCGCTGACAAATCTCTTTGGCATAAGGTGTGGATTGCAGCTCCAAAATATGTTTGCTGGAAGTTGTGGCTCTCCCGGAACGAAATTGTCTTCAATCAAAAAGAAATGACTGCAGGAAATGTCGCTGAACAGGCCAAGAAACTACTAATAGAAACTCTGAGACAATCCAATGTCAAAGATAGCTCCCTTCGAGATGAAGAAAGAGCATGGTTGGACGATTACACCCCCTTGTCGAGACCTTCAACAATCTCTCTACCAAATCACAAGGAAAATTGGCAGATTCGAGACACTTTGGAAAGTTTCCAGAAGTGGTGGAAATCACAAGGAAAATGCACTATCTTCTTTGACGGAGCCTCGAAAGGCAATCCAGGCAGATCAGGAGCAGAGTGGGTCATATATCTCCCAAACGGGAGAAAAGAGGACTTCAGCTGGGGACTTGGGCTTAAAACCAACAATCAGGCATAAGTCCTCAGTCTTTTAAAAGCTTGTCAACTCGCCAGAGAAGGAAACCCAAGGGAAATCTTAATATTTGGAGACTCAGAACTGCTGATAAAATCTCTATTAAATAAGAAAGGGCTCAAGGATCCAGTACTGAACAAACAACTATCAAGAGTGAACAGACTCATGAAAGACTTCTCTTCAGTTCAAATCTTCCATATCCTCAGAGAATTAAGCACAGAAGCAGACAGCCTGGCAAATATTGGATGTAATCTAGAAAAGAACATGATCAACATAAATGCAGGAGCACCGAATATGGTAACTATTCCTTAAAAGGGCAAGGCGATCTTGTAAAAGCAGAAAATTGTTCTGTTAGAAACAGTGAATTGTAATACTTGATATGGCTTCGGCCACCCATAAATAAAAATACCCTTTTCGGTTAAAAAAAAAAATTATACATGTTTATGGATTTTAAAATATATATGCTTTTAAAAATAAGATTGTAGATATGTTTTTCTTAGACATGGATGGGTTAGGTATTTATTTTTAATGATTTTTTTACTAGTCTAGAGTTTGGGAGTCTAGTGTTGTGATCGAAGAAAGTGATGAAGGTTATGGGACAAGTCAATGTGAGATTATGGATAAAGGGATTAAAATTTAGGGATATATAAGTGTGAGATTATGGATAAAGGGATTAAAATTTAGGGATATATTAGTGGAAGGAGTTTACGGGTAGGAATAAGATTTTAATGAAGAGGGCTTGTGAAGGAATAAGGTATTAAGTAGAGGAGATAGTTAAGAAATAAGACCTTAGGATAATGAAGAAAAATGACTATTTTTCGTTTTTGGAATACAGGAGAATATTATCCAGAAATATTAGACAAAGTGGTCAGATGTTTCACGAACAACCTATTTAGGAGGCTCATGAACATTGTTAGTGCATTGGTCAAACCAAATAGCACTACAAAAGACTCTTAATGCCCTGAGTTATAAAAGTGATCTTAGAGCTGTCACCTTCTTTAATCCTTAACTGGTTATATTTAGTTCCCAGATCTATTTTAAAGAAAGTTATTGCTCCTTATTTGATCAAATAGATCATCTCTTCTAGGTATAGGATACATATTCTTTTGCAACACCCCGAAACAATAAATAACTTTTTTTTTACTTAACTTCCTTAATACTTCTAACCTACGTGTCACCCTAACCCGCTCCAAGTGATGTGAAGTGACTCCAACTTGGCGCGATTAAAGGTTTTGAATGTCACACAGTTTTTCTGCACGACAACCTGAGTTAAACCTTGTACATGTGTGCCACCTACCAACACCTCGGTAGAGGTGTTGGCTCCTCTGCTCGATGATTAATGTAAGGTTCAATATTGGTATATGATATTCAGACTTGACTGAGATATTTGATTTGAAATGAATTTTTGTGTGGTTTCTCGCTTTCTTCCGCATTGTCTGAGGTGGAGACGCAACTTGTTAGGGTGTAGGGTAAGGAAGGTCCTTTCTCCAAAGAGGTTTTGTTGCTTCCCGATGACAACATACATATTGAAATGGGAGGTAAGTGAATCATTCAAGCTTTTTGGTTTGTAATTGCAACTACCTTTGTATTCATAGCTGACCTCAATGTTGGTGCAGGTATGGTGTATAGATTGGGAAACTTTCCTTGAGAGCCGAACAACAATGAGCTTTGATCGCCGAGGTTATGGCTCCTTCTGGCTTGAACACCCTCTTGGTTTAATCTCGTCCCTTATCTATATTTAATGGTGAATGTTAACTGTATTCCAGACATACAAAATTTCAATTACGATGCCCTTATCTCAGGTAATAAGTTTCCTACCCTATTCTTTTGTTGTTAAGCATTCAATGCCTCTACTTAGCTTGAGGTATGGCTCTAACCGATGATCTGTATGGTTGTACGGGTATGGTTCAACCCTGCCACTGGTTGAATAGTCTTTCAAGGGCATAACCTAAACCAAACCTTTTTGCTTTCCACAGGTTGGTTACCTTACCTTTATTGCTCATCTGCTTGTCTCAGATACGTGCTTGCCTTCAAAAGGAGGTGGGAGAGTTTGTTGGCCTTTGGCACAGTCAAACCCTCACCACAATAAAAGTTTCACAAGGGTTATTAGAAAATGAGGGTTAAGTATAAGATGCGACCTAACGGGTTCGCAACAATTTTTAAAGACTAACTATGAACTAGATTTCTGGACTTATTCGGTTGTTGTTAATATGAATACGACACTCGTTGTCCATTCTGGTTCTATGAACCCCTTTTGTGTCTGTAACAAGTACGAAAACCCTTGGTTCTTAGACAGTGGTTGTAATCGATATTTTTATTGAAGTTTTTGTGAAGATATGTAAATATTTAGAGATAGAACAGATGTTGAGGTTGAGGACAAGAAATTACTTTGAATTATAAATATATTGTTTTAATTCTTGAATTTTCTTTGGATTCATGCTTCTCTTATGTTCAGCTTGTTCCCTGATGAGCCTCGCAATTATTCTAAGAATGATTTGGTAAAAAAATGATATTACTGGAGTCGATGGTATTAGTATGGCATGAATATTAAACACGGATATGTACTCAGCTTTTTTTTATGTAACTGTTTATAAATTTGTTATTCGATTTCGCTCCTAATAACTACGAAGGTTCTACCATATAGAGTTGAATTTTTTCTTGTTTGGAATACATGGTGATGCAACTGCATTCCTCTTTTTGTTTTCATAAAGTAATATGCTCTTACAGTCGGTATGATTTGGTTTCCATTTTAACAGTTCATAGTTTTGACATGCTATAGATAAGAGTCGCAACTCTATTGTCGCAGTAAATGTTTCCCCTTTTATACGATTGATATAAATGGGTTAGTAATTCTATAGTAAATTAAATTCCTTCTTTACATTGCAGATATTAAATGAATTCTAGATTCTACAAAAAAAGTAATTTTTTTCCTCTCGACATAACAGATATTAAATGAAATCAAGATTTTATAGAAATGCTAAGTTAAATAAATGAACTGTATAACTAGAAGAATACTATGCATCTTTTTTCTTTTTCTAGAATTGAATGAGTCTAGTAATCCATTAATTTCCTTAATTGTTCAGTGTCAAGTTAAGACATGAATTAATTCCATTATTCCTAATGCATACCAATTTATTTGGTGAAATAACTAAAGTTTTCCCGTTGAGTACTTATCCGTTTGAGTTGTTGATTTTATCCAAATCAATAGTCCTTTTGGAAGGGCTGACCACCTAGCCATGGACATGGCAAATACGTCCGTGGTCCCCCACCGAGCACTTCCCGCTCCTATTTGTT
The DNA here is from genome assembly GCA_031772625.1 of Pinus tabuliformis. Lineage (NCBI taxonomy): Eukaryota > Viridiplantae > Streptophyta > Pinopsida > Pinales > Pinaceae > Pinus > Pinus tabuliformis. The sequence goes on along the minus strand of CM062812.1, from coordinate 499,370,890 downwards.
GGAATTAATACAGTCGGGTATCTTGGGCGTTAGGACTTCTGTCCAGCCTCAAGTCCCATACCCATTTGACTGTTTTCCATCAATAATGAAAATCTTCCCACTGGTTTCACAACCCAGCTCAAGGAGAAAAATTCCTGTAGCCCCTTGCTGTCCTTTCCTTTTCCCTTTTGAAGAAAAGTAGTGGCAATTGTTTCCAATTGCTTCAGGAGTTGTTATAACTGTTTTCTTTTCTTTATTTTTTATTCTTTTAAAAATCTTTCCAAAGTATTTAAATAATAGATAACAATATCTGTTCTGGCTATTTTTAGGCCCAACAGTTTAAATAGTAACAAATACATAAATGCAATTTTAAACTAGGTGAAAATAACTTGTAATATCTCACTGTGTGTTATAGCTCCCTCCCCTCAAGAGGAACACCATCCCTGGTGTTCTTCCTCTATGTAAACAACGTAGGATACACTTTTTGCGTGACCTCTTGTTCCTCCCAGGTATCCTCGTCTAGACCAAAGTTCTTCCATTGCACTTTAACTTGGATGATGGCTCACCTCCGCAAGGTGGTTTCTCTCAAATCGAGGATACAAAGAGGCTCTGCCAGGAATGCTCCCTCAAGTTCTACCTGCACATTGATATTATATTGTTAGAATGTTGCGAAAACATTAATCCTTTACTCATATTACATTTCTATCATCGTTACTTGAATACTTTCCCAGTTAATAATATGTCGAGGGTTGTAAATGTACTTTTTTAACAAGGACACATGAAAGACATTGTGTACTCAGACGTGGCCTGGTAGTTCTAATTTATATGCCACAGGTCCAATCCGTTCCAAAATTTGTAAAGGCCCACAATATCGGGGTACGAATTTTGCTCATCGCTTCGTTTATAAGATGCTCTTCCAAGGTTTCACTTTTGATACACATGGTCGCCTAACTAAAATTCTTTATGCCTTCTGTTCCTGTATGTATACACCTTCCTCTTATCTTGTGCCACTTTTAAATTTTGATGAACCTTCTTAATGATGGATTCCATTTCGGCTAGCATGTCGGGACCCAACACTAATTTGTTTTCTAGACTATTCCAATATGTGGGTACCCGACACTTGCATCTATAAAGTACCTTGAAGGGGCTCATACCCAAAGATTCGCGATGCCAATTATTGTAGGTGAATTCTACCAAGTAAAGGTAGTCCTCCCATTTCTTTGGTTGTTGCATTATAAACATGTGTAACATATCCTCCAGAACTTGATTTACTTGTTCCATTTGACCATCTGTCTGCAGGTGGTAAACTGTACTGAAATGAATTTGGGTCCCCGGTCCTTAAAAAAGAGTTTTCCAGAAAGTGGATGTAAATTTTACAGCCCTATCAGAGATCACCACTGGGGTATCCCATGTAGCCGGAAGATCTCTCTCATAAATATGTCCGCAATCTCCACTATTTTGTAGGTGGATTTTACGAGAATGAAATAAGCAGTTTTACTTAGCTTGTCCATAACCACCATGATGGAGTCATGTTGCTTTTTGGTACGAGGTAGCCCTGTAATAATATCTAGAGTTATGGTCTCCCACTTCCATTATGGGATGGGTAGTGGTTACAACAGACCCACAGGATGTTGATGTTCTGCTTTCACTAACTAGCACTCTATGCATTTAGATAAATATTCTGCCACATATTTTCTTAAGCTAAGCCAAAAATAATCTCTCTTGATAGCAGAATACAATTACTGATATCCCATGTGGGCAGTGTAGGTTTCTCGTGAAACTCATCGAGTAACATCTAATTCACGAAAATTTGATTAGGAATATAAATTTGATTTCTGAATGTTAACATTTTGTCAGAATTAATTTCATACTCACCTTGCTGCCCTCTTTCTTGGGCTTCTGAAGCTTGCTTCCATAAGAATGCATATTCCAGATCTTTGAGGGAAGCCTTCCGGATAACTTCCGATAGGTTAGATTGTGCACAACTAAAATGCATCTCATAGATGCAATGTATTTTCTTGCTTAGAGCATCTGCTACTCATTTTTCTTTTCCTTTGATGTGTTTCAAGTCAAAATCAAATTCACTCAGAAATGTGGTCCATCTGGCCTGGCGAGCATTTAAGTTAGATTGATTAAAGAAATTTGTCAAACTGCTATGGTCAGTTAACAACAAAAAATTCTTCCCTAGGAGATACTGCCCCCACATCTTTAGTGCATGTACTACTGCAGTCAACTCTAAATCATAGGCAGAGTAACATTGTTCATAATCCTTCAACATTCGAGACTCATATGCAATGACTTTTCCTTCCTGAGTTAGTACTCCACCGACACCCTCTTTACTTGCATCAATACACACTACAAAGGATTTTTCCGGATCTACTACCCTTAGCACTAGAGCAGTCATGAGTAACTGTTTTAGTTATTCAAATCTTTGTTGACATTTCATTGTCCATAGGAAAGCCAGTCCCTTTTTCTGAATTGAATTCATTAGGAAGGCGATTTTCGAAGAGTCCTTGATAAATCGATAGTAGTACCCTACCAAGCCTAAGAAGGATCTTATGTCGGCCATGTTTTTTGGTGCATTCCATTCTATGATGGTTTTGACTTCTATGGATCCACCACTATTGCTTCTGTTGATATAACATGGCCCAAGTACTAAATTTGATCTTTGTAAAACTCAAATTTGTTGAACTTTGCATACAGTAGGCTTTCCCGCGGAATCTACAACACTATTCTCAAATGCCCTTCATGTTCCTATTTGTTTTTCAAATATATTAGTATATCATCGATGAAAATCAACAAAAATTTATCTAGAAAAGGTTGGAAAATACGTGCATTAGGCTCATGAATCTGGTTGGTGCATTGGTAATGCCAAAAGGCACTACCATGAACTCGTAATGTCCATAAGCGAGTTTAGAACGCAGTTTTACAGATGTCTTCGTCCTTTATTATGATTTGATGGTATCTAGACCTTAAGTCAATTTTCGAGAACACACTAGCCCCCTGTACTTGATCAAATAAGTCATCGATGCGAGGTAGCAGGTATTTGTTCTATATGGGCAATTATTCAACTGGTGATAGTCGATGCATAATCGTAAGGCTCTGTCCTTGTTACGTACAAATAGCACTAGCCCCCCCCAAGGAGACACACTTGGGCATTTGCATCCTTTATCCAACAACTCATATAGTTGCATATTAAGTTCAGTAAATTTTGGAACACTCATACGCTAAGGGGTTCTTGAAACAAGGTCTACCCCAGGCATTAGTTCAATTGTGAAGTCAATATCTCATCTGGGTAGTAATCTTGGAATAAATTCAGGAAACACATCTAAAAAATCCTATATTATAGGAATATTCTCCAAAGAGGTCATTTTGTTTTTATCATTGTTGTACCCTACCTGAACAACATAAATCTGTCACCCTTTTCTTATACACTTTCTGAGTTGATTGGCTATAATAGGACATAGCTTGATTATTCTTCTTAATTCCACGAATTTTCTTTCATTGTCCCGACATGATAAGATAACTTACAGACTTTTCTTTGCAATCTACCAAGGACCACCGACCTTCCAGCCAGTCTGTTCCTATTAAAACATCATATGAGCTGAGGGGAAGAATATTCAGGTTGACTTGGATAGGTTGTCCTCAAATTATAATAGGGAAGTTTTCTCTTTTGGTTGCCACCATCCTTTTGGTACTAGTAGCTAGTTGAACTAGCCATGATTGTTTGTATTTACTTCTTTGCAATTAACACTTTTATACCATCTTAGGACTAATATAACTCAAGCTAGCACCCAAATAAAACAAAATACAAACAGATTGACCAACAATCATACCTTCGCATTCAATCATGGTGGTCTGATATTCAGTTTGATGATCGTCCAATGATGCATTGATCCTGGGCATGCTCCTTGTGATATCCCCTATCGCAGATGCTTCTTGCATGTTGGAAAGTTTCTCAGTCCGAGTTCTCTGCACGTAGTTTTTGTAGTAATGTGCCTCTCCATATCCCCAACACTGTAGTGGCAGTTTCATTAGTTGTTCTGTAACAGACCTACTAATTCCTTCAAGCTGTCTATTTTCAGTGAATGTCTGAGGCTTGGATGGGTTTCTTGCGAACTTTCCAAAAGTCCTTTGCTGATTGTTTCTGCCATGCATGGTTTTTGGATGTCTACTTGGTGGCAAGTTCCTCATCTTCTTGGAAACAACTCCTTTGGAACCTTCATTTTTTTGCTTCATCTATTGATAAAAGATGTGAGCCTTTTGCACTGCATCGTCCATTGTTCTGGGGTAATCAAATTCTAATTTCTCTTTCATGAAGCTAATAAACCATTGAATATTATCTTTTTCTTCTTGCATATAAGGAACATAACGCATCAAAGAAGTAAAGCGTGCTACGTCTTCATCCATAGTCAGGGTTCCCAGCCTCAATTCATGGAATTCTTTTGCTTTCTCATCATAGTAATATTCTGTTAAATATTTGTCTTTAAAGTGTTTTTGGAATTCCTGCCATGTCACTTGTTCCTCATCAATCTTCCTTACGGTTTTAATCTCTTCCCACTAGAGGGTGGCTTTTCCGTGTAATTGGTATACTGGCAATCATGCTTTAAGTTTTTTAGTGTATTCGGAAATTTGGAAGTATTTACCCATGTCTATGAGATGGGATTCAGCCACTTCTCTAGATTCTCCTTAGAACAATTAGGGTCAGATTCCTTTGTGCTTACCCTGTAGTTCTATATTTGGTCTTTTTGGCTTTTTCTGGTTGAAAATGTTATCTGAATATCCTTCATCTTTTTCTTTGAGACATTCCACAGATTCAGACTGTTTTTCTTCATTATGAGTGCTTGGGGTCTTTTCCCTATTTTCTGTACTGGGATCTGGTCCTCTTTGATTCTACCAATCCGATAAAATTTTAAGAATATTTTCTTGCTCCTGAGCTAGACATTCATTATCTGGTCTAAGGTTCATCGTTTGTGCTTGAAGTTGTTCCACGGTCTCAAGTAAGGCGACATTCGCCTATCTCGATTATTCTCCCAGTTGTATCCATAATTCTATGTTTGCCTCCACATAATGTACCTCTAGCTGGCTCAATGATCTGGGAATCCTATGCATTATACTCTTGATGCTAATTCACCTTCTTTGTGTTTTCAATTAGTCAAAAACTAAGTTTATTTTTCTATTTATATACATATATATCGAAATATCACAACTTAATTTTAACTGTTTAAGCAACCAGAAGCCTTAGTGTACGAATCTGGGCTCTGATACTGTTTGTAACACCCTGAAACAATAAATAATTTTTCATTTACTTAACTTCCCTAATACTTCTAACCTAGATGTCACCCTAACCCACTCCAGGTGATGTGAAGTGACTCCAACTTGGCGCGGTTGAAGGTTTTGAATGTCACACAATTTTCCTGCATGAAAACATGCGTTAGACCTTGTACATGCGTGCCACCTGCCCGCACCTCGGTAGAGGTGTTGGCTCCTCTACCCAACGATTAATGCAAGGGTCAATATTGGTATACGGTATTCGGACTTGACAAATATATTTACTCTGAAACAATTTATTGTGTGGTTTCTCTCTTTCTTCCACACTGTATGAACTGGAGACATAGCTTGTTAGGGCACAGGGTAAGGAAGGTTTCCTTTCTCCAAAGAGGTTCCGTTGTTTCTGAGTGGAAGTATTGAAATGGGAGGTAAGTGAATCATTCATGTTTTCTAGTCTGTAATTGCAACTATCTTTGTATTTTATATATCATTTTGGGATTCAACTGCGTTAAGTAAGTCATTCACGTATGACCATTTCCATGAGAGGTAGTCGTCACTGACTAATTTCTCATGATTTTTGAATAGTTCACTTAGCACTCATTGCATCGGGTGATGCTCACAGGGGTGAAGAAGTGGGATTGAAACTAGTGAAATGAATCACATAGCATCAATCATCATTTCCAGAGCTTGCACCCGGTAACCAGGACTTCCCAGGAGGTCACCCATCCCAGAACTCCTTTGGCTCAAGCGCGCTTAACTGTGGAGTTTTCCCCACAATCAAGCCCACTTAGCTTGCTACCCCATTTGCAAAACCTTAGCAAGTATTGTGCCTCATGAACCATTCAAGTAGAGATCCCTTGACTCTTTTTTAATTTAAGTATGGGAGTTTACGCAGTGCATTATATTAGATATCATTTTGGGATTCAACTGCGTTAAGTAAGTCATTCACGTATGACCATTTCCATGAGAGGTAGTCGTAATTGACTAATTTCTCATGATTTTTGAATAGTTCACTTAGCACTCATTGCATCGGGTGATGCTCACAGGGGTGAAGAAGTGGGATTGAAACTAGTGAAATGAATCACATAGCATCAGTCATCACTTCCGGGGCTTGCACCCGGTAACCAGGACTTCCCAGGAGGTCACCCATCTCAGAACTCCTCTGGCTCAAGCGCGCTTAACTGTGGAGTTTTCCCCACAATCAAGCCCACTTAGCTTGCTACCCCATTTGCAAAACCTTAGCAAGTATTGTGCCTCATGAACCATTCAAGTAGAGATCCCTTGACTCTTTTTGAATTTAAGTAAGCCCCCATACTTAAATTCAAAAAGAGTCAAGGGATCTCTACTTGAATGGTTCATGAGGCACAATACTTGCTAAGGTTTTGCAAATGGGGTAGCAAGCTAAGTGGGCTTGATTGTGGGGAAAACTCCACAGTTAAGCGCGCTTGAGCCAGAGGAGTTCTGGGATGGGTGACCTCCTGGGAAGTCCTAGTTACCGGGTGCAAGCCCCAGATGTGATGATTGATGCTATGTGATTCATTTCACTAGTTTCAATCCCACTTCTTCACCCCTGTGAGCATCACCCGATGCAATGAGTGCTAAGTGAACTATTCAAAAATCATGAGAAAGTGAACTATTCAAAAATCATGAGAAATTAGTCAGTTACGACTACCTCCCATGGAAATGGTCATACGTGAATGACTTACTTAACGCAGTCCCCATACTTATCTTTGTATTTATAGTTGACCTCAATGCTAGTGCAGGTATGGTCTACAGATTGGGAAACTTTCCCTGAGAGACGAACAACAATGAGCTTTCATCCCGAGGTTAGGCTCCTTCTAGCTCAAACACCCGAGGTTAGGCTCCTTCTGGCTCGAACACCCTCTTCGTTTAATCTTGTCATTAACCTATATTTAATGGTGAATGTTAAATCTATTCCAGTCATACAAAATTTCAAGAGTGGTGCCCTTTTGCTCAAGTAATAAGTTTCCTACCTTATTCTTTTCTTGTTAATCATTCACTGTCGCTACTTGGCTCGAGTTATGGCTCTAACCGGCGATTTGTATGGTTGTACGGGTATGGCTCCACTCTACCACTGGTTGAATAGTCTTTCAAGGGCATAACCTAAACTAATTTTTTTGCTTTCCATAGGTTGGTTACTTTACCTTTGTTGCTTGTTTGCTTGTCTGAGATATGTGCTTTCCTTTAAAAGGAGGTGGGAGAGTTTGTTGGCCTTTGGCACAGTCAAACCCTCACCACGAGGGAAGTTCCGCAAGGGTTCTTAGAAAATGAGGGTTAAATAAGATGCGACCTGATGGGTTCACAACAATGTTTAAAGAGTAACTCTGAACTAGTTTTATGGACTTATTGGGTTGTGATTAATATGAATACGACATTCGTTGTCCATTTCAGTGCTATGAACCCCTTTTGTGTCTGTAACAAGTACAGAAAGCCTTGGTTCTTAGACAGTGGTTGTAATCGACATTTTTATTGAAGTTTTTGTGAAGATATGAAAATATTTAGAGAGAGAACAGATGCGGAGGTTTAGGACAGGCAATTACTTCGGAATATAAATATATTGTTTCAATTCTTGAATTTCATGCTTCTCCTATGTTTAGCTTGTTCCTTGATGAGCCTTGCAATTCTTCTCAGAATGGTCTGGTGAAAAAAATGATATTACTTGAGTCGATGGGATTAGTATGACACGAATATTAAAACGGATATGTACTCACTTTTTTTTATGTAACTGTTTATAAATTTGTTATTCGATTTTGCTCCTGATAACTATGAAGGTTCTACCACATAAAGTTGAGGTTTCTGTTGTTTGGAATACATGGTGAAACAACTTAGTTCCTCTGTTTCTTTTTATAAAGTAATATGTTCTTACAGTCGCTATGATTTGGTTTCCATTTTAGCAGTTCATAGTTTTGGCAGGCTATAGATAAGGGTCCCAACTCTAAATGTTTCCCCTTATATACGGTTGATATAAATGAGTTAGGAATTCTATAGTAAAGTAAATTCCTTTCTTTACCTTGCAAATATTAAATGAATTCTAGATTCTACAGAAAAGTAATTTTTTTTCCACTTGACATAGCAATATTAAATGAAATCAAGATTATAAATGAGTTAGTAATTCTATAGTAAATTAAATTCCTTCTTTACATTTGACATATTAAATGAATTCTAGATTATAGAGAAAATTATTTTTTTTTTCCTCTTGACATAGCAGATATTAAATGAAATCAAGATTTTACAGAACTGCTGGGTTAGATAAATGAACTGTATAACTAGCATAATATTATGCATTTGTTTTCTTTTTCTAGAATTTGAATGAGTCTAGTAATCCATTAGTTTCCTTAATTGTTCAGTTTCAAGTCAAGACAAGAATTAAGATCATTACTCCTAATGCATACCAATCATTATTCCTAATGCATACCAATTTATTTGCCGAAATAACTAATGTTTTCCCCTTGAGTACTTATCTATTTGAGTAGTTGATTTTATGCAAATCAATAGTCCTTCTAGAAGGTCTCACCACCCAACCATGGAATTGCCACGTCCATGGTCCTTCACAGAGCACTTCTTGCACCTATTGGTTGGAATCAATATAGTCAGGTATCTTGGGCATTAGGACTTCTGTCCAGCCTCAAGTCCCATACCTATTCGACTGTTTGTCGTCAATAATGAAAATCTTCCCACTGGTTTCACAACCTAGCACAAGGAGAAAAAGTCATGAAAATCTTCCCACTAGTTTCACAACCCAGCAGAAGGAGAAAAATCCCTGCAACCCCTTGCTGCCCTTTCCTTTTCCCTTTTGAAGAAAAGTAGCGGCAATTATTTCCAACAGTTTCAGGAGTTGTTATAACTATTTTGTTTTCTTTATTTTTTATTCTTTTAACAATCTTTCCAAAGTCTTTAAATAATAGATAACAATATCTGTTCTGGCTATTTTTACGCCCAATGGTTTAAATAGTAACAAAGACATAAATGCAATTTTAAACTAGGTGAAAACAACTTGTAATATGGTATTGTGTGTTACATCTTTACTCTGGTAAATAAACCCACTCTCATTGTGGTAGTTTGGTTCAATGTTAATATTACAACTTAGTATGAAAGAAATGTGGTAAAAATATTTAAGAGGCTCAACCATAAAGAAACTATCTCCACTTCCAAATAAAATAACATGATTTTATAACAACTAGAAATAAGATGATTAAATCAAAAAAATATCATATAGCAAAATTTAAATGTGTAAATATTTTATATATTTTTTAAATATTATATTACAAAATTTAAATATCTATACCGATTAATTTATTTCAATATCAATTTCGCTCCCTATGAAAATAAACATTAAAAACTCTACCAATACGGCACTTTGTCAACAACGTTCGGCTACAGGGTTGTCATTTTTCATGAACCCCGTTTCCTTGCACCGTTGCCAGTTTTTATATCGTTTATCACTGCCTACGCATCAAAAGCGTACGGGTTTATCAATAAAATGGAGGGGCTGATTCTCTCGTCGAATATTAAGTTTTTTGTATTTTTTTTTATAAAGATAATAATTACTTTATAATACATTTTTATGAATAATACATTTTTATGAATGGGTTTGGAGTGTGCACTGTTTTTGTTTGGGTAAAGGTTTTTTTTCTCGGAACGGTCTGACCTAGAGGTATGTGGTAGGTATGAAACCATGTTTCTTATAGACCACCAACGAAGTGATTTTGTTTTTCTTGAATAGTCATGATGAGTCAGCCTACATTCGTGGTTAGCAACCAGAAATGATTGAATAACGATGGCGAGTCATCCTACATTTGTGGTTAGAACTAGAAATGGTTGTCCTCACTGTTACTTTGAGAACTGAATTATGATAAGTTTCCCCTATAAAAGAAAATTATTAATCACGAATTTGGTATTAAAAATATATAAAAAACAAATAATTAAAGTTTAACTTACATGAATTTGGGCGGAGATAATATTATTTGGATTATTCAAGTTTGTAAGTATTTGTATATTTAGAAAAAAGGCCAACAAATCATAAGTTTTTAAAGGAACTTGTATTAATATTGAATATAAAGGAGAAAAATTAGTATTTTAATAGTAAATATTTTATTTTATTTTATTATGTTGTTTGAAATAATTATTTATTTTGGTAAGTTGATTTGTATTATTTTAAAATATCAAATCAAAATATATATAGTCATTTATCACTATTATCTAAAGAGTTATTGTGTGGTAGTTTTAATTTGTTAAATATGAAACCAAGTGTTGTTGACCACTTACAAATAGAGTAGTTTGTTTAAAATTCATGAAGTTTCAAAAATATAAGCAGAGCTAGAGCATACATATTAGTACTATAATACAAAAAATTAAAAGGTAACATTCAGTGATGATCTCACTAGAGGTAGATTTCTAGCATAGAATTGGAACCTCAAGGATCATGGGAATCAAGTCCACATTTAAAATGAAGCTTTATTTGAGCCAACTTCTAATCCATCCTTTCTAGAAAGAACTTTTGGTTTCACTAAGCCTCTTTGATGTCTTCTAAACTAGAAAAGAAATGACCTACTTTTCCATTAGGATCCTGCAAAGTATGCATTTCATCAACTAGTAAAGGGTCAGGGCACCATAGTACTAATTCCCTCTTCCCTCAATGTGATCTGGATTAAGAATCCGTGTTGTGGAACGAGACTCCATATTTTGAATTTCATTACGGGTGTTAGGAGGGACAGTTGTACGGAAAATATCAATGACTTCATGGGTCTACTTTTTTGGGTGGTTGCCACCTTGGGGACCATGCGCGGTTGCCTCCTTGGGGAGCATGACACCACCCCCCCCCTCCCTCCCCCCCTTTGCCCCCCACACCTACTGCGCATGCATCATTGTTGCATGGCAGACAAACAAGTGTAAACCCTAGGGCTTGAATGCAAGCCACACTACGTAAAGCCATATATTTCAATTGCCCAACATAAGAACTCCACAGAGCATAGCTTGAGTGTCAGCTGCAATGAAGGGACCTCTATTGATGGAGAGAATGATATGGAACCCAGACTAGTCAACCCCCACTAGAAAAATACCAAGAAAAACTCAACAGTAATACTCAACCCCCATAGTTTGCAAGTCTGGTGGAAAAAGCAGGAAAAAATATCTAGACGCCCTAACCAAAGTAGAATTTCCACAAACATAAAGACCACGAAAGGTGTGAGCAACAAATATTAGCTGTAGATCACGATGGACTCTGTGACCCATCACTTTATGTGGTAAACCCATAGGCATTCAAAAGAAAATCATGTGAAATATGAAAACCACTTTCAATAGAATGGGGAACCTAATTAATGCATACCAAGAAGAGCAACACAACTAGAGCTCGAAATAATGTGACAAGGCTTGGACCAAGATAAAAAACACCAAAAGTTCTCGAGTTGATACTCAAAACTACACCAACAATCTTCCCCTGTGACCACTTTAACAAGTCACCGAACCATGCCAAACTCAGAGCTACAATCTGGCAACTCATTTTACAAATTATCCACTCAGTGTCCCATACAATCCTCTGCCATGGAATTTTTTACCAACCTCACCTACAAATCCTTCCCTTTTTTTCTCCTATAGCGGATCAAGCTAGTATCCCTTTTCTATAAAAATCCCACACAACCCACTCTCCCAAGTCGACATCATGTATAAAAACATCAATTGAAGAAAAGATTAATTCACATGCTTAATGGAGGTGTCACTGGAGGCGTGCTCAGACATTCAAGAATGAAAGGGGTCAAAGGATAGTGTCAAAAAGCAACTTAACAAAAAAATCATTTATTCCATAGGGATTTATACACCATCATAGAAATATTCAAAGATCATTATATAATTAAGATGGAAGCATTTACAACAATGAATACCAGAATACACAACAACACATCATGATAAAATATTAAAGAGGAACATGAACTATATCATTCCATACACAAATATACAAAATTAATCCCCACAACTCCTTCTTTATTAATATAAGTGGACCATTACATTATAGATCTAGGAGAGACCGCAAGGTATTTTAGAAATCATATTAGAGTGAGGCTCAATAACACCAAATTACAATATAAAGGTGAGTACAAAGCTTCGATCTCCAGTCTGGCAGCATCTCGGCATATATTAGATCTCTCTCTTCCAACTCATTTCTTGTAGCCTTTTATAGATTTCCTTCCTTGATCCTACTCGCTTGATTTGGTCCACTTTTTCTTCTCTAATCCTATTCACTTGATCTAGTCTTCTTTGAAAAATTCTGGTGTTTTGGTCATTATCACCTTGATTCTTTCAAAATTAATACACATATCCTTCTTTGGTAGCTTTTACGAGTCCCAAGATAGCCACCCTTCACTTCTTCTTGTCATTTCACTTTTCGATTATTGGCTTCTAGTTTGTTTGATCACTGAATTTCCTACTTCTCTTGATCCTCTTCACAACCTTTTCTAGGCCAATACTTAGTCAAAATTGACCAAAAAATGAAGGACCCAATAGGCCCCGACCACAGTTCATTGAGTCACCCTCAAGTGAATCTTCTAGTTGCGTACTTGGTTTTTCTTGTGGTTACTCTACCTCTATAGACACTTAATTTTCCTATTATGTTGCTTCGTCCTCATGTATTTTATCATAGTAGACTTCCAAGTGGTAATCAATGCAATGATCATATCAACAAATTCAATGGTAGTCTCGGCATTAGGGTGCTAGGACTAGGTGCAAGAATTTTCAGCCACTCAACATGAGGATCATAATTAATCTTCCTAAGCTATATAAACTGAGACTTAGCTGGTGATTGAAGGTCTCACAATAGAGTCTTAGTTGTATGTGAGTCTTCTTCCAACTGATGAATTTTCTTCTCCTGGGCTTCAACTTGACTAAAAGGATATTGTTGCTATTGGAGATTAGTAGTGGTGAGTGTTTGGTCAAACAATCGTTGAGTTTCCTTCCGCAATTGATACAAACTCTAGTTCTTTTAGGAAAGTAGACGGACCCAAACCTGGACTTGGCGAAAAAATTCCTATCAATCATTGGTAACTTGTTGAAGGGTGTCCTAGAAAGAAGAGGCTTGAGCAATCTCAAGAGAAATGTGGTTTTAATACTGGTCCATAAGATATGAGAGTTTTTGACGTAGCTCATCAACAATGCCACACAACTCTCGATTGGAAACAACCAAATCCATATAAGAATCTTCAATAAATTCGCAGTGTTCAACATGCTAACACATGGAAAAATCATTTGGAGTATTAGGTGAAAATTCATTAATGGTTAGCTGCATCTTTTGAAATTTAGAATTGATATCTGCAACTTTTTTCACTAATTTCTCCTTTTCACGGTACAACTACTCTCGCATTGTAGTAACTACGATGAGTTGTTTCTTCTATTGTTCATAAGTAGAAATGAGTTCAGTTTACTTTGATTCCATAAGGACCACATGGTATTCCAATTGAGTGGTAGAGGCTCTAATGAATTGAAAAAGTTGAGATGACGACCATGCTTGTAGAGGTTGTCCACTAGCAATAGATTTTTTTGAGGTGTCCCTGAGGCAAAGTTTTCGTCTCTTGAATCTATTAATTTTGGAATTCATTGTGAATCCTAGCAATGAAATTTGTAGGTGAAAGGGGGACGATATCTTGTGATTGTTCAGCGAAATACAAAACCTCTTGGTAGTGATTTGGATCTTGAATGAACAAAGAAACCTGAGCTGCTAAAACTCATGCTAGACTTTGCCTGTGATATAGACAAGTCTTTCACAGGTGGTCTAGGAACGAATTCTGTGTCAGCATATTTCTTTGTTTGGGTTGTATCTTTGGGATTTGACTCAACTTCCATGTCAGCGACATCTTTGGTACTGGCTCCCATGTTAATATGGTCAAATATGGTTGTAGAAGGTGAAGCAATTCAAGGTGAGGGATTATGGCAATGGACAGGAGACTGACTAATTGAGTGCACATGTTTCTCTTTAATGATGGTTGTTTGATTAAATTTTCTCGACCTATTTTTTCGTGCATTGAAATCCTAGCGAGGCAATGGCCTCATTATGGAAAGTGTTTTCAAAGATATAATAGGGCAATGACCGCATCTTGACTATATTTGGGCTGTTATTTTTAGGGTGAATATAAGTATGGCCATGACTTGTACCAAACCATATTTGACTTACATATCTATCCAAAATTGACATGGGTACCATAGGTATCGAATAAGTGACATCAAGCATCTCAGTATCCCAATTTTCAAATGCTTTTTCATTAAAATATTTGTTAGCAGAATAAACAGGGGTTTTCCATGGAGCATAAGCAAGAGAAAGGAATTCATCGTCAGTGACTTCAACAAGTTCTCTACCTTCGGGTGTGCACCATTTCATCATAGAAATGGCAATAGCTAGGTATCCATATATAAAAAAGATTGTTTGATTAAATACATCATCATAGGCTTCAAAGAGATCATTCAAAAGAAAATTGCACCAACTTAATGGTTCCCCTCAATCACAGGCTTCAGAAACATAAATAACATCTAGGGTACACTCTCCTTTGGTGTAATCCCACATAATCATCCCTGCAATGACATGGCATGTAAATTTGATCCAGACATTCTTGGTCATATCAATAATTGTGTCGTGACTTTCACATTGAGTGTCATATTTCCTATATGAATTATCATCACCCTTCTTTTTTCCACGTTTAGAAACACTCTGTAATGCAGAGGAAATGTATGGACCATACGACGAAAACCCTATAAGCATGTAAATATCCTCAACATGAATGAGATATTATTTGTCGAGCCACGATGAATGACCATGAATTTTTCTAATGAGAAATTTGGTAGAACGCATTGCCTCTCCTGTGGTGCCAAAGATAGGAAAATTTCGCAATTTCATCAAAGAAGATCGTTGCAAAGGCCGAAACTTATGTTTTAGCCATAAAGTAGCACCACAACCCGATTTAGCAATAGAATACATGTAAACTTCATATTGCAGAGTTGGTAATGGAAAATGATTAGTCAAATCATTGTCAACTAAGGTGGATTTTTCATATTTTCCCAAAGTATCTTCCATTGGCTCAATATGGGGATCTGAAAAACTAGGAGGAACTACAGGGTGAGAAGGAAGACTCATAGTTAATGAACCATAGTTAATTATTAACAACTGTAAACAATGTGAACATGTCGATGACAATGGCCTTAAGAATCAGGGGAGCTCGATATAGAATCCAAGGTGAAAGACTCCAAGAGACACATAGACACAATGAGGAAATGACAGTGTGACACATGCCATATATATAAAGTGTAGAAAATTCCTTATAGATTCAAAATTTTGATTGTAATATGATAAAACAATTGACTTGAATATACTCTACTCATCAGCGGAAACAATAAATGATCGATGAAATCACGAAGCATACAAGAGAAAGAATTTAATCAACATATTACACAATTATTTCCTGGGGAAATCCATAGCTAAAACTCCCTTCCATATGTATATTTAATTAGTTAGAAAATATGAGAAGATTACAATGTTTTTCTCAAGATTGAGTAACCTCTGCACCATCTCTATCTATCTCACTACTTCCTAATAAACTCTTAGATGAATACAATATGATTTTCTCAACCTTGAGCTCAACTTGCACAAGTATATTCTATCCTCTTCCTAACTTACTTCCTTTGGCCAATACTTAGACAAACATTCAAGCCTCCAAGCTCCTATTTCCTTGTGTTGTTCAATGAGGAATTATGCCCTTATTGAATAGGAATTTTACTTGAGTAGATTGTGCATTTCCTTTAGGCTCTTCCTCTTACAACATGCACCAATTGCACAATTCAGATAATTATACAACTGATAGTACAATGGCCTTGAAGTCCAATCTCAAATGGGTATTTCTAAGATATGAAATGCATGAGTTATTTATGAATGAATCTTTAGTTTACTGGTTGATCATTGCAGATAGCTCCACACGGCACTTCAGGAAGCACCACACTGCACTTCAGGTAGCACCACATTGCACTTTAGGTAGCACCACGCTGCACTTCAGGAAACACCACACTCGACAGCAAGGCAGCACCACATTGCACTTAAATAAGCACCAAAGTCAACTATAGACATTACCATACTCGACTGTAGGCTACACAACACTATTAGACCTCCCACTAGTTCCTCCATCATTTGGAACTATTTTAATTGACTTTAACTTAGTTAAACTGAATTAATTAATTACAACTCAAAATAAACTCAACTAGGGCTCCTATAATGAAGGGGACACTCTACATGACTCTGGTTAACCCTCATCTTGAATTAACTAAACCAAATAAGTCAAATTAACTTAGTTAACTTGTACAAGTTGTCTTCTGATGTGAAATTACAATTTTATTCTTACTTTACTTCAAGGACAAAATTAAATTAGGATTTTATTATTGCATTTTCAACACTCCATCTCAACAAGAAAGGGATTATCTTCTACCTTTATCCTTCCTCTATGAAACTCAAATTTGCATCTTGGCAATGCATTTTCAAAATATCTACATCTTGTCCCTATGTAGGAATGTACTCCAACAACACTTCTCACTATTGTTGTTAGTACTGCAACATCTGTAACCGAGGAAAAAAAAAATCACTCAATCAATTTGCAACTTTCTATGGGGAAAATTGTGCTACTATTGACTCTAATATTGAGCCTCTCTCTCTATTGTCAACTCTGCACTACACTCCTTAGTATCTGACTAAAATTGATCCTCCTACCATTGAATATTGTGGGCCCCTATAGAAAGGTAATGATCCATGAGACAAAAACACCTCAATGGACGCTACCCAAAGTTCTGCAACTCTTTGGATTATTGCTTCACAAAGCCCTACCTCACACCAAGAGGTATAAATTCATGCAAAGAGAAATTTTATATACTCATACTGTTATTGCTAATGCTCGGTTGTTGCTTCATCATTGTTGCTACAACTACTGCAATAATGAGTCTGATCTCCCCATATCCATAAGTACTAGCTTCCATAGGGTTGCTCCCTCTGAAACTAGACTCCCTTTGAGTCTTGATCTCCCTGTGGGAAATATCCCTGCTCCTCATTCTACCAATTTCTATGATCACAACTCCTTTTTGTGTCATTAAACATTGGTTCACTGATATGCCTACTAGTAGTCTTCTAGATCCATTAAGAAGTCTGCACATAGGGTCCTTTGGATCTGACTTGAACTAGAGCTCCATTAATCTACAATTCAAAATTCATATAATGTGAATTCTGCTCTGATAGTGATTCCTGCTCTAATACCATGTAGAAATTTCTACAAATCTTGCTCTGGTAACATATACAAATTTATAAAAATCTAGGTCTGATACCATGTATAAAATTCCTTGTAGATTCAAACTACTCATTTTAATATGCTAAAACAATTAACTTTAATCTACTCTACTTATTAGTAGAAACAATAAATGATCGATTAAATCATGAAGCATACAAGAGAAAGAATTTAATCAACACATTACATAATCATTTCCTAGGGAAATCCACAGCTAAAAACCCATTCTATCTATATATTGCATTAGCTAGAAAATATGAGAAGATTACAATGCTTTGTTCAAGCCTGAGCAACCTCTGCACTATCTCTATTTTTTTCACTACTTCCTAGGAAAGCCTTGGATGAATACAATATGCTCTGCTCAACCTTGAGATCAACCTACACAAGTATTTTCTATCCTTCGTGTGACTGACTAACTTTGGCCAATACTTAACCAAATTTCCAAGCCTCCAAGCTTGTATTTCCTTGTGTTGTTCAATGAGGAATTAGGCCCTTATTTAATAAGAATTTTCCCTTGTCGGATTGTACAATTCCTTTAGGCTATTCATCTGACTGCATGCACCATCTGTAAAACTCAGATAATTATACAACTGATAGCACACTTCTCTTGAATTCCAATCTTAACTAGGTCTTTCTAATATCTGACATGCATGAGTTATTTATGAGTGAATCTTCAATTTACTAGTTGATCAATGCAGGCAACACAACACTGTACTTCAGGTAAGACCACACTGCATTTCAAGTAGCACCACACTGGACTGCAGGCAGCACCACACTACACTTCAGACAACACCACATTGAACTTCAAGAAACACCACAGTCAACTACAGACATCACCACACTCGACTGTATGTAGTACCACACTACTGGACCGCCCACTAGTGCTTCCATCAGTTGGAACTAGTTTAACTGACTTTAACTCAGTTAAACTTAATTAATTAATTAGTATTGCAATGCTTGATAATTAATTATTGAATTAATTAATTAATATTGCAATGCTTGACCATTAGAAGCATCATTATAATGGGATTTATGGTAGAGAGAGTCGTGAAGAAACTAAGAGGATGCACCCAACTATTAGACTTAGAGGTGGGTTGTAACGGTGTATTGTTGAAAGGAGGAAGGGTAACAGTCTAATGTTCACTATGTCTCTAAATTTTAAGTATTGAAGAAGCATTGATTCAGAGTAGTAATTTTAAATAAAACTAAAGCATATTTAAAAATGATGAATCTACTAGAATTGAAATAAGTATTTATTCAAAATCTTTAATCTCGAATTGGTTTTGGAGATACCAAAAAATATTATATCGGTAGACACTTTGGCTTAGACCCTATCTTAGTTGTAACAATTTGCACATCAAATTCAGTACGTAGCCCAGAAGAAAAAGCATCAAATTCGATACATAAGAATTGTCTTGAGGCATCGCATAAGATGTCCCAGATGGTGATGAGTCCAAACATAGATATGTTACGATGTGTTTGCTTAATTCAATGTAAATATTTTCAATTTTAATGTGAGGGTCACACCATGTTTCAATCACAAATTTTAAGTAATGTTCTATTAGAACTAAGGGTTGGTGCTTGCAAGAAAATTTATACATGTTCATGGACTGTTAAATATATGTGTTTTAAGAACTAAGAATGCAAATGTGTTTTTTTTGTTAGGTATGAATGTATTAACATTGGTATGTCTTGAGTATTTTTTTCTCAATAACTTTTTACTAGTTTAGAGGTTGGGAGCTAACTGCTGGCAAGAAACTAGGGTTATGAGACAAGTGAATGTGAGACCAAGAATAAAGGGGATCAAAACCTAGGGGTAAATAGGTTGAAGGAGCATAGGGGTAGGAATAGGGCCCTAACGAAGAGGGGATAATGAAGGAATAAGGCCCTAGGGTAGAGGAGATAGTGAAGAAATAAGGACTTAGGATAACGAAGGAATATGGCACTAGGAAAGAGGGTTTAGGGGTAGCAAAACCCTTAAGTGCTTTTCATGCTACTTTTCATTCTTGGAATACATAAGAATATCATCCAAAAATACTTGGACAAAGTGGTCCAGAAGCTTCTGGAACAAGCCATTCATGAGGCTCATGAACATATTCAGTTCATTAGTCAAACCAAACCTCACTACAATAAACTCATAATGCCTGAAGTGAGTTGCAAAGGTGGTTTGTGGGATGTCACCTTCCATAATCCTTAACTGGTCATATCTAGTTACACAATCTATTTTAAAGAAAACCATTGCCCCTTTCATTTGATCAAATACATCATCTCTCCTAGGTATAGCATACATATTCTTTAATGTCGTAAATAATCACACTCTCAGTGTGGTAACTTGATTCAATGTTGATATTACAACCTAGTATAAAGGAAATGTGGTAAAAATATCTTAGATTCATTCTCAAACATAAATAAAATATCTCCCTGTCCAAATGAAGTAATATAATTTTATAACAACTTTGGAGAGATAAAATAATTAAATGTGCAAAAAAAAATTATATACCGACTTTTGAATAGTAGAGAGATGTATAATTTTAATATTTTTTTTAAATATTTCATTATGAAAATAAAAAAAAATGACTTGAATATCCATATTAATCAATTTGTTTCAATATCAATTTCTCTAGAAAACAGATATAAATAAAGAACTAATTAGCATGATTATGGGACCTAACTTATTTAATTATGCTCAAGGTGACATTCCATGAAGATTACTTGATGGAACACCTTAATGTAATAGCTCATTGGAAACGGAATGAGAAGATCTACGGGATGAGATGCTAGAAGTGACTTCCATTGGCTGGAGAGAGAATGGTGGAAGATTTACCATTTTTCTTCATTAAAAATGACTTTAATTGTTCATTTAATTAAGGAAAAATAATTAATTGGAGGAAAAGGCCCAAAAGTGGCTGAAGTGAAATAAAATAAGATTAAAAGGTTAGTTAAGGTAAAGTCAGTGGAGGAGCTTCTAGAATAATAAAATAAGGTGCTTCTATAGGCTTGGGGATCTATCCACCAAATCTATAAAAGAAGAGCCTAAGGAGATGATTTTGAGAAATCTTGGATTTGTGCACTATCTTTGTGATGAGGTTTTGAGAACCAGGTTCTCTACTTAAGCAATAGCCCCAGGACGAAAATCCTAGGGTGATTCAGTGAGAGTCAGCGAGTACCCATCTCTTCCATTAGTGGATCCATTCAAGATTAACAGGTTGTAGTTTATTGATTTTTAGTTTGTTTTCAAGGTGAGATGCAACATATTGTAGATCTACTCGGGGCCATCATCTCAGCCATATTCCTGCTCGTGTAATATCTGATTTACATATTAATAAAATAAGGCTGAGATCTTTTGCATGTTTATATTGTCTATTATTCAGTTGAAAATTCTATTTCCCTTTTTGCCATAAATTTTGTGGTTTAATTTGTGCAAAATGTTTATGGTGTTGACAACTTAGATTTATGAAGCTATTTTATGCAAATTTTATATTTGGGTCATTACAAGTTAGGTATCAAAATTGTAAATGAGGCACTTTTGTTTATGGGACAAGGAATTTGTCTCAACATAACTATTTGACTTCTATGTTTAAAAAAATATACATATTCAATCTCTCTAAATTTAAATTTGTGACATTTTCTAAGAAAACACATACTCTTAATTATTAATTAACTTTCAAATAAATAACTAATTTTAATTATATCTAATGTTATAAATATAAACCTATAAAGAAAAACAAATATAATCCTATAGAAAAGACAAATGATATATATCAACTTTAACATGTCCCAACTTAAACAATTTACTAAACATATAAATATAAACATATAAAGAAAAACAAATATAATCCTATACAAAAAGACAAATGACATATATCAACTTTAGCATATCCCAACTTGAACAAGGGCAACAAGCAGCGGTAGACCCTGCGGGGTCTGAGAACAATTAATAAAACCGGGAATAACCAAAATGCCAATAAGTTTTGTCTAACATCAATATATTTTATCTTTTTAAACTTAATAGATACATGGTATATATATATATATATAAAGGAGATAAATGGAATGAAATCTAAAAGTATAATATTTAAGGATAGATAGAGCAGAAGAAAATTTTCAAAATCAATTTTAAGAGCACCCTTTAAACTAATTTTTTAAATAGTTGTGATTTTTACTTTATTGAAACAAAATTATAATTTTTTAAATTTTAATCAATTAAAATAAAATATTATTGTTGCAGTGAAAATTCTCATGACTTCAAGTTTATGATTCCTTTTTAATAAAAATTAAAAATCCGTTCGAGAATGTCATTTATATATCAGACATCCGAAACATATTTCAATTTGAAACTTTTCTCTATGTCATAGTCCCACACCGCGTACAGATCGATAATCAACTCCCTCACTATGAAGAGAAATTGACAAAAACATGTTAATTCCAACTATTTTGAAATACAAACCTCATTTCCAATTATTTTGAAGTACAATATTAATCTGTTTTTCCACCTACACCAAAGTTATACAATAACTCTCTCAAATTTAATTACTAAACATATTAATACCAACAAGGGCTAATAAAACAAATCAGAACCAAAACACCACTAAATTTTTATCATCTGTCTTATTAACTCAGTTGTTTAGATAACGTGTCAAAACGGACAACTTGGTAGCCATCTATGTTGAAATATGAGTGCATAAATGGAAAACATAACTCCTTAATATACAGATATATGGGGTACATGCTCGAACTTCAAAAAATACCCTGCCTGTGTTAAGCCCGATAACCATTCCAAAGCATTGAATCTAGTGTAACATGTTGTCACCCTAGACAAAACTATGCTAAAACTTGTCAATCTGTTATGGTTTGTTTTGCATATCTGGTGGATAGATACACGAGGGTCTGTGACCCGTTGCTTCTCTTAATGGAGGAGAGAAACCATGGAAACACCATAATCGCCGAAATCAGAACCCGCAACCCCTCAAAAACACACGCCTATACCCATCGGAATTTGACACGATATGTTTTCTAGACATGGTGCCATACCCACACACGTGTACAACCACAACACATTAGCCCATCTTCTAACCATTAGTACAGAGGCCGAGCATATTTTTCAGAATTAAAAGCCGGTGGCTGCAGAAGGACGTATTCAAAAGGGCCGACTACTATTTTTCTTCTCAAGTCGAATAGCCAGTGTGGGGATTCGATCCTTCAGTTTGAGGCTATTCTTCAGATCAACGGTTTCATGTTGTCACAGTACCCACCAGCAAGGAAATCGATCTTTCCAAGGGAGGATGGACTCGTCATTGCCATTTTCATAAATGATATTTGGGAATGTTAAACCTCCAGGATTTCCCAAAACTTAATGGATGATCGCAGGGCATATAAAACGCTAGATAAAACGATGAAACTTAGGGATATTGCGTTTAAACTAGTAAAAATCTTAAGGAAAGGCACAGTAATATGTCGGTTTGCGCGCTTCTGCCGAAAGTAAAATAAATAAATAAAAAAAAAAAAAAACACAGAGGTCCAGAATCCCCTTCGGCATCGACATGCACAGCTACAAAATCTCTTGATTAATCAAATTTCCATTATATTCATTCGCAAGGGCAATCATAGGAAATATTCAGTTATTGATTTAGCTCTGATACCAAATGTAAAATTTCCAGTAACAGCCCAAAGATCATCAATACCGAATATTTCACAAACACAACTTAATATGATAGATGACATACCTTGATTAACAGGGGAAGATGTAATGGCTGCCATCTACTTTGTTCCTCTTCTTCAGAATTCGGTTTCTCTTTTCTTGCCCTCACTTCCTTTATGTGCTTCTTGATGGAGAAAGAATGTGTGTGGGAGAGAGAGGACCCAATCCTTTATATATTATTTAACTCTAATCTGGTACGTCCATCATATACCAATTCAACGCTTAAGATCTAATGCTTTAGATTAGAAACTGCTTTAGTGCTTTAATGTTTTAATGCTTTAATCGGGTCACATTAAGATTTAGAAACTGCAGATCTCTAACAGACATTTCCATGCAGATTTACCAAGGGCGCCTCGTAGCGGTTAGTTGAGGGTAGTTGCTTGTCAAGTCGCAAATAATATGGCCATAAATCAGAACAGAGGCTCTGGGCCAGAGCTTCGTAAATATCTCGATCACTCATGAAGAGGAAGAGGAACCCGTATCTGAGATTTTGCACTTATGTTTATACAACTGGATATAATGGAGCTGGAATTGTTCACTTGTATATAATGGAGATGGAATTATTCACCTATAGATAATATTGATGCCTGGCAAATGAAGAAACTGGCATAGAAGAAGAGGAGAGAAGTTGATTTTCAATATTATTGAACATGGAATTCATTGGACTGCTAGAAAGGTCTATCACAGGACTATCATATGATGTTGTTATTGTGGTTGATATGGATAAAGAGGAAGATAGGGTTCCAGACTCAGTGCCAGATTTAGATATTTGGGCAACTTGCAGTTGCCATTGTCTTCGTTTTGTTTAGGATTTTCTGTTTTGGAACTAGTACAGCACACTGGCCTCGCCAACTTGTCTAAACTCTTACAATTGAGTTCTCATTCTTTTTATTTTATCTCTTGGAGGGTTTACGATGCCATGATTAAATCTGTTTTTCAAGATATGGATTTGCTCCCATCTGCACTTTGCTTTCGGCTGGCTCCTCTCCTCCAGCTCATAATCATGTGATGATGCATGTCTTGCATGGAGGTTATAATGAAAATTAATACCAGGGCTCTAACCGGATACTTGCAGTAAAAGATAACTCTAATCGGACATAATTGCAATTAGTACCAGCACTCTATGGTTATTTCCAGGCATTATGTCTTCAGTTGCGCCTTTCAAAATTTTAAACCTCTGTTGCTATTATTAAAAAATCATGATTACTGAAACAATCTCTTTGCTATTGTGAAAAGATTATGATTACTGAAACAATCGCTGCATTTGACATCTAAATACTGGTTAAATCACATTATATCTATCAGTCTGTCTAAATAGGAACGAGAAAAATTAGATATTATTTGTCCACGTAAAAATATGAATGGAACCACAATATGTTAATGCATTTAACTGTGGAAGAAGGGCATTCTATTTATTTATGTAACTAAATTAGGTGCATCAAGATTCCTCCATATTCTCCCTGTAAAACATTTTCATTTTATTACTATTGGTACCTCACAAGTTTTTGGTGCCTCAGAAACAATGGTTTGTTGAATGTGTCAAGTATAAGAAATCAACTCTCTCCTTGCGCCCTGTTTCAATTAAATCATTTGATCATTAATTGCTATGTTTCAATTAAATCATTTGGTCATTAATTGGTATAAAAGATTAAATGATTTGGTCATTAATTGCGCTATAAAACAGGAATTCCAGTTTTCTTTTGACCGTTTAAGCTGTGTGGCTAGCCATTCAGCCCTTGTTTTTCAGTTGATGTTATGTGATAGAGATATTTACCTTCACTTGCAGCCTCATAGAGAATATATGAAGATTCGTCGACTGTTCCATAAAGATAGTCATAAATTGGCATGAAAACGCTGAATTTGGTACGCACATGAGAATGATGAAGAGAATGAAACCTGCAAAAGCATTTTTCTTCTTAGAATCTAAAGGAAAAAAGGAAAACGAAGTGGTAGCTAATCGATAAAGAGAATAAACCTGCAAAAACATTTTTCTTCTTAGAATCTAAAGGTAAAAAAAGGAAAATGAAGTGGTAGCTAATCAAACAACTAGAGATAGAAGCAATATTGGTGAGATCTAGAGATAGATGAGCCATGTAAAAGATAGATGAGACATGGAAAATATTGTTGCATACATGATATGTTCTGCAAATGGATGCACCACAACTGAACAAAGATCTCCCACACCTGAACAAAGCTTTTCTGCCCTCACCTTTATAATTAAGCATGAAGCCCCTGATCAATGTCTGTGAAGGAAACAATCAGCTCTCCAAGCGAACACCCATATGTAGAACCGATTGAAATTATGAGTATGAAGGGGCTGAACGACATTACTCACCAAGAAAGGTTGGTTGACAAGTTTACAATAGTTGTTGCCATTGGACAAAAGCAACTATAGAAAAAAAATGGTGGCAGTTGTTGCATGTGGAAAACTATTCGTAAAGTGTAAATGTATTACCCATACCACAAACATTTAATGTGTTGGAGTAATGCTAACTCCAAACTAACATTACTTCAAGTTTAGGTGAAACTGAAAGAAATTAAAAACTTATATCTTAAGTTTTAATGATTTATATATCAGTTTAAGTGAAATTGAAAACTTGTATCTTAAGACTTGTATCTTAAGTTTTAATGGTTGATATATCCTTAATGAAAATAAAACCCGGAAACTTAAACTGGGTTAAAATTTTATTAAATTGATATTATCAATATAAAACTTTAATTAAATTGTGATAAAGATTAAATTTTTTTGATAAAAAATAGTCTAATGAAATTTCATTAAATTGATATTATCAATATAAAACTTTAATTAAATTGTGATAAAGACTAAATTTTTTTGATAAAAAATAGTCTAATGGTTGGTCAACGACCGATTAATCCTATAATACTAATTAAATTGTGATAAAAACTAATTTTTTTTGATAATAAATAGTCTAATGGTTGGTCAACGACCGATCGATCCTATAGTGCTGCAAGGCAAGAGACTAATAACACTTCCATGGTATTTACACTTAACAGAGTGATTATCCTCCTCTTTACATAGGTCCATGGTTGTTATCCTTACCCAAATGATTATCTTACTTGAAGGATTGAAGGATTGTAATTTTGTGGTATGTTACAAAGTTTGTAAAATATATTTAGTTAATCCTAAGAAATATAGCTTACCTATTAGGTTGATTCACTATAGAGATGTGAATGGTGAGTTTTACTGTATTATCTAACATATTTTTCCGGTATGAATGTCATTATTATACTTCGAAAAAGCTTCATGAAAAAGTTTCCTGTATTTTTAATAAATCGATTATATGATTTAGTTGAGTGCTGTAAAGTGTGTAAAATGCATTTAGATAATCGTAAAGAAATATCAATTTATTTTGTAGTTAGTGTATGCATTTTTTTGCTAACTTGGTTCGTTATAGAAATGTGAACATCCAAATTCTAATGCATTACTTAAAATATTTTTAAGTAATTGGGATATTAGAAATATTTTATATTGGTATAAAAATATTTTTACATAATTTGGATATTAAAAATATGTTATATTAGTATGAAAGTGGGGATTTTGAATGATATACTGAAAAACAATTTAGAAATAAAATAGAAAACAAAATAATAATAACACAAAATAATAATAAAATAATTGTAATGTTAATAAATTTTTATTAATAATAAATAAAAGAATAAAATTTTATAACTAGTACTTATGATAATATTTTACTAATGAGTAATCAAGAAGCTATTTACTTTCGTTGAATCTTTTAATTCCTTAGCGTATGTTGTTTGCAAGTTTGTTGGATAAGTAGTAGTTAAGTAAATATTTTTTTATGTGATATGTTAAAAATTGCAATTTTATACATGTTTAATATTATTTTAATTTTTTAAAAGATGATGTTGTATGTGAAAGTAAATATTCTTTTATGCGATAGGTTAGCAATTGCAATTTTGTACATGTTTAATATTATTTAACAAATTTATTTTATGGTATGATTTGATATATTCAAACTGTAAAGTCACAATTTTTTTTTTTAAATTTGTTTTAATAAAAACAAATGGTTTATATTTTAATATTAATTAGAAAAATATTGTTTAATTGGTTGAAGGCATAGTTGTTGTATTTAAGGGCATGTTTTAATGAAAACATTTCTTCTTTTAATATTATTTACAAAATTTATGTTTAACTAGTTTCATGCATGCTCCTTGTTTATTAAAAAAAAAAGAGTTTTTACTACCATTTTTTTTTAAATAAAGTGTTGCTATAATTAGAATTTAAAAATTTCTTATTTTAGATGTTTTTTTCTTTAATTATTTTATTTATAATTAAAAATTCAAATGAGTTCTTTTCAATAATGTAGACATATATTATATTTTTATTTGTTTGAAATATCAATTTCATTATAATTGATTTTTTCTTTTTTAGTTAAAATGTATTGATTATTGTATTTGTTATAGGTATAGTATTAATTATTTGATTTTTTTTTAATTGAGTATTGTTTTGTCTTTTATAAAAAAAATTGCATCTTTTCCACAATTTAACATTGTGCATTGAATGAAAAAAGATTTTTTCAAGAGCTAGTCACCGCTCTGCAACTGATCCTCTGCGACTGAGGCTGTTGCCTCGGCCCTGTGTGTCACGCCCCCAATTATTTTTTCGTTTAATTGAGCGGGTGCGGCGCTGCCTAAGTTAATAACTTGTTCACCGTTAGTTAACTTTACGAACTACACCTTCAACAATTCATAATAACATGAATTCATATTATTAATGTGCGGAAACCATTAACAATATACAATAATAAAATCAACTCAGCAATAATAATAATAATCAATCTTTTTATTATATATGCAAAGTTACATGACCGGGAGCCGCGGTCAACTGGCGTTCCATAAACGGGAGGGCGCCTGCCCGTGCAAGAGCGCACGGCGGTCTGCCAAGACTCCACCAAAATACAACTTTACAATATACAACATACACCTCTTGTGTCGTTGGGCGGGCGGGCGCACCCGTGCACGAACCCACCGCCGAACCGCAACACACAACAAGTTATATTACCGTGTGGTGGCGACCGACCGCACACACACACAACCGACTCACACCCGGAACAATGCCCGACTCGGCGGGCTCATCCAACCGTTCGTCGTTTTACCCCTACGCACTTCTTTTCTGCGCACTCTTCCACCCTACCGTGTATGCTTAGTACCTATGCCCGACTCGGCGGGCTCATACCCGAGCTGCGGTAGAATATCTCTGCGCCTTTACCCTTGTGCGCACACCTTGTGCGATGAAGAGAGAAGGTTGTTCGATGCCCAAATGATCATGCGATCCTCCAAGTTTATATGCACTCCATGGTGGTTGCCTTCCCATCTGGCCGACCTCCAAAACACATAACCTTTTGCCCACCAACTGCTCCATCCATCGTCGGCTCGCCCAACATATGGTTCGCTCCTTGGTCGGCTTGTATACATAAGTGAACCGCCTGTCCACCATATAAATATGCGAGTGCCTCTCCATAACCGCGCGCATATGTGGATGCCTTCGTCGTTTATGGAGTGCCTGCGTTTATACTTAGTCATTTTTCACGGTTGGAGGGAGCGCGCGCCTTCGAACGAACCCGTGAGGCGTTACATTCTCCCCCACTGGAAATCGTTTTCGTCCTCGACAACATACCATCTCGGTAACCATCTACCAAGATCATCATTGCCCATGATGTCAACTCCTCCACATACTGCAATCATCATCGCAACATATGTAGAACCACATCTCCACCATGTCTCGTCTTGGTAACCATCTGTCACTAAGACCACATACCAAGGTATGTCATATATCAGATGTCCACGATCATCAACCACCCTGTCACAATCTCCTCATGCTGCTCTCCACCATGGAAGGTTGATCCCTCCAATTGAAGCTACATGTCCACTGCAACAATGTGTCAAACTCCATGATGTCATCACCACCATGTGCAAACTGCCCATGATACGTCAACAAGTGCTAACACACCTCAACCATGTGCCAACATCTCATCTCAACAATATGTCATCTATCGGAAGTCATCTCAATCCATGATCATCAGCCACCATGTCATCATCTCTACATGCTGCTCCATTGTGGAAGGCTGGTCCCTCCATCTCAAGCTGCCTGCTCACTGCAACATATCGTGTCGACCTCATCATGTATCGTCCTCATGTGAACTACTGCCATGATACTCCAACACAATGCTAACATATCTCTGCACACTGTTAACCCCCATGTCTGAACTAGTTGGGTAGCTAATCCAACCGTCACGCCCAAACCATGACAATGCACATCCTCATGCAACCATCAGTCGTTCCTCAAAGCATCCTGTCACATCCTGAACTCGATCAAGAATCCATCCATATAAGTAAACCATGCTCAGGTCCATGAAGTAGTCCTCATCTCAACTACAACATGTCATCCATGATGTTTGGTGTCAATGTGCTACACGAAGTTAGCCACATCTACTCCAACATCATCCATATGTGTGCCTCCCCCATATGAAGAGACCATCTCATCAAACTCCAACTCTCGGTATGCCACATCCAAGTCCATGAAGCTACCCCCATCATATTTGCAATGTGTCAACCCTCAAGTCTCCATAGAAACAAGTATACACCTACCTCATCTATCCATGTGCTGCCCATGATCATAGATCAATCAGCTCCCATGTGTCAAAAGGTAGCTGAGTCTCGGCTCAACTCATGCCCAAGTGTTGCCACCAAGGCATCATCATCATCGTAACTCCATCACTCCAAAGTGTCTCATATCGATCCTCCACATCAAGTCACTCTCTCAAGTCACACCTATGCATGTACTTGAAAGTATGCACCTGCATCAAAGTCCCTGACCTCAGCTCCTCAATGCATCAGATCCTCCAAGTCCACCATGTATGAAGTCTCTAAAATACACAACAATCTCATGTCATCGTGAGCTCCATAAACCATCCCCAACCAATATCTCAGCAAGCATACAAGTCTCGGCCCAAAGGTCTCTGCAAGATGCCTCAGCTCTCCATGTAGTAGGAACGCTCCATAATCTACTCATAACTCCATCCAAGTCCATGGTCTTGTTGCACAAGAGTGTACAACCTCTCCATCGGCTCATAAGTGATAAGTCCCCATGTCACATCAGCAAATCCATCTGCACAACATTCCTACCTTGGCACTCCTCATTGGATGCCCATAAGTGACACCTCTACAGGTGCTCCACATAATGTCCCTGCATAAGACTGCCATGCTCCATGTCTCCAACCTGATGTCCATGACTATGTTGTCCATGTAGTCCAATCAAGTAGACCCATCACAACAGTCGGTCATCCTCATCCAAGTCTAAAATCTTCGGTCTAGTGAACTCGGTCACCCAACCATATCATCATCATAAGTCCCTTCCATCATAGCTCCCCCACTGAAGGTTCCACCAAGACTACCTCTTGGTCTCGGCCATGAGAAGTCCACCCAAGCAACTCAAGTGTGTGCCCTCCAATCTGTCCATGAGTCATGCCGGGCACTTAGCCAAAGTGGCTAAAGCATGACCCAATCATCCACAACGATCATCAAGTTCCACCCTTGTCACGGGCCCTTGCACCTTTCATCACAAGGTCACAAGCAACCCCAACAAGTCCTGCAACAATCGACAATCCTTGCTTCTCCATACAAGGTCTCATCATAGACATCCATGGTAAGATCCTCCCTAGCATTGGCAAACTTGCTTTGCCCTTCCCTGCATATGGTCCATCCACCAAATGCCCAAATGAAACACTAGTATCAATACTTACTTCATCATCGTGAGGCTCTTCCTCATTCATCCATGTCCACAAACTGCACGATCCTGGTTCAACTTGATCATCCTCAAGTTCATCTTCCATCATGGTCATGTCTGCAACATTTCCAATCATCATCACTTCCTCTTCCTTGATAGCACAATCTGCAACTTCACCTTGCTCCATTGCCCAACCAAGTTGAAGAAGTTCTCCTTCAACATTCCTTTCCAAGACTTCAAGCTTATCTCGGATCCGAGGATTCTCTTCCTTCAACCTCTTCAACCTATATAAGGTAAGAAAGAGCTTCCCTTCACCTTCTCCCAAACTTGCCATGCCTTGTACTTTGTCTTCCCCGGTTCCTACTTCGCTTGGTCTACAGACGCCCAAACCGTGTATACCTGCCCACACGCAGTCCCACTTGCCTACTTGACAAGTGCCCAAATCGTATGACCAGCACATAGTACCGCCTGCCCAACTCTACGACACCTGGTTCCGACCTTTACCAGCTTCACCAAGTTCCTTGCAACCATGAACCAGCCCTTGTTCCACTTGTATGTGAGACTAGCTTTCTTCACCTGCAAGTACTTGCTTCCACTGTCATGAGCAACCTTGCTCAAATAT
Organism: Pinus tabuliformis; assembly: GCA_031772625.1. Lineage (NCBI taxonomy): Eukaryota > Viridiplantae > Streptophyta > Pinopsida > Pinales > Pinaceae > Pinus > Pinus tabuliformis. Next base: position 499,339,238 of record CM062812.1, on the reverse strand, counting down.
CAACTGTCATCAACTTCCAAGTGTACACACACTTGCTTCACCCAGCTTCCTGCAAGACTTCTCCAAGTCTTCAGACCTGCTCTGCTTCAAACCTTCACGAGCAAACCTTGCTCTGATACCAACTGACACGCCCCCAATTCTTTTTTCATTTAATTGAGCGGGTGCGGCACCACCTAAGTTAATAACTTGTTCACTGTTAGTTAACTTTACGAACTACGCCTTCAACAATTCATAATAACATGAATTAATATTATTAATGTGCGAAAACCATTAACAATATACAATAATAAAATCAACTCAGTAATAATAATAATAATCAATCTTTTTATTATATATGCAAAGTTACATGACCAGGAGCCGCGCTCAACCGGCGTTCCATAAACGGAAGGGCGCCCGCCCGTGCAAGAGCGCACGGCGGTCTGCCAAGACTCCACCAAAATACAACTTTACAATATACAACATACACCTCTTCTGTCGTTGGGCAGGCCGGCGCACCCGTGCACGAACCCACCGCCGAACCACAACACACAACAAGATATATTACCGTGTGGTGGCGACCGACCACACCACACAACCGACTCACACCCGGAACAATGCCCGACTCGGCGAGCTCATCCAACCGTTCGTCGTTTAACCCCTACGCCCTTCTTTTCTGCGCACTCTTCCACCCTACCGTGTATGCTTAGTACCTATGCCCGACTCAGCGGGCTCATACCCGAGCTGCAGTAGAATATCTCTGCGCCTTTACCCTTGTGCGCACACCTTGTGTCATGAAGAGCGAAGGTTGTTCGATGCCCAAATGATCATGCGATCCTCCAAGTTTATATGCGCTCCATGGTGGTTGCCTTCCCATCTGGCCGACCTCCAAAACGCATAACCTTTCGCCCACCAACCGCTCCATCCATCGTCGGCTCGCCCAACATATGGTTCGTTGCTTGCTCGGCTTGAATACATAAGTGAACCGCCTGTCCACCATATAAATATGCAAGTGCCTCTCCATAACCGCCCGCATATGTGGATGCCTTCGTCGTTTATGGAGCGCCTGCGTTTATACTTAGTCACTTTTCACGGTTGGAGGGAGCGCGTGCCTTCGCACGAACCTGCGAGGCGTTACACTGTGGCTACTTTAGAGGGCTCTCTTTTCCTGAGCGACACTTTGATCTTGCGTGGCGCTTTGGCCGTCTGCTCTTGCTTTACAGGGGTATCTTTTCTGGGTTGGCTTGAAGGAACATGTTCGCTCGGGTGTGCTCGTTTTGATCGAGCTAAGGCGTTGCTTCAATGGAGCCACCACCGCCTACCCTTTCTGATACTGAGGCTTTTCTTAAACTTTTGGATTCACTCCCAAAGAAGAAAGCGACCGAGGCTGCGAAGTTTGTGAAGCGTTTGGATGGCATCCCTGAGATTTCACTCCCTCTTGAGGGTCCGATTTAGGTCGCCCTTTCTTTGGCTGAGTGTGCTTTGTTTCGACAGTTCACTAGACTCTGGCTCTCCCCCAAAACCATAGAGAGCTGGGTCACAAGGAACTGGGCACCGCTGATTAAAAGCAGAGTCACTTCGTATTTTCTAGGGAAGGGATTCTTTCTATTTGAATTCTCTTAAAAGGATGATAAGGATTTGATATTCCACAACGGTCATTATTTAATCGGCCCCCAGTGGTTGTATCTCAATAAGTGGATCCTTGATTTTAACCCAGCAGTTGACGTCCCCAAAGCCGTCCCTGTGTGGGTTAGGTTGCCCAACCTGCCAGTGCATTGTTGGAAGAAGAAGAAGGTGAAATAGGGGATTCACAAACCTCGGATAGAAGATCATTGAGAGGCCAAAAATCTTCCCGTGAGAAAAGAGAACAAGAGACTTATAAAGACAAACTCCAAGGAAGTCAACCAACCCTCGAGAAACTCTTGTCAAAAACTCTGAATACGACCAGAAACCAGTCCCAGAGCTCTAAAGGAGCTCTCCATTCAGAAAGCAAGTGATGAAGATTGTCTCCTGGAATTGTAGGGGTATGGGGAGTAGAATAAAAGAAGAAGCCATCAAAAGCATGATAAGATCTGAATCCCCTGATATACTCCTCATCCAGGAGACTAAAGTGGAGGACAAGGCCTTCCTCCATATCAGCAAAAAACTGTGGAAGAGAAGTGAAGGACAAGCTGTTTCAACTCGTGGTGCCTTAGGAGGCCTGGGCACCCTTTGGAACGCAAACAAGTTCTCAACGATCAAAGAGGTCACCAACACCCATTAACTGTTCTCTAAGCTGCAACACGTTGATTCAGATGAGACCCTCTATCTCTTCAATGTGTATGTTCCAGTCAGCGTAGGAGAGAAAAAGACGTGCTGGGATTCTATTAGAAGTTTGACAGATTCTAAAGATTTAGCGAACATCATCATTGCAGGGGACCTAAATCTCACCTTATCTGTGGTTGAAAAGCGTGGAGGAAGCATTGTAAGGGATCCGGCACGAGAATGGGTTGAGGACCTGCTTCAGGATTGGGACATGATCGACATTAAACCTTCGTTGGGCAAGTACACTTGGTCCAATAAAAGACTCAGTCCGGGACATATTGCTGCAAGGTTAGATAGATTTCTTGTTCTAAGTACTTTTCTTCTTCTTGGTTTAGAGTCTAGAATGCATATTCTCCCTTGTAGTGTCTCCGATCATAGACCCATCAAACTTGATCTTCTGGCCCATATGGATCAAGGTCCTATCCCTTTTAAATTTAGTTCCCTTTGGGTTAAGGAACAGCCATTTATGCAATTAGTAAAAGAAACTTGGAAGCAACCAGTCAACGGCTCTGCCTTCTTTTTCTGGGAGGAAAAACTCAAGAGAGTGAAAGCTGCAATGAAAAATTGGGTAAAATTCCTTCCTAGCCCAGCAGTGGAAAGGAAAAAGATCCAAGAATGCCTCAAGATCCATCATTTGAAATCGGAAAATGAAGAGATCACAAAAGAAATTCTAGACAAGGAGGCTGAACTTCAGCAAAAACTTCTCAAGGCAAGCTTGGCCGAGGAAGAGTATTGGAGGATTAAATCTCGTAGGCTTTGGCTCAAGGCAGGAGATAGGAACTCATCCTTCTTTCACAAGCAAGCGCAAGCCTGAAAAAGCTTCAATTCCATCTCAGAAATCAAGGAAGAGAACATCAAACACAAAGATATAAAAAGCATAAAAAATGTTGCTTTCCTTCACTTCAAAAATTTGTATAGCGAAAAAGAGGGTCTCAGGCACATTTCAAATTTAGTGAATGGGGTGCCATCTCTGATTTCTGCCAGAAACAATCCGTTTTTGGAAGCATAAGTCAGTAATAATAAAATAAAAACCGCCCTCTTTACAATGGAGCCAGATAAGGCCCCCGGCCTAGATGGATTTACTACCAGATTCTTGCAGAATTGTTGGCAGATCGTGGAAAAAGATTTATGTGGAATGGTTCGAAAATCTCAAGCTTGTCAGAAAATTGGGGGAAGCACCAATTCGGCTTTCCTGGCCCTTATCCCTAAGGAAAAAGGCGCCAATTCCTTCACCAGATTTCATCCTATCTCCCTTTGCAATATAGGCTTTAAGCTGATAACAAAACTGATCGCAAACAGACTAAAAACCATCCTACCAGACATTATTCTTGAGAATCACAGAGGTTTTATTCAGGGAAGACAGATTGTGGACAATTTTATCCTGGTCCAAGAGGCGATCCACTCAAGCTTGACCCGGAAAGAGAAATGAATGGTTATCAAGTTAGATATTGAAAGTGCTTTTGATAGGGTGAGACATAGATTTCTATTGGATGGCCTGCAGAAATTTGGTTTTGGCCTCAAATTTATCAACTAGATCAAGGCTTGTATTAGTGAGCCCTGGATTTCCCCTTTGGTCAATGGGAGGGCTACTGATTTTTTCAAAGCCTCTAGAGGGCTGAGGCAAGGGTGTACTCTCTCCCTCTTGCTCTTTGTCCTCCAAGCTTCTGTTCTCAACTTCCTTTTGAATAAAAAGCAGACTGATCAAGAAATAATGGGGTTGAATATTGCAAGAGGTGTCAAAAACATAAACCATGTGCTGTTCACGAATGATTCTCTCTTTTTGGGTGCAGCCTGCTTGCCCTTGGCTAAAATATTTAAAGATGTGGTGGATGCCTATTGTGAAGACTCTGGAAGTATCCTTAACAAAGGAAAATGTCATATATACTGCTGGAATTCTACTGCTAGATCGCTCCAAGCCATCTCCACCTGTTTCAGCTTCGCAGCCTCCTCCTCATGGTCATCCTTCAGGTATTTGGAACTTCCTTTTTTCCAAAAAAGGGCCCTCAACAGAGACTGGCTGCCTCTGTTGGAAAAGTTTAAGTCCGGAATCCACTCTTGGGGCTTCAATTGGCTCAATCTGGCTGGAGATGCAGTGCTTATAAAAGCTATCTTGAATAGCCTTCCCATTTATTAGTCTGCAGTTATGATGGCTCCTATTGGTATCGTGAGGAAAATTCAGGATTACATAAGGAATTTCTTTTGGAAAGGTGGTAAAGCAAATGAGAAGAAAATCCCTCTATTAAGCTGGGATACAATCGCCTTGCCCAAAATGGAAGGTGGTTTGAACTTCAAGAATATTAGTAAGAAAAATATCGCATTGGGTGAAAAACTGTTATGGAGGATAATTTCCCCAAATCCGAGTTGGGCTCAGCTACCGTTGTGGAGAAAATATTTCCGTGGGCAGAGAACACGTTGTCTAGACAATACCAATACAATCTCGGGAATGATGATCCACAAACTGTGCGCAAAAGATTCCTCCTTAATTAATCTCCATGCGCACTGGATCCCTGGAAATGGCAAGTGCATTAAAATATGGGATGATCGTATTATGTGTTGTGATCCCCTAGCTGATGATCGCTCTCTAGTTTTGTTGAAAGATTGGATGGACATAGCAGGTTTTAAAATCTGTGGGACATATCACATTGGGAGAATGGTGATTGGCAGAGTTGGGAAAAGTTAGAGGTTCCCAAGAACCTTTCCAAAGATTACGCTATCTTTCTATCCCTCTTAAAAGGCAAAGCCCTAACGAACAAAAGAAAATCAGACACTCGGGGATGGGGTCTGATCCCTGGGCGCTACTTAGTTTCGCAGTGTTATAAGCAGATCACTCTGCATCCTCATGTTCCTCCTAATCCGAAGCCCTGGTAGGGGATCTGGTCTCAGACAATGATCCCTAAAATCTACTATTTCTGTTGGCTTCTTTGCCATCAGATAATATTAACCGACGACAGGCTTCGGAAAAGAGGCTATATGGGGCCCTCCCGTTGCTCGCTTTGTGGGGAAGATGAAGAAAATGCCTCCCATTTGATGCTCTTCTGTAATTTTTCTGCAGAACTTTGGAAAGAGGCCTTAAGCCCATGGAGAATTGACTTCGCCCCCCGAAATCACTGCTCAGACTTGTTCTCAAACTGGAAGCTAACGTACCCTGGTGAAACTCCTCAGAATGCTCATATCAAAGAAGCCTAGATCACCCTTCCCAAATTAATCTACTAGCATATATGGCTGGAAATAAATCAAAGGATATTCAGGGACAAGAAGAGCGATCCCAAGATTACCTAGGTAAAAATTAAAAGCCATCTAAAAGACTATTTGGGAGATCAGCTAGACGGGGCATACCTTAGTGAACAAGACGCTGAATGGGGTGCTACTCTTGATCTCCACTTCATTGTTATAGTCAGGCATCCCTCTCCTCTAAAACACTGGAAAATTCACCTTAAGGCTACAAAATTCATTGAGTTTTTCATCAAGAAGGCAAGAAATGCTATCTTTTTTTATGAGGCAGCAAAATGCAATCCTGGTATTTCTAGAGCAGGTGAAGTTTTCAAAAGTGCAGAGGGCAGAACTGAATTTAGATACGCTTGGGGAGTGGGCTTCAATACCAGCATTCAAGCTGAAGCTCTGGCTCTTCTCTAGGGGCTCAAGCAACTTATTTTCTGGGTATCAAAGATGCAATAGTATTTGGGGATTCCCAGTCTATTACAAAGGCTATTGTGGACAATTTTTCTCTTTCAGATTTAAGGTTATCAAGATTGATGAGCAGAATTAGGTACCTGATAAATTCCTTCCAGAGACTGGAATTCCTTCATGTTAAGAGAGATAACAACAAAGAAGCTGATGCTGAAGCCAATAAAGCAGCTCTCCTCCCTCTCGGAGTTCTTCCAAGAGACAGAGACGAAGGCTGGGATCCCATCCCTTAACTGTCTATTTAAAATGTTTTACTGTCTTTTATTGGAGCAGTTTGTTTGTATCTGCAAATTAGGAAAGATAGAGAAGATAACTCGTAATATAATTTGCAAAATTCGCAGGCTCACTAGTGGGGAAGCCATTTGGTTCCTGGCCGAGGAGAAATCTGAGCTCTGCCTATCTCTTTGTAACCTGAATTGAGGCACTTCTGCCAAGAATCAATATATCATACTAACCGTTTCTGTAAAAAAAAAAACATTGTGGATTGAATTTTGTTATTTTATTATTATTATTATTATTATTATTATTATTATTATTATTATTATTTAAATTGGTCTAATTATCTCTACAGGCATTTATGATGCATTGGATTTTTCGTTTGACCTTCTATTAATTTGAGGTACCAAAAGAAATCACAACTCATCCATGAGTTAACATTATAAAATGAATTTTATTATTATTTTTTAATATTCTAATTTATTTATCTTAATCTTGATTGTCTTACCTCTTATTTTGTAATGATTAATATTTGCACAATAGTAGTTTTATTTATATATAATTTCTAATTTTTATGTTGTTATGAGAATTATGTAAAGATTGCATGAGAAATTTTTCATAGTATAATGCCAGATGGCATAGTTATTATAATATAATTTTTCTAAAATAGAAATTATGCTATGTGAAATTTTGTGCAATAATTTCTAAGTTACAATAATCATAGTATGAGTCTTAGAACTTGATATAGTTACAATTGGAATTATTATTTTTTAATTAATTTAGTGTTATATATATATATATATATATATAATTAAAAAAATCAAATTAGTAAATTAAAATCAAAGAAAAAAAACCAAATTATTACGTCGTAAGGTGTTTCCCTTTGAAATGAAGTCCTAGCCATTGTCGTGTCTTATTTTTCATCGTGGATTTGTGGTGTTAGATGATTGAATGAAGTTTGATCATTGATCCAAAACTGAAATAAAACTGAAATACGTTATGAATAACAGAAAAATGGTTCATGAATTTTCATCCTCTTCGTTCACCCTAAGATCTTGCTCATGGAAATGGCGGTTAGCATGGAGATAAAATAAAGATTGTAAGAGTTGCACAACCAAGAATCAGTCCACGAAGATTCTTAAAACCTACACTATATATATTTCAGAATTTTCAAGGACCAGAAAGTCTTCTAAATAGCAGTGACAAGATGCCTTTGCCATGGAACACATCGAAGCCTCGATACTGTTTCCTCACAAGAATAACGCCACATCGACCCTGGCAGCGCACAAAAATACATATGAAAAGAAACAGATGCCACTCAGACTGCCAACAATGATCAAAGGAAATTTTTATATATGGAAACAAAACTCCAACCATTGAATGTTTAGAGATAGGGAAAGTTAGGCCTAAACTAAGAATTCAAAAATTTTATACGTTTAAATGAATAAAATCTATCGCGAATATATCTCTATCCATTTTCAGCTCCCGGCCACGTGGTTTCGTACTAAACCTAACAGATGAATGGGCAGTGCTTAATATTGTTAAATTGTAGTGTTTTTGTCAGGTTTTCAAGAATTATTGGAGCGTGCGGCTGTCGGCTTACCTATGCAAGGAAAATCCATGCCTAGTTTCTCATGACCTAATCAGCAAGAATCAATCCCTGGACCTGATGACAATGGCGTCATGCGGAGCTCCAGAGCGTATTTGTCCCTCCATGCCCTAGAGATCTCAAAAGAATAACAAACACCTGTGAATTTAAAGGCACCTTCGGCTTTAGTCCTTCCTCTACACTAAAAACATATGCACGGGCAGAGCAGAGGAGAGAAGCAAAGCGTAGTGCGAGAGACGTGACGGCGGATAATAGTTGGGCTCAACTTTGAACTCTGTGTAATGTGTTCTCTTCATTCCATTCCAATTAATTATTTTATCAATTATGTTCCAAATGGCGATTGAAACGTCGTTTTCTAGTCTTCTGGTTCATGCCCTTCCTCCACATGTGCTTCGGCTGAACTTCTTGATTATTTTAAAATTGTATTTTTTAAAATTGAAATCAAATCAGCATAGTTTAAACATCTCTTTTTCATATAGTGTTTTTTTAACCTTATTGGATAAAAAAAAATTTAAAAAGTGTAAATATTGTGAAGCTGCTATTACAATGACCGGCACAAAAAATTAATAACCCTCCCAAACTTTTGATTGGACAAGCGGAACAAACTTCAAATTCCACGCCTGGGCCCTCACATTGTCATTTTGGATTTTAGAATGCGCCCTCCCCACAAAAAGTTTGTTTTTGGTTTTACAATGCGCACTGCCCGTATAAAGTTTTATAGTTTTACAATGCTCACTAGCAGGATGAAGTTTTATGGTTTTAGAATGCTCAATTAAGACACAAAAATATGGTTTCCACATGTTATTGTGAGAGATTCTCAATGAATACATCAAACTTTTTTTCAATGAAGATAATTAATTGTATCATGTGCCGCTAATCAATGTGAATGACATGTCTGTGTTTATTTCAAAATGCGTTAATGTATCTAACATCAGCAAGGCCACACTGAGAATATGTGGCACACAGAGGAGGATGGGGTCTAACACGAGTTTTTCTCACTGCTTCCAATCCAGCCAAAACTGCGGACTGTAAATTTGAATATCGGGAGTGTAGGGACTCCATATTTAGAAAGGATGACCTATAAGACTGAAAATTTCATCTGGATGGCATATCTGGCATGATCTTGACTTTACGCACTGCATCAAAAACAATGTATTGAAAGCTCAGTTTAAACTGTCTTTTTGAATCATGAGGTGTTTTACATTCACTTTCTTTATTTCAAGTGAAATCAAACAACCATAGACTCCCAAACTTACCTAATGTAAAATTTTTGATGGAAATTATAACAGCACAATAGATCTCTATTCTCTACATCTATTTGTTTCTTTTTCACTACCTTTCAAGAAGAACGAGATATGTGCCATTTGGAAAATAAGGAATAAAAACAAATCAACTATACTTATTATTGATGCATCCATATCAAGTCAATACAGAATAACCATGAAAAGAATCAGATGCTACTATACCTTGAACCTTAATCTTTCCAATAGTTTTCTTTGGCTTAGGAGCAGTTCCTTCCAGGGCAACATCTGCAGAATCATTTCTCAATAGTTCCTCCTCTGGTTGCAATAGTATTTTTTGTAGTCTATACAAGTTGCAAACATTTCAATTTACATAATTAATTAATAATATGCAGAGTATTACCTTCAATGTAAAATAATTTGCATTTTATGAACTACATGACAATTAAAAGAAATCAACAAAGACAATTTTGTTAATAACCTACCCAAAGGAATTACGCAAAATAATGCACTCATTATGAAGGAATTCAGGAGCTTCCATGCGACCACTGGTCCATGCCCAGAGACAAAGACACACACAGGCCTCATAGGCAATGAGGGCTTGCCAGGCTCCCTACCCACTACACTCAATAATTGCAAGCGCATTATTGTCAAAATGCATAGCAAATGAGAAATAAAATCTATCTGATAAATAATTATTGATCCACATTAACATGAAAAAAAAAAACTTATGACATCCTGGGCATGGAACAACTACAATCATGACAGTTGGCTCATGCCTAGAAGTGAAGGTGCGCACATCCCCCATAGACAATAAGGGCTTGCCCACTACACTCAATGAATTGCAATCACATTCAGGTCAAGATCCAAAGCAGATGAGAAGTACATTCCATCCGGTAATGAATTACTGATCCACATTAACATGAAAAATATATCTTAAGGCATCCTTTTATATATCAACACACACAAGACCTTAGGTAGGAAGAAACAATCAAACCTGAGGTGAAAAGTGGGTGGGTCGCAGGCTTGCTGAAGCTGTTGATTGCCGGCAACAACCTACTGCCTCTCTAACATTCACAGAAGTGGGCCTGTAAAAGTGAAATCAGAAACATTTCTTATAACAATTTGAGGTTTGAACTCATGTATGACTATAAACAAGTGTACTCATTTATCAGACCACATTTTCCTAATTTACAACAAGACCATAGATTTATGAATCTGAGGATGTACTTTGAACATTGATCAGTTTGTCCTTATACACTGAAGTGTTTATCCAACCCTTGATTGAAAGTTGTGTATGAGGATTCTTGTGGCTTGCCAGAGTTAAGTTCTACTTCAACAACCTTAGGCTTGGCCGAAGATCCAGAAAAAAAGACATGATAATTCTGCCATAACCTTTGTATTTGATGGCATGCAGCTCCCTTGATTAATGCATTCCCGTCCCTCAAGGAATAAAAACAAATCAATTGTACTTATGATTGATGCATCCATATCAAGTCAATACAAAATAACCATGAAAAGAATTAGATGCTATTATACCTTGAACCTTAATCTTTCCAATACTTTTCTTTGGCTTAGGAGCAGTTCCTTCCAGGGCAGCATCTGCAGAATCATTTCTCAACAGTTCTTCCTCTAGTTGCAACAGTATTTGTTGTAGTCTATACAAGCTGCAGACATTTCAATTTACACAATTACTTAATAATATGTAGAGTATTACCTTCATTGTGAAAGAATTTGCATTTTCCAAACTACATGTAAATTAAAAGAAATCAACAAAGACAATTTTGTTAATAGCCTACCCAAAGGCATTACTCAAAACAATGCACTCATTATGAATGAATTCAGGAGCTTCCATGCGACCTACCCATGCCTGGAGACAAAGACGCACATAGGCCTCAGAGGCAATGATGGCTTGCTAGGCTCCCTACCCACTACACTCAATAATTGCAAGCACATTATTGTCAAAATGCATAGCAGATGAGAAGTAAAATCTATCTAATAAATAATTATTGATCCACATTAACATGAAAAAAAAATCTTAAGACATCTTGGGCACGGACCAGCTACAATCATGATAGTTGGCTCATGCCCAGAAACAAAGGTGCACACATCCCCCATAGACAATAAGGGCTTACCCACTACACTCAATGAATTTCAAGCACATTCAGGTCAAGATCTAGAGGAGGTGAGAAGTACATTCTATCTGGTAATGAATTACATATCCACATTAACATGAAAAATAAATCTTAAGGAATCCTGATTGTTTCCTTTTATATATCAACACACACAAGACCCTAGGTAGGAAGTAACAGTCAAACCTGAGGTGAAAAGTAGGTGGTTGGCTTGCTGAAGCTGTTGATTGCCGGCAAGAACCTGCTGCCTCTCTAACATTCACAGAATAGGGCCCGTAAAAGCAAAAAAGGAGACTTTTCTTATAACATTTTGAAGTTTGAACTCATGTATGACTATTAAAAAGTGTACTCATTTATCAGATCATATTTTCCTAATTTATAGTAAGACCATAGATTTATGAATCTGAGTATGTACTTTGAACATTGATTAGTTGTCCTTGTACATTGAAGTGTCTATTCGGCCCTTCATTGAAAGTTGTGTATGAGGATTCTTGTGGCCTGCCAGAGTTAAGCTCTGCTTCAATAACCTCAAGCTTGGCTAAAGATCCAGAAAAAAAGACATGATAATACTGCCATAACCTTTGTATTTGATGGCACGCAACTCCCTAGATTAATGCATTCGCCTCCCTCAAGGAATGAAAACAAATCAGTTATACTTATTATTGATGCACCCACATCAAGTCAATACAAAATAACCATGAAAAGAATCAGATGCTACTATACCTTGAACCTTAATCTTTCTAATAGTTTTCTTGGGCTTAGGAGCAGTTCCTTCTAGGGCAGCATCTGTAGAGTCATTTCTCAATAGTTCTTCCTTTGGTTGCAACAATATTTGTTGTAGTCTATATAAGTTGCAGACATTTCAATTTACACAATTACTTAATAATATGCAAAGTATTATCTTCATTGTGAAAGAATTTGCATTTTCCAAACTAGATGACAATTAAAAGAAATCAACAAAGACAATTTTGTTAGTAACCTACCCAAAGGAATTACGCAAAACAATGCACTCATTATGATGGAATTCAGGAGCTTCCATGCGACCACTGGCCCATGCCCAGAGACAAAGATGCACACAGGCCTCATAGGAAATCAGGGCTTGCCAGGCTCCCTTCCCACTACACTCATCAATTGCAAGTTCATTATTGTCAAAATGCATAGCAGATGAGAAGTAAAATCTATCTGATAAATAATTATTGATCCACATTAACATGAAAAACAAATCTTAAGACATCCTGGGCACGGACGAGCTACAATCATGACAGCTAGCTCATGCCCAGAAACAAAGGTGCACACATCCCCCATAGACAATAAGGGCTTGCCCACTACACTCAATGAATTGCAATCACATTCAGGTCAAGATCCAGAGCAGATGAGAAGTACATTCTATCTGCTAATGAATTATTGATCCACATTAACATGAAAAATAAATCTTAAGGCATCCTAATTGTTTCTTTTAATATATCAAGACACACAAGACCTTAGGTAGGAAGAAACAGTCAAACTTAAGGTGAAAAGTAGGTGGTTGGCTTGCTGACGTTGTTGATTGCAGGAAAGAACCTGCTGCCTCTATAACATTCACAGAAGCGGGCATGTAAAAGAAAAATCAGAGACTTTTCTTATAACAGTTTGAAGTTTGAACTCATGTATGACTATAAACAAGTGTACTCATTTATCAGATAGCATTTTCCTAATTTATAGCAAGGCCATAGATTTATGAATCTGAGGATGTAATTTGAGCATTGATCAGTTTGTCCTTGTACACTGAAGTGTCTATTCAGCCCTTGATTGAAAGATCTGTATGAGGATTCTTATGGCCTGCCAGAGTTTAATTCTTCTTCAATAACCTCAAGCTTGGTAGAAGATCCAGAAAAAAGGACATGATAATTCTGCCATAACCTTTGTATTTGATGGCACGTAGCTCCCTAGATTAATGCATTCCCCTCCCTCAAGGAATAAAAACAAATCAACTGTACTTATTATTAATGCACCCATATCAAGTCAATACAAAATAACCATGAAAAGAATCAGATGCTACTATACCTTGAACCTTAATCTTTCCAATAGTTTTCTTTGGCTTAGGAGCAATTCCTTCCAGGGCAACATCTGCAGAGTCATTTCTCAACAATTCTTCCTTTGGTTGCAACAATATTTGTTGTAGTCTATACAAGTTGCAGACATTTCAATTTACACAATTACTTAATAATATGTAGAGTATTACCTTCATTCTAAAGGAATTTATATTTTCTGAACTACATGACAATTAAAAGAAATCAACAAAGACAATTTTGTTAATAACCTACCCAAAGGCATTATGCAAAACAATGCACTCATTATGAAGGAGTTCAGGAGCTTCCATGCGACCAATCGCCCATGCCTAGAGACAAAGATGTACACAGGCCTCATAGGCAATGAGGGCTTGCCAGGCTCCCTTCCCACTACACTCAATAATTGCAAGCACATTATTGTCAAAATGCATAGCATATGAGAAATAAAATCTATCTGATAGATAATTATTGATCCACATTAAAATGAAAAACAAATCTTAAGACACCATGGGCACGGACCAGCTACAATCATGACAGCTGGCTCATGCCTAGAAACAAAGGTGCACACATCCCCCGTAGACAATAAGGACTTGCCCACTACACTCAATGAATTGCAAGCACACTTAGGTCAAGATCCAGAGCAAACGAGAAGTACATTCTATCTGGTAATGAATTATTGATCCACATTAACATGAAAAATAAATATTAAGGCATTCTTATTGTTTATTTTTATAATTTAATGTATCTAACATCATCTTACAATATAATCTGAAAGATAGCCCATCGATCATAACAAACCATAGCAGCTAGATTCTTTTAATGTCTTAAAAAAACCAATGGATGCAACTTTGCGAGAGAAAAATGGCATTGCCACAGTAATATAAATCATAGCAGAGATCTTCATTCTTTAATATATATATATATATATATATATATATATATATATATATATATAACGAGTATGTACTATAGAGATTTATTTATCTCAATGATAACTTGATATTCTTATCCCACGTTGCAATAAAAATATCGTTCATACGATGTCAGTGTATGTAAATGAAAAATTAATAGATCAATGTCCATTCACATGTCCCTATTCTTCCCCACTCTATGCCTTACGGCCTTTCCTTTGCAACATAAGGTGCAAATGCTAGCTTACAAAATTATTTTTTTTCAAATTTTCACTTCTTAAAGAAGATATATTCTCATGACCCAACATCGTTCATAAAAAAGTTTTGTCTTCTAAGAACAAATATGATTCATTGGAATTTGAAAACTTACAAAAAAAAAAAAGAAGATAGTACTGTTTAAATTTAACCATTTTATCCATCAAGTACTACCTACTATGTAGCAATTATTCTTATTTTATAATTATTGTAATAATAATTATAACCTTTACAAACACAACCCATATTAATAATTACATCAAATTTTTATACAATAACTTTAGATACAATTACAAATAATTAGACGCTCACTTTCCAGTTATCACGTCACCTAAACCAAAAGAAGAGAACTGAACGTTGAGACTCCAGTTTCTTGAAATGATTGCAAATGTTGAATCACCAATTTGACGTCTACTTAAGTATTCAGAATTTGGCAACTCCTATTTCTTACCCCATAGAAAAGTTAATGCACTCTGACATGCTAGGGAAATAATAGTTTTCTTGCATTTATATTTCCCTCAAAGTTGACTTTGGCACTTTAGCAGCAAGGAAACTGTTATTCCCCTTGCATGTCAGACTGCATTAACTTTTCTATGGGGTAAGAAATAAGAGTTGCCTCAGAATTTTACGTCCCGAGAAACCCTGGAGATTGGTTGGATGATATGGAAGACACTTTGCATTTAAAAGGCACCCTATTTTATATTACTTCTGGACCCCGCCCTATTTTATATTTTAAACTGCGAAAAATCAAATAAATGCAGCGAGCTGTGCGGATCTAAAATTATTTAGTTTAAGATCTTGTGAATTGAAACATTTTTTTGTTGTCAATTCTCCTTTTAAATATATGTTTTTGGTCAATGCAATAAAGTTCCATTTTAACGTGGAGATATTTGACTGGTGATGGGAAATCATTTACCAAACTAATTGGAGATATGCTATTTAAAGTTATTTATAATTGATATGTAATTCTAATTATATAAGTATTATATTACAAAATGTAAATTAAATATAACATATTTTTTAAAGTTATTTATAATTTACTTATTATATTAGAAAATGCCAATTAAATATAACATTACTTAGGAATATTACGTTATAAAAGGTTGATTATTTAATATAATTTTGATAGGGATTTTTTGAATTTTACAATATAATTTTTGGTAATATTGTACATTTTTGCGATTGAAAATGTGTTTGAATATATAAATAGATTCAATCTTTTAAAAAATTTATGGATATTAAGATTTTGTAAATTTCACAACTTAAATTTGTAATTCCAACAATTGTTTTGAGGATTCGAAGTATAATTTAACAAATTTCTAGATTTTAGAAAAAATCTAACCAGTCCTTAACAAAATTTCATGCAAATTTGACTAAAATATAACTAAAACTTAAACTACAATTAAGGATTAAAAAAAAATATATTGAAATTTATACTTCTAACAAATTTTACCAAATTTTATATAATACTAGGGTAGTGATATAAATTAAAATACTTAATTTTGATTTCTAAGTTTTTGGATGATAATCACATCAATATTCATTTCTCAACCAATCAATATGGTTCATCGTCAGGAAAATTGGGTTAAATAGAGAGATTGTATGAAGAGACAGATCTTTCCAACAACTAAAATGTAAGGGTTACTTTTGACAAAATATAGATCACAGAAGCCTAAATTCAAACGTACTTAATCTATTTTATACATCAAAACACTTGTTTTATGGTACATTTCATTTTTGCTTATATATTAAACCTATAATATATATATATATATATATTATAATAATGAAAATAAATTATTTTATATAAAATTGAAAAAGAAATATTAAATATTACATTTATCTAATCAATGTTCAAAAATATTTCATCCTATAATTTTAAAAAATCCATCATTTCTAACTTATATGTAATTCATTTCAAAAAACAACAAACATGTATTATATATTTCATGATTAAATAGTTTTTATCTTAATTTTTTAATATTTATAAAAATATTTTTCTCAAATTTAAAAATTTAAATTATTATTTTTAAATTTAATAACCTTTTTCTTTTAAATTAAATTTAAATTTAATATATATATATATATATTACATTCAAAAATCTATCATACACTTATCAAATTACAATGTTAAAGGTTTAATTTAACTAAATTTAAACTAAAAAAAAC
Organism: Pinus tabuliformis; assembly: GCA_031772625.1. NCBI lineage: Eukaryota > Viridiplantae > Streptophyta > Pinopsida > Pinales > Pinaceae > Pinus > Pinus tabuliformis. Next base: position 499,322,693 of record CM062812.1, on the reverse strand, counting down.
TAGTACTAATTGTTTTTTTAATTAAAATAATAATTCATTTTATGATTTTAATCATGTTATTCATATTTGTAATAAAATTTCAACCATAATATTGATATTTGAAAATTGGAGCCCACACGGCATTGGATTGATAGTGAATGGGTGCACTGTTAAGGCACTCCTTGCGATAGGTCATTGATTCAAATCCCCTGTGGGTGCTTACCTGCCAAAAAATAGATATTTGAAAAATGACATCCATTCAAATAATTAAAAATTAAGATATATAAATGATTAATTCAAAAACCATATTTACTTAAAAAATAGTTTTTTACAATGCAATGCCTTAAAAACTAAGATATATAAGTGATTAATTCAAAAACCATATTTAAGTTAAAAAAAAGTATTTTACAATGCAATGTCTTAAACATCTGCTAAATGTAGATTTCCCCTAAATCTCTATCAACCAAATAATTATGAAAGACATTATTGGTAAAAGTAGAAAGCTAAAAATAGAAAATGTTATAAATCTCATTATCCTACTTTACACAGTTAAATTTCAATTGATCCATATATTATAAAAACTATTTGAAAATTGTAAAATCATATATTATAAAAATTATGTGAGCATTATAAAATTATATAAACTTACATATTAAGATTTAAAATAAGTGGTGACATTTGGTAAGGAAGGTTATAATAGTGCGCCCATTGAACTATTTTGATAAGGATTGTGTCACGCTCTAACACAGAGGTAAATTTTTTTTTGTATATGTATAAATCCACATTTACCAGCTTATATTATAACAAGCGTATAAACCACGTGTACTGGAATTCTCCAAGAAATTGATCTATATGTTTATGTAATAATATTACAACATGCATATAAAACTTTCGGCTTTGACATATTCATATTTTAATGTACAACACGCATATCATAATCATCACAGTCAGTAACTCATTTGACTCACTATATTAATCATATTCGGGTTACATGTAAACATAGATAATCGACTTCCATATCTGTTTATCAAAAAGGGTATTCTTATATATTGTTTTCAAAATGTGGCGGTCATGGGATTCGCTGCCACGGTAATTCCCGGGTACTATGGACTGGCACCTCCTTAATTGCGAACTTTATGGCTTTTAACACAGAGATTGGACTAAGTTGCCCTTTTGAAATATGGGTACAGTGATGTACTGTCGTTTACAGCACTTGCTCGCTATAGGTCATCCACCTGGCACGATCAACGGCTCACCTTCGTCCTGCCATGTGCGGTGGCGTGATTCCAGACTCCAAGTGTTACGAGGCCGGCTCCTCGGTCTTACCATTTCGCGCTCAAACCCTTCCGGATCCTTCTCACCGATCAGACGGTGGTGGCAACCTCATTCAGATCGAGGGCTGAGACTATGCCACGAGGCAGGGTCATGCATTGAATATTTAAGGTTCATTTTATGTTCGACTTGGTTATTGTTTTCATTCTGGATTGAGTGTTTACTGCCGAAGTCCTCGGCTCGACTGTGTTCGGCCGTAGACTTATATGGCTCTCAACCGCACCGGGGTTTCATGCTCCGCCAAAGCACGATGATATACTGCAGCTCTCCTTTCTGTTCAGGTTAAGTAAGCTCTCGAAAAGCATTTCCGTTGTTGTTTCAATTTTGTTGCTTTCGTTCTCAGACATTTTGATAAGGTTCTCAGCTTATCTGTTTCAATGTTTCAGGGAAAGCTTCGGCGACCACACGGCGTTGGGAAGAAAGTCTAGCTCTCTCGCCCTCGGCCGCCCTACCACAGGTATGAGTGGTTCCTCTTTCATAGGTTCTGGTTTCGTTTTCCCTCACGGGTCAGTGGCTAAACCTCTGTTCCACTGAACAGGGATGCCGAGGTTCCTTGTTTCCATATACTCTCTTCCGCCATGCGACCAGGGTTTCCTTACAGCGAAACTGCATGGTTCATTTCCCTAGTCTGTTTGATTATTGTGCTTAATATTTTGTTTAAAGGCTCAGATTCTGGCGGTCTCCGTCTAAGCACAGTTCACTGATTAAATGTATCTATGTACAGTTTATAATCTATCAATTGCCGGCTTACGACATAACTTCTAGTCGAAATACAGTTATGGCTTTTATAATGTTATTCGTTGGATTATTTTCGGCTACAAGCTTGTTTATGTATTACAGGCATTTGATTTAGTTAAGATTCGGCGTTACACTGTTCTCGGTATATATTGCATTGTTTTTCAGCGATAAGCATATTTATTGCATTGCAGGCATTTGGTATAGTTTAAGCTTTGCATTAACATTGCTTCTTGGTATACATTACTATGTCCACAGTCTTTAACCGAATTTATTTGTTATACTAGTCGCACTCGATTTCTGGTCAGCTATATCATTTATATGCAGAGGGTAAATCTTGGTTTTAGTTCCAGCCAGAGTGCCTGCTGGCTAAGCGTAAGCTTATGCCCTGCGGCAGTAGTACCCTGAGACTTGCATCTTTATATAGGCATGCGTAATATGTTGTTCTTTTATTTATTATATGAACAGGAATCTCGTGTCTGTGCGTTATATTTATAAATGCTTGAACAAGATTTCCCGATAGTTGTTTTCTTACTGTTATCGCTTCTGGGTTTTGTCAAACATTCGGCTGTTCTGGCCTGTTTAATAGTTAAGCTTTCCACTGTTCATTGGTACTTCAGTCCAGGAGTAACATGTCTATACGGTTACTGTTCATTCGTAATCTTGTTCTATATACATATAAATATGTATCATGCGCATCAGAAATTACAAAGTAGGAATACTAGTTCTTATCTGTTCTCTACTGGTTTGACTGACTGTAGTACCAGTTTTCTGCTTTGAATATATATACAATGTTTACATTCTTAAATGGAATTAAAAATACTGTCTATGCCGAGCACAAGAGAATATTTTAAGAATATAAACAGAGTGCTTCTCTCGGTGTTATTTACTCACCACCGATAATCAAAGTCATTTCTCAGTTAAATAACTTAATAAATCATACCTGTTTATCGCAAACCTGTATGAATGCTTGTCAATCCACCCGTCCGTAGGAAGATTCTTCACGACCTTCCACCCCCAAGCACTTGCAGACCCTCTTGACTGCAGTTCCTCTGGCTTTTGCCAGATCTCGCTATCTGGTCCTAACCAGACATAGCGCATACAGGAAAAATCTTTTCCTCTTTTCTATGCCATCTGATCATAACCAGACATAGCATGATTTTCTTCTCTGCCATCTGATCCTTACCAGACTTGGCAATCTTTCCCCTTTTTCCTCTGGGAACTCAACTACCTCCTGAAGGTAGTTAGGGTTTCATTTTTAACTGCTTCCACAGTTATTAATCATGATTACTCATATGCTCAAATCAAATATTATTAACACAATTTTTAATTAACAACAGAGTTATATACTTTTCAAATAAAGTCTTTGTTCATAGTTACTTTTACTATTTACCAATATTAACTTAACACGAGGGATGTCACATCTCCCCCCCCTGAAAGTCTACATCGTCCCGATGTTGCTGCTCATTTAAAAACAATCTGGGATAAGTATCCCTCATAATCTGTTCATCCTCCCAGGTGGCCTCTTCAGGCCCAAAGTGCTGCCACTGCACTTTAACCTGGCTGATGACCTTTTTCCGCAGCTCGACTCTTCTCCAATCTAATATGTTCACTGGTTCGACCAGGAACTCTCCTTCCGGTTCCACCTGAAACACATAATAATCAGATTAGCTGTTTATTAACATTCTTTTTCAGTTTATCTTATTTAACAGTCTTCCCTTACCTGAATGTCTTGCCAACTTATTATATGCCTAGGGTCATAGACATATCTCTTTAAAACTGATACATGGAAGACATTATGAACCCGGATATGGCTGGGCAGGGCGAGCTGGTAAGCTACCGGCCCTACTCGTGCCAGAATTTGGAATGGTCCACAAAAACGTGGTGCCAATTTGGCACAAGCATTCCATTGGAGGGTACTTTTTCTAGCTCGTATTCTGATGTACACATGCTCACCCACTTGGTACTCTTTAAATGTTCTCTTCCGATCTGCAAAATTCTTCTGTCTGTCCTGAGCCATCTTTAGATTAGCTCGAACCTTTTTCACCATGACTTCCATCTCCTCCAACATCTCAGGACCCAGCAAGAATTTGTCCTCCGGTCCACCCCAACTGGAGGGTGTGTGGCACTTCCGGCCGTAAAGCACCTCGAATGGGCTCATCCTCAAGGATGCATGATAACCATTGTTATAGGCGAATTCCACTAGGTGTAAATACTCCTCCCATCGCGTAGGTTGTTGCATCACATAAGACCTCAGCATGTCTTCCACCACTTGATTCACTCGCTCAGTCTGTCCGTCAGTTTGCGGATGATATGCGGTGCTGAAGTTCAACTGAGTTCCTAGACCTTCAAATAAGGTCCTCCAAAAAGCTGAGGTAAATTTAACATCACGATCAGATATTATTGTTTTTGGCAGCCCATGAAGTTTAAATATATTTTGCATGAAAATGTTTGCGATTTGAGCTGCACGATAAGTGGATTGAACCGGTATGAAATGAGCTGACTTGCTGAGTTTATCTACTACCACCATTATAGAATCATTATTCTTTTTGGATCTTGGCAAACCTGTAATGAAATCCATGGTTATGGTCTCCCATTTCCATTCTGGTATGGGTAATGGCTGTAGTAACCCTGCAGGGTGCTGATGTTCAGTCTTCACTTGTTGACACTCTAAGCAGCGTGCCAGGTATTCTATCACATCCTTTTTCATGCCTGGCCAGTAGTACTCCTTCCTTAGCGAGGTGATTAATTTCTGATACCCAGGATGTCCTGCATAAGGACTTTTATGATATTCATCCAGAATCTTTTCTTTAATGCCACTCTGATTGGGTACATAAATCTTCTTCTGATAGCACAAAATTCCGGCTGCATTCAAGGTGTACCCTTGTTGTATTAAGCGGGTATTTGAATTCTGCACCAATTGTTTCTTTTGCAAGTAAATCTGATCTTGTGCAGCAGCCTCATCAATCTCCTTGCCAAGGGTGGACCATCCTTGACTAATACCAATTTCATAAATGCAGTGCACTTTTCGGCTCAGTGCATCAGCCACTCTGTTTTCTTTTCCCTTTAGGTGTTTAATTTCAAAATCGAAATTTCCCAAAAAGTCCACCCATCTTGCTTGTCTTGCGTTTAAAGTCGGTTGACTAAAGTAACTAGTCAAGCTATGGTGATCCGTCATCAGCAAAAATTTTCTCCCAACTAAATAATGGCGCCACATCTTTAATGCATGAATCACTGCGGTTAATTCCAGATCATAGGCAGAATATTTCTGCTCATGTTCTTTTAACTTTCTGGATTCATAAGCAATCACTCTACCTTCCTGCATTAGTACTCCACCCACACCCTCCTTACTTGCATCTGTGCAAACTACATATTCCTTTTCGGGATCTGCCACGCACAATACAGGTGCGGTGGTAAGTAGATGTTTGAGCTGTTCAAAACTCCGTTGACAGTCTGCTGTCCATTTAAATATTTTTCCCTTCTTTTGCAAGGAAGTGATAGGGTAGGCAACTCTGGAAAAACCTTCTACAAACCGCCGATAATATCCAGCCAGCCCCATGAAGGATCGAATATCTGCTACATCTTTGGGTGTTGGCCATTCCATTATAGTTTTGATCTTTTCAGGATCCACAGCTATACCTTCCTTCGTAATAATGTGGCCCAAATATTGGATCTGTTCTTTATAGAAATCACATTTGCTGAATTTACCATATAACTGATGCTCCCGCAATGTCTGTAACACTATCCTCAGATGCTCCTTATGCTCCTGGATATTCCGGGAGTATATAAGTATATCATCAATGAAAATCAATACAAATTTGTCTAAGTATTGATGAAATACACTGTTCATCAAGCACATAAATGTTGCAGGTGCATTAGTTAATCCAAAAGGCAGCACCACAAACTCGTAGTGTCCGTAACGAGTACGAAAGGCTGTCTTGGCGATGTCCTCATCTTTAATTCTGATTTGATGGTAACCCGATCTTAAATCGATCTTTGAGAAGATTGTCGCCCCCTTCACCTGATCAAACAGCTCATCAATGCGGGGTAATGGATATTTGTTTTTAACTGTCAGTTTGTTCAGCTGTCTATAGTCTATGCACATACGCAGAGTTCCATCTTTTTTCCTCACAAATAGCACAGGAGCTCCCCAAGGAGATACACTGGGACGGATATACTTTTTGTCCAACAGCTCTTGCAGTTGCATTTTTAACTCAGTTAGCTCCGGCACACTCATCCGATAGGGTGCTCGGGATACTGGGGCTGCTCCGGGTACCAACTCAATGGTGAAGTCTAAATCTCTTTTGGGCGGCAGCCCTGGAATTTCTTCAGGAAATACGTCTGCAAAATCTTGTACTACCGGTATATTTTCAACAGTTGCAACCTTATCCCCAGAATCTGCGTACCCTACTTGTACTGCATAAATCTGGCATTTCTTCCGGACACACTTAACCAGCTGTGAGGCCGTGATTGGCCGGATCTGCACTGGTTTCTGGATGCCCTGAATCTCCTTTCCCAACCCCAGCTCATCTCGGTAAGAGACTGTTTTCGTTTTGCAATTAATTACAGACCATCGTTGTTCCAACCAGTCCATTCCTATCAGCACATCATAGGACCCAAGAGGGAGTACGTTTAATTCAGTTGTTATCGTTTGGCCAGCTATCCTTAATGGACAGTTGCTGACCTTAGTCAGTACTCGTCTTTTGGCCCCAGTGGCCAGCTGTACTAGCCAAGGGCTTTTAAATTTAATAGTTTGCAAACCACAGCGTTCCACAACTTTGGGACTTACATAGCTTAGAGTAGCTCCTGGATCTACTAAAATAGAAACAGTTCGATCAAAGATCTTACCTTCAAACTCTATCATTGTTGGCTGGTAATCAGCTTGTCGATCTTCCAGTGCTGCATTTATTCTGGGCATAGATCGGGCCACATCTCCTACTGTAGAAGCTTCATAGATCTGGGACAACTGATCGCTTTCCTTCCGATGAGGGCAATTTTTAATGTAATGGGGTCCACCACAACCCCAGCACTGAACGGGTGGCCTAGCCGAGCCTTCATTATCCAATCTAACTTGCTGTTCATTATATTTAGATTCAGTAGGAGGTTTGAATCTGTTCTGATTTTTAACTGGATTTCTAGTATTGGCCCCTTTCGGAAATCCTTTTTGAAAACTGCTGCGAGTCCCCTTAATTCCCACAGGCATTCTGCTGCCCCTCTTATCTGTCCAACGCTTCCCAGAACTTTCTCCTTTTTGTTTGTTTTGCTGATAGCAAAGTCTTGCCTTCCGAATTGCTTCATCCATCGTCTTCGGATTATCAAACTCTATCCTTTCCCGCATGGCCAAAGGTAGGCTACTAACAAACCTTTGTACTTTAGCTTTTTCTTCACGAATATATGGCACATAACGAAGCAGGGATGTGAATTTAGTTACAAACTCGTCAATGGTCTGCTGTCCAAGTCGCAGATCATGAAATTCCCGCGCTTTTTCATCGTAAAAACGTTCTGTCAGGTACTTCTCCTTGAAATACTTCTGAAAAACTTCCCAGGTCACATCCTGCTCACTTACTCCCCTCACCATCTTGACCTCCTCCCACCATAGTGTGGCTTTGGCCTGTAACTGAAATATAGCCAGCCTGGCTTTAAGATGATGATCATACTCGTATACTTGAAAATATTTATTCATATTAATTAGCCATGCCTCTGCAGCTTCTTCTGACTCCCCATCGAAATGAGGTGGTTTAATCTTTCGAAACTCTCCTTGAAGTTCCATCCGCGATCTTTTTGGAGTTTGATATTCAGAAGCATTAACAGACTTCTCTCCTCGCGTCTCCCCTCTGTCCTCTGCTTCCTCCTGTTCAGTGTGATAGCTCTGTTCATCTGTTACTGGTGCTTGTTCAGGCCTCGGATGTGACTGCTGTTGATGTTGTTTATCAGATAAGCTTTTCAAAATCCTTTCTTGTTCTACGTTTAGTCTTGCATTATCTGCACGCAACCGGGCCATTTCGTCCTTTAGTTCCTGAACTGTTCTCATGAGCGTCGAATCAGCATTGCGGCCTTCTGCTCCCAGTTGCACCCAAATCTCAGGATTTCCCTGAGGTTGCCTCCCGTTATCAGGTTGATCCAAATTTCCATAGGGAGCGCTATTTGCTCTCCTCATTCTGCTGCTACCTGTTTAAGGATAACTCATTAAACAGATATAATTTATTTTCAGCACACTCTCAGCTTCTGTCATGACACTGTATGTTTATTTTGCTGCATAACTCAAAATTCTCCCAAAGGTCACAGAGTTGTAAACCTGGGCTCTGATACCAAATTGTCACGCTCTAACACAGAGGTAATTTTTTTTTTTGTATATGTATAAATCCACATTTACCAACTTATATTATAACAAGCGTATAAACCACGTGTACTAGAATTCTCCAAGCAATTGACCTATATGTTTATGTAATAATATTACAACATGCATATAAAACTTTCGGCTTTGACATATTCATATTTTAATGTACAACACGCATATCATAATCATCACAGTCAGTAACTCATTTGACTCACTATATTAATCATATTCGGGTTACATGTAAACATAGATAATCGACTTCCATATCTGTTTATCGAAAAAGGTATTCTTATATATTGTTTTCAAAATGTGGCGGTCATGGGATTCGCTGCCACGGTAATTCCCGGGTACTATGGACTGGCACCTCCTTAATTGCGAACTTTATGGCTTTTAACACAGAGATTGGACTAAGTGGCCCTTTTGAAATATGGGTACAGTGATGTACTGTCGTTTACAACACTTGCTCGCTATAGGTCATCCACCTGGCACGATCAACAGCTCACCTTCGTCCTGCCATGTGCGGTGGCGTGATTCCAAACTCCAAGTGCAACGAGGCTGGCTCCTCGGTCTTACCATTTCGTGCTCAAACCCTTCCAGATCCTTCTCACCGATCAGACGGTGGTGGCAACCTCATTCAGATCGAGGGCTGAGACTATGCCACGAGACAGGGTCATGCATTGAATATTTAAGGTTCATTTTATGTTCGACTTGGTTATTGTTTTCATTCTGGATTGAGTGTTTACTGCCAAAGTCCTCGGCTCGACTGTGTTCGGCCGTAGACTTATATGGCTCTCAACCGCATCGGGGTTTCATGCTCCGCCAAAGCACGATGATATACTGCAGCTCTCCTTTCTGTTCAGGTTAAGTAAGCTCTCGAAAAGCATTTCCGCTGTTGTTTCAATTTTGTTGCTTTCGTTCTCAGACATTTTGATAAGGTTCTCAGCTTATCTGTTTCAATGTTTCAGGGAAAGCTTCGGCGACCAGACGGCGTTGGGGAGAAAGTCTGGCTCTCTCGCCCTCGGCCGCCCTACCACAGGTATGAGTGGTTCCTCTTTCATAGGTTCTGGTTTCGTTTTCCCTCACGGGTCAGTGGCTAAACCTCTGTTCCACTGAACAAGGATGCCGAGGTTCCTTGTTTCCATATACTCTCTTCCGCCATGCGACCAGGGTTTCCTTACTGCGAAACTGCATGGTTCATTTCCCTAGTCTGTTTGATTATTGTGCTTAATCTTTTGTTTAAAGGCTCAGATTCTGGCGGTCTCCGTCTAAGCACGGTTCACTGATTAAATGTATCTATGTACAGTTTATAATCTATCAATTGCCGGCTTACGGCATAACTTCTAGTCGAAATACAGTTATGGCTTTTATAATGTTATTCGTTGGATTATTTTCGGCTACAAGCTTGTTTATGTATTACAGGCATTTGATTTAGTTAAGATTCGGCGTTACACTGTTCTCGGTATATATTGCATTGTTTTTCAGCGATAAGCATATTTATTGCATTGCAGGCATTTGGTATAGTTTAAGCTCTGCATTAACATTGCTTCTTGGTATACATTACTATGTCCACAGTCTTTAACCGAATTTATTTGTTATACTAGTCGCACTCGATTTCTGGTCAGCTATATCATTTATATGCAGAGGGTAAATCTTGGTTTTGGTTCCGGCCAGGGTGCCTGCTGGCTAAGCGTAAGCTTATGCCCTGCGGCAGTAGCACCCTGAGACTTGCATCTTTATATAGGCATGCGTAATATGTTGTTCTTTTATTTATTATATGAACAGGAATCTCGTGTCTGTGCGTTATATTTATAAATGCTTGAACAAGATTTCCCGATAGTTGTATTCTTACTGTTATCGCTTCAGGGTTTTGTCGAACATTCGGCCGTTCTGGCCTGTTTAATAGTTAAGCTTTCCACTGTTCATTGGTACTTCAGTCCAGGAGTAACATGTCTATACGGTTACTGTTCATTCGTAATCTTGTTCTATATACATATAAATATGTATCATGCGCATCAGAAATTACAAAGTAGGAATACTAGTTCTTATCTGTTCTCTACTGGTTTGACTGGTTGTAGTACCAGTTTTCTGCTTTGAATATATATACAATGTTTACATTCTTAAATGGAATTAAAAATACTGTCTATGCCGAGCACAAGAGAATATTTTAAGAATATAAACAGAGTGCTTCTCTCAGTGTTATTTACTCACCACCGATAATCAAAGTCATTTGTCATAAATAACTTAATAAATCATACCCGTTTATCGCAAACCTGTATGAATGCTTGTCAATCCACCCGTCCGTAGGAAGATTCTTCATGACCTTCCACCCCCAAGCACTTGCAGACCCTCTTGACTGCAGTTCCTCTGGCTTTTGCCAGATCTCGCTATCTGGTCCTAACCAGACATAGTGCATACAGGGAAAATCTTTTCCTCTTTTCTATGCCATCTGATCATAACCAGACATAGCATGATTTTCTTCTCTGCCATCTGATCCTTACCATTCTTGGCAATCTTTCCCCTTTTTCCTCTGGGAACTCAACTACCTCCTGAAGGTAGTTAGGGTTTCATTTTTAACTGCTTCCACAGTTATTAATCATGATTACTCATATGCTCAAATCAAATATTATTAACACAATGTTTAATTAACAACAGAGTTATATACTTTTCAAATAAAGTCTTTGTTCATAGTTACTTTTACTATTTACCAATATTAACTTAACACGAGGGATGTCACAGATTGCCATAACATTGAACCTGTTTCATCAACCCATTCCATTTTTGGACTAATACCCAAAAGGATTTGAACTTATGACCTTTGTAAAAAGAGTATCTCAACAATACACTCATTCACTATCAATTCAAAGCTTTGAAAATTTTAAGAAAAAACATGAGATGAGATTTGATCCTCTTATATATACATAAATAACAAAACTCTATTAATATTTAGTATTATCACTCTAAATACAACCTCCGCAAATTTAAACTTCTAATACTTCCATAATTTAAAATAAAACTTTCATAAAAATTGAACTTGGGCAATAACAAAAGATCCACCATTTAACCAAACCCCTTATATACCCACTATTTTTTTTTTTGACACGTTCGGTTGCTGTTCATTAACTGAAAAAAAGAGGCTAGAGCCTTACATAGATTGCTTCTGGAGCAATTTTGATCCCAGGAGTTACAAAAAAGAATTTCTCCTTGATCCTTATCTTAACTAGACTACTACTAGTGCTACTTAAACTACTGTAGATACAGACATACTGATTTCCCCAAAATTTGCACTTACAGATCATGATCAATCGATCTCAATGTGACTTATTTTTCTGGCTGTTGATCCTTCTGGATCCATATTGACTTCAGTGGGTTTGGCACTTGAGGAGGAGGAAGCCTCCTTCTTTTCTAGCATTTTCTTGAGTGCATCAATCTTCTCTTCAGCATGTATGCATTTTTGTTCTGCATTAATGCATCTGTTGTGCAACGCACTGTATTGCTCGTGGAGGGTGTGTACCCTGTGCAAAAAGAGCTCCATTTCAGCTTTGTATTTGGTATGAAGGATCTTAACCTGCTCCTCCAACCTGTGTTCCAGAATGCTAATTTTGTCTTCGAGTTGGTTTTCCATACTACGGACCAAATCTTCCAGCGCTCCTTGCTGGGCTTGAAGTTCGTTAAACTCCTTGTTTAAGTCTCGGCAATGCCAGCAATCCTCTGGGCGCTCCATGATTTCTTTTGACTGGATGTGGGCTGCGTTCTTTGGCGTTGTCTGATGGCTGTTCCAATTCTTTTGATTGTTGCTGCGGCTTCTGTTGAGGCACTTTACTGCGGTGGGCTCCCCTACACGATCGCACAGAGGATTTCTGAGACCGCTACTTTCCCCCTTGATGTTCTGATGACAGTCAACGATGCTCTGTAACAGGATAAGAGCAGAGCTTCTGAGGCACTTCCTATTCTTACTTGAACTTTTGTTGCAAGGTTGACCTCCGTCTCCTATTTTGCTTTCAAGTTCGCAATGGGTATTTCCAGAAGTGCATTGGAGCGAATGCTGCGGGCGAGTACTTATGAAGTTTCTGTGGGCATACTGGCGGGAGAGGCTTCTCCTTATCCCGATACTTTGACGGGAGTTAGAGCTACCCTTTCCAACGCAATTTTGAGTTCTGTTGCAACCTTATATACCCACTATTAACCTATTTATATTTTCTCAATTATACATGGTATTAAATTATGCAACTCTATTCGGAGATACTTAGCAGCATTTCTTAAAAAAAATATTTTAAAATCGTAAAAAATTGAATAAACTGAACGAAAAAAGTTTAACTCCGCATATCCCTTGAATGCCAAACTTATTTTGTTTCATAGATTTATAAGGACGTAATTATAATGGTCAGATAACTTAAAAGGTAATAAATAAATACTTCTTATAATGAACAGAAAACTTAAAAGTAATAAATAAATATATAACATTTACTTAAAAGTAATAAATAAATATTTAATAAAATGTTAAAGACATAGTTATTTCTATAAAATATGTCAGGTATTATTATTATTAATTATTATATTTTCTTCATAAAAATTAAAAAATTGCCAATCAATGTTATATAAATGATATATTGGAAGAATATATTAATATAGATTTATCTTAATCACTGAACTAATTTGAATGAGCTTAGAAGGATCAAATTTATTCGAGTGTCAACTTATTTCAGAGTACAAAAAATAATGTGTAATTTTTTATTATTTAAACTGTGTTTTTGAATATTATAGAGATTAATAAGATGTATATTGAATCATTTTATCAGTTAGCATTAAACTGGTTTTTTTATTATTAATATATTTTCAACTTTATATCAATATTAATTGTTATTAAAATATTTTATTCTTAATTATATTGGATATTTTATTTTATATAATATTAAAATATTTTCTTAGGTTTTATGGACAACTAATTAAATATGAATAACATGTTTTCTTTTTATTATAAGTGATATTGTTTTTTCTATTTAGAAAATATTTTTTTTTATCTTAAGAAAGATAAACATACTTACACATCACTTTCATACTAAACTATAAAATTAACCTCTCATCTCAACTATGACATTGTTTAATTCATATTTATAAATTATCATAAAATATATAAAAAAGTGCAACAAAACAAAAACAATTGAATGAAGTTCAACTGAATTTTTTTTCATATCATTTATCAATTTGGAAACAATTTTTTTTTATTTCTCATCTATCAATTTGGAAATGAGAGCTATTGACCCCGCCAAATTTGCGCTCTTCATAGTGCTATTGCATACGACTACATGGATCTGTATGGGGATATGTACATTAAAGAAACATTGGGACAAACTAAAGGAAACAAACTCGAGGAAATGCTTGATATAATACAAAGTGAGCTGTCAATGCAGTTGGAAAATGTTTGTTTAATGTGAAATTATAGTGGGTGAGTGAAGATGAGGGCACATGAAGGATAAACATGATTACAAAATTATTAGGATTATAAGACGTCGATATAAGGCTGTTAGCGTTTGATATGCCATGAGATCACAATGAGCAGGATCCATACTGCTCCTCAAGCTACAAGCTACAGTATTAGGGCATGGACATGACATGTTTATCTTTATATTGATGGCAAATTCTGGGATTAAGCTGTGAAAGGAAAAAGCGTGAGAGATCAATGAGGTTTTAACGTCAACATATTAGCAATTTGGAATCTAAGAAAGAAAAATCAATCTGTTTTTTTCTTTTTTTCCATAGAAAAAAAAATCTCATTTTATTAAAAATAAATTAGTTAAGTATGTAAAAATTGCTATATATCTCAAAAATATGAAACAATAATTTCTTTTAAATTAGTCATTCATAATATTTATCTTTTAATATAGATAAAAAAAATATGAAACAATAATTTCTTTTAAATTAGTCATTCATAATATTTATCTTTTAATATGGATAAAAATTCTCTAAAATTATTTATCTATGTACTTTCATTAAACATATATTTGACAATGAATCCGAATTTCATGATACCGTAGAGCTCTCTAATACCGTCGATTGACAATTTGTGTGCCTCCCTGTTGGCTTGGCTTCTCTATATATGAGTGATAGTGTATATTGTGAGTGATATGTGTTTGATCCTCTTTATCCAACCAACTCGATAATGTCAAAATCTGAGTGTCCCATGATTCAATATATGAGAAATTTCAAATCAAGATCAATCTCATTTTAATTTCAGAATATTTGCAATCTACATGCTGCAATGCAGTGTGCAATCTGATACTTCATAGATTCAGGGCTGCACTGATTTTTTGTCATACACAATTGGCTCTCTCGAACTTGAAAAGCGCTCCATAAACCAAACAATCGAAGGAATCGATTTCGATTTAACTGAGCTCTTTTCAATTCTACCCATTCCAATGCTGGTCACCAATATAAAACAACAAAGTACCTTCTCATAAGTTCCCTGCTAGCTGAAATGATCACAAACACAAAATTCTGGCACATGTTGAGCGCGAGGCATGAACACTTTAAAACAGTTTAGTCGATGTCCGCAAAATAATCATTTCAGATATGAGATAGAAGACTACTTTGCAGATAGACAAACGAAAACTTTGGCACACGTTTCTATATAAATGATTGTGAGGCCTTTAGTTTTTCATGAAAATGGTATGCTCTAAGTCACATAACATCCATGACTCAACCAAAACAAACTATTACATGTGAAGCGTTTAGTGCAGTATCTTTTTATGTGACTCCTCAAGTATAACAACAGCATAACATCCATGACTCAACCAAAACAAACTATTACATGTGAAGCGTTTAGTGCAGTATCTTTTTATGTGACTGCTCAAGTATAACAACAGCAAGTCATGCTATTGATGTGGTAGCAAAACAGAATTTCATGTGAACCGTTTAGTGCAAGATCTTTTTATGTGACTCCTCAAGTATAACAAAAGCAAGTCATGCTATTCATGTGGTAGCAAAACAGAATTTCATGTGAAAATATTTAGATGGAATCTTTGATCAGTATACAGTGGAAAACCTTTCCGGATGGAAATTACATGGTGAAAATGAACATTCATCGCTATACATATACTATCAATTGCCTACACCATAGATCCAACATGTATTTGTTGTAACACGCTGTCCTCTATATAGTTTACGAAAGATTCTAACTGACGTATTTAGTAACATAGTGTTTTAACTCCTGATTTATGAAGAGCATAACGGAATCTAAAAAATAATATGTATTAATATTGCAAGGCTTGACCATTAGAAGCATCATGATAATGGGATATATGGTACATAGAGTTGTGATGAGATTGAGAGGAGGCACCCAGCTATTAGACTTAGACGTGGGCTGTACCAGCATATTGCTGAAAGGAGGAAGGGTAACAGTCTAAAGTTCATGGTGTTTTTAAGTTTTACATTGAAGTATTGAAGAAACATTGATTTAGAGTATTAATTTTAAATAAAACTAAATCATTTTGAAAATTACGAAACTACTAGAATTGAAATAAGTATTTACTCAAAATCTTTAATTTCGAATTGGTTTTGGAGATTTTAAAAAATCTTAGACACTTTCGCCTAAGCTTGTCACAGTTGTAACAATCTGCACATCAAATTCTGTACGTGGCTCAGAAGATAAAGCACGAAATTCGGTACGTAACCGAAAAGATAAAGCATTATCTCGAGGCATCGCATAATGTGTCCCAGCTGGTGATGAATTCAAACATAGATATGTCACCGTCTGTTTGTTGAATTCAATGCAAATATTTTCAGTTTTGATGTGAAAGTGACACCATGTTTGAGTCATATTTTATATGTGAGGTCCAATCAGAATTAAGGGTTGGTGTGTGCAAGAAAATTTATACATATTGATGGATTGTTAAATGTATGCGTTTAAAAAAATAAGAAATAACAATGTCGCTTGTAGGTATGAATGTATTAGCATTTGTATGTGATGGGTATTTTTCTTCAATAGTAACTTTTTACTGGTCTAGAGGGCTGGGAACTAATTGTTGTGGTTGATGCAAGGGACAAGCGAACGTGAGACTTAGAATAAAGGGGATCAAAATTTAGGGATAATTAGGTTGAAGGAGCTTAGGGGTAAGACTTGAAGGAGCTTAGGGGTAGGAATAAGGTTTTAGTGGAGAGGGGATAATGAAGGAATAAGGCTTTAGGATAGAGGAGATAGTGAAGAAATAATGTTTTAGGATAATGAAGGATTATGGCCTTAGGGAAGGGGGTCTAGGAGTGGCACAACATTTAAGTGCTCTTTGTGTTACTTTTCATTATTGGAAGACATGAGAATATCATCCAAAAATACTTGAACAAAGTGGTCCACAAGCTTCTAGAACAAGCCATTCATGAGGTATATGAACACATTCAGTGCATTGGTCAAACAAAACCTCACTACAACAAACTCATAATGCCTGAAGTGAGTTATAAAAGTCGTTTTTGGGATGTCACCTTCCTTAATCCTTAACTAGTCATACCTAGTTACAAGATCTATTTTAAGGAAAGCTGTTGCTCCTATCATTTGATCAAATAGATCATCTCTTCTAGGTATAGTATACATATTCTTTAGTGTAGTAAATAATCCTACTCTCAATGTGGTAGCTTGGTTTAATGTTTATATTACAACCTAGTAAAAAGGAAATGTGGTAAAAATATTTCAGATTCATTCTCAAACCTAAAGAAAATATCTCCCTATCTAAATGAAGTAATATAATTTTATAGCAACTTTGGAGAGATAAAATAATTAAATGTGCAAAAAAAATTATATACCTACTTTTGAATAGTAGAGAGATGTATAATTTTTATATATTTTTTAAATATTTCATTAAGAAATTTAAATAAATGACTTGAATATCCATATTAACTAATTTGTTTCAATATCAATTTCTCTAGAAGAAAGATATACATAAAGAACTAATTAGCAATATTATGAGGCCTAAATTAATTATGCTCCAGGTGGCATTCCAGGGAGATTATTTGACGGAACACCTTTATGTAATAGCTCGTTGTAACTAGAATGAGAAGATCTACAAGATGGGATGTTGAGAAGTAACTTCCAATGGATGGAGAGAGAATCGTGGGTCATTTACCATTTTCCTTAATTAAAAAATGACTTTAATTGTTCATTTAATTAAGGAAAAATAATTAATGGGAGGAAAATACCAAAAGTGATTTAAGTGAAATAAAATGAAATTAAAAAATTAGTGAAGATAAAGTCAATAGAGGCTCTTCTAGAATAATAATAAAATGATAAAATAAGGTGTCTTTAGAGGCTTAGAGATCTATAAAAGACGAGGAGGAGGTCATTTTGAGACATCTTGGATTTGTGCATTGTCTTTGTGGTGAGGTTTTGAGAACCCAGTTTTGTTGAGTTGTTTTATATTCTTTACATGACTACCCCACGTGTGGGGGGTGTCATAGGGGGTATGTAGGGGGGTGGTATCTCCCCTACAAGGAGTTCGGGGCAACGCCTCGAGAATTTTTTTGGGACCCTATATTAGGTGGGCAGACCTACCTGTGGTTTTGTGCATGGATTTAGCACATGCTTTTGGGCATGATGCTTTTTTTTCCATGGTATTTTGTAGATCCACTTAAGGGAACTACGGTTATGTTCTAATCCAGGGTTAATGGATTAGTGTTTATGGATGATTCGACATGTATATATATGAATTGTAACATTGAATCAATATGGTAGTTCTTAATTTAGGATCTAGGAGAAAATATTTGTGTATATATGTTTTATGCTCTCGCCATTGTTTATTTTCTGTTTTTTGAATTCATATGTCGATAATTTCTGTATGGGGTGAAAACCTACATGTTCTCTACTTCAGCAGTAGCCCTAGGACGAAAATCCTATGGTGATTCAATGCGACTACCTATCTCTTCCCTTGGTGGATCCATTCAAGATTCACAGGTTGCAGTTTATTGATTTTTAGTTTCTTTTGGAGGCTAGTTGTGACATTATTGAAGATCTACTTGGGGCCATCATCTGAGCCATATTCTTGCTCTTATACTAGCTTATTTACATATTAATAAAATAAGGTTGAGATCTTTTGCATGTTTATATTGCCTCTTATTCCATTGCAAATTCTATTTCCCTTTTTGTCATAAATTTATTGTTTAATTTATATTAATTGTTTATGGTGTTGACAGTTAAATTTCTGAAGGTACCAAAATTGTGAATGGGATTTTTTTATTTATGACAAAAGGAACTTATTTCAATGTAACTATTTGATTTCTAATGTTTAAAACAATATACCTATTCTATCTTTTTAAATTTAAATTTATGACATTTTATAAAAAAACACATATTCTTAATCATTAATTAATTTTCAAATAAATAAATAATTTTAATTATACCAAATATTATAAATAAAAACAAATATAAACCTATATAAAAGGACAAATGATATATATCATCTTTAACATATCTACATACCTCAACTTAAATAAGTCTTCCATGGTATCTATCCTTTAGCTGAGTGATTATCCTCGTGTTTATATAGGTCCATGGTTGTTATCGTTACTTAAGGATTGTACTTTTTTTCAAGAGATTATATGATTTTGTGGTGGGTTATAAAGTTTCTAAAATATATTTTCTTAATCCTAAGAAATATAGGTTACCTATTTGGTTCTTATTGTATTCTTCTTCTGATTCACTATAGAATTATGTAACATATTTTTTCTGGTATAAATGTTATTATTATATTTTAAAAAAGTTTTATGTATTTTTAGTAAATCGATTATAGAGTGTTGTAAAGTGATAATACATATTTTTTTTTGGTATGAATGTTATTTATATTTCAAAAAAGTTTTATGTATTTTTAGTAAATTGATTATAGAGTGTTGTAAAGTTTGTGAAATGCATTTAGATAATAGTAAAGAAATATCAATTTATTTGGTTGTTAGGGTATGCTTTTTTAAGTTAATTTGGTTAGTTTTTGAAATGCGAATATTTAAATTAAGTAAAATATAAAAAAAAAAAAAACATTATTATTATTATTTAATTTTAAGGTTCTCATATCAAAATGGTGTATACAATTTTTTTGTTTGTGGGAGAAGGGACTTATTCTTTTTGTAACGATTTAGCTTCTAAGTCTACGAAGGCATACATATTCTACCTCTTTGATTTTAAACGTGTACACATACTCTTAATCATTAAACCCACTCAAACTATATAACATTACATAAGTAACCTTTTTATTTTTTTTTAAATAATTACAATATTAATAAATGTTTATTAATACTATATATATATATATATATATATATATATTATTTACTAATGAGTAATGAAGATGCTATTTATTTTTGTTGAATCTTTTAATTGCTTAGCTTATGGTGTTTGCAAATTTGTTTGATGAGCAAATTTTTGTTTTAAGAAAGCATTACTTATAAACATCGCTATAGGTTAATCTTTTAAAAGATGATGTTCTATGTTAAGTAATTTTTTTTAGGATATAAATTGCAATTTTATACATGTTTAATATTATTTAACTAATTTTTGTTATGGTATGATTTGATATACTGAAATTGTAAAGTCACACGTGTATTTAAAAAATTATTTTAATAAAAATAAATGGTTTATTTTTTAATATTATTTAGAAAAATTATGTTTAATTAGTTTAACACATAATTGTTATATTTAAGAGTTTGTTTTAATGAAAAAAAAATTGTTTTTAATATTATTTAGAAAATTTATCTCTAACTAGCTTGACACATGATCCTTGTTTATCCAAACAAGAGTTTTTACTACATATTTTTTTTTTTTAAATGAAGTATTGCAAATTTATATTTATTTATAATTAGTATTAAAAAATTGTTTATTATTTGTGTTTATTTTTTTTAATTCTCTTATTTACCTCTAAAATTGAAATGAGTTTTTCAATAAGGTAAACATATATTATATTTTTATTTTTATTTTATTGAAATATGAAATTTCATTATAATTGATTTTTTCTTTTTTAGTTAAAATGTATGTATTATTATATTTGTTATAGATATAATATTAAGCATGGGATTTTTTTAAATTGGTATTACTTTATCTTTTATCAATTTTTATTTGCATCTTCTCCATAATTTAACATTGTGGATTGAATTTTGTTATTTTTTATTATTATTTAAATTGGTCTAATTATATGATGCATTGGATTTTTCGTTTGACCTTCTATTAGTTTGAGGTACAAAAAAAAATTGCAACTCATCCATAATTTAACATTATAAATTGAATTTTATTAATATTTTTGATATTTTAATTTATTTATCTTAATCTTGATTGGCTGACCTCTTATTTTGTAATGATTACATGTGCACAATAGCAATTTTATTTATATATAATTAATAGTAGTTTTATTTATATATAATTACTAATTTTTAGGTTCCTATGAAAATGATGTAATGATGAAAGAACAAATTTTTCATAATATAATGCCATGTGACATAGTTATTACATTAGAAATTTTCTGCAATAAAATTTTTCCTATGCAAGATAATAGAAATTTTGTAATAGAAATTTTGTGTAATAAATTTTTAATTACAGTTATCATGGCACGATTCTTAGAATTTAATATAGTTGCTATTGGAATGATTATTTTGTATTAATATATATAATTAAAAAACCAAAATTTTTCTAACTCTTTTTTGTTCAAATATGTTCTCATGACCCAACATCATTCATAAAAAAATGTTTACTATAAACAAATATGATTCAATATGATTCGTTGGATTAAAAATAAATAAATAATAATACTGTTCGGGTTTAGCTATCTATCCATTAAATACTAACCACTATATAACAATTATTCTAATTTATTCTAATTTTATAATCATTGTAACAATAATTACAAACTTTGCCAAACACAATACTATATTAATAACTGCGTCAGATTTTTGTACAATAATTTTTCGATACAGCTGCAGATCATGTCAACGAACCCAAAAGAAGCGAACTGAACGTTCAGACTCCAGTTTCGCGAAATGACTGCAAATGCTGAATCCCCAATTTGACGTCCAATTAAGTATTCGGAATTTTGCGTCCCAAGAAACCTGGAGATTGCTTGGATGATATGAAAGACACGTTGCATTCAAAACCCACCCTATTTTATATTACTTCTGGACACCGCCCTATTTTATATTTTAAACTGCGAAAATCAAATAATTGCACCGAGCTGTGCGGATGGAAAATTATTTAGTTTAAGAACTTGGGAAATGAAACATTTTTTTTGGTTTTCAATTCTCTTTTTAAATATTTGTTTTTGGACAATGAAATAAAGTTCCATATTAATGTGGAGATATTGGATTGGTGATTGGAAATTATTTACAGTGTTTAAAGTTATTTATGGTTGATATGTAATTTTAATTATCTATGTATTATAATAGTGTTTGTATCAAATGTCGTAAAAAAAACACTATAAAGTGGTAGAAAGAGAATTAATAGTTTGAAGTGTCTTGTAAAATAGATGTAATCTCTACACAACGTTATCATGTTTTAAAATTATAGATTTACAATGTTAAAGATTATTCAATCAACATTTATTACCATGACAAAGAACAATATAAAGACCTGGAAAATAAGCTTCATGCTGGAGAGCTTATTCTTCCACATACTATAACATGAAAATGTATAAGAGCTAGGTGCAAACATACAACTAATGGAGCCATCTTAGCTCTTTATTTACATAAACATATCTTCCTAAAAGAAGGAAATGTCAAACACGTCATATAAATATACTGGAATCTTCATGATATGAAGGTTACAACAAGAAGTTACAACATGGGCAAGGTAGCCAATATAAAATCCTCTGTTACCTATATTTTAACAACCATTCCACCTCTAAAGATGTGGTGTTGTATTCAACTCTTTCAACAAAGCCCCTGCTCCAGTGCCATCCAAGTAGGTCTCAAGAGCTTCTACTGCAACAATTCTGGTACCTTGAGCTTATTCATCTCCACACTCGAAAAATCTAATCAACATCCTTGTCCAATCATCATGCACCATAGGAAGAATCGGGATGCAAACACAAGTAGGCCCTTCTTCGATTGATAAGGCACTGCTATCCAACATTTGACAAAAAACTGCAGGATTGTCCAACTAGGATTCATGCTTAATCATCCTTTGGTTTACATATTCATCATACTAAACACATAGACCTCCCACATTATAGGCATGGAAACCATTGTTGAGGGAGGGGACAGATGGCAAGAGGCACAAAAAATTTGATGGCTTCTTCAATGTCCCAAGCATTCTTGCAGCAAGCTACATTGTGATTATCTCCATTATCCAAAACACAACACAATGGCTTTGTTTGTTGCATTGGAAAATTTTTGTGGTGACTAGTGCAAGTCTCAATGGGAGGCATTGAAGGAGAATTGAATCTATGTCATTTGAAGAGAGGTATCCCATAAATTGCTTCATGGAAGAAGTGGGTACTTGTGTGGACAACATCACACAATAATTACTTTTCATGGAAGATGAGGGCAGTTGTGCATCCTTTAACATGACCTAGCATATGCCAAGTCAACGTTATGTTGAAGGGGGCTGGAATAATATATGAAAAAAGTGCATGTGGTAGCCTATCCTCAACATGTTTATCATCAAAATCACCCATGCAAGGCTAGAAAAACATGTATAAAAAAATCCACATGTTGTGCCACATCTACACATTAGGGGATTTTTGAGGTCTAAAATGGGCATCCTAAGGAAATTATAAAATAATAGTGGAAATAATAAAATAAGATTAGATTACGTCATCAAATTTTAGAGGGAAAATAGACAAAACTATCTTTTCAACTCGTATTTTCAACTAATCTCCATATGGGTTTACTCAAATTTTGAGTGGAAACACTTGTTGGATGCATAATTTGATTCCTCATCCAAGGAGTACCATGTCACTTACTTTCGATGGACATTGCTACATGAACAATGAGAAATACATGAAAAACATGATTGCAATCACGTTTTTTCATGTATTTCTCATTTTTCGTGTAGTGGGGTCCATCAAAAGTATGCAACATGGGTACTCCTTGGACAAGGAATTAGATTTTGCATCCAAAAAAGTACTCCCGCTCAAAACCTGAGTAAAAACTTAGGGAGATAAGTTCAAAATACGAGTTGGAAAAATACTTTTATTATTTTATTATTTTTAATCTTTGTAATTTTTTACTCAAAAAATGATGAATCATCCCCCATGGTTGACATCATCATCTTGAATCCTATTGGTTCTTATAAAGTTTATTTTGGTTGTACGTTTTTCTTGAGAGGCCCATTTTAGACCTCAAAAATCTCCTAATGATAATTCCTTCACATTTGTCATCATAGAGATGAAACAAATGTTTAGAAATGCCCTGAATAATATTGAAAGTGGTGATATTTAATTTCCAACAAGCTTTTCATACCAATTAAAACCTTCATCTTCAAGAAAATCGAAGGAAATTATGAACATTTTTTTTTGATATCCTCATGGACAACATTATGTTTTCAAAAAACAACAATGAAAGGAATCAATATGAAAGAGAGGCGAGTCTTTGATTCCATGGAGATTTGGTTTATCGTCTCTCCAATATTCATAATCATTTAGATACCCCAGGATTCATGAGAAATACAAAGGATCAAGAAAATAACCATTCCACCTCTAAAGATGTGGTGTTGTATTCAACTCTTTCAACATATTCATCATACTCAACATGCATAGCTCCCGCATTATAGCCATGGAAGCCATTGTTGAGGGAGGGGACAGATGGCAAGAGGCACAAAAAATTTGATGGCTTCTTCAATGTCCCAGGGATTCTTGCAGCAAACTTCAGAAATCCAAAAGACAGTCAAAGTTAACTCATCATAATATATATACATGAATTTTGAAAGAATTTAAGGTCTAAACCCTCAAATATGTTTCGAGTCTAGTAAGCCCAAGGCGAGGAAAGAAAACCTCTCCGGTGATTTCATCTTTCTGGGACAGATTCTAGGGCTGCAAAATGAGGTTTGAAAAATACAACAAACATTGAGATGACCACTAGCAACAATCACTTTGCAATAAACATGCCACTATTGTAGATTTTAGAGTCAATGCCTAGGAATCCATCTGGATACAGTATATGTACTCCAAAACGTTTTTGATGCCTTCCCCATCCTACTTATTGTCTTGACCAAGAAACTTTGCTAAATGATCCTTGTTATAGAATAAAAACTGTGACAATGTTTAATACACATAAATTAAATAAATGAATGCTAAATAAATAATAATAGTAATATAATACTATGCTATGAAATGTCTTAGTTCTTCATCATAACCTTTCACCTTATGACCCTCACCTATAGGCAAGCTTCACCTATTACTTCCCACCAAGATATAGGTAACAAAGGATTTGAATAGAAGTGATATGTTGAGCTACCATTATCATTGTACAACTTGTGTGTTTAAAATCACACCTACATCCAACAACTGATTGTTAGTATCAATTAGAAATAAAGCAAAAACCTTATTATAACACTTTAGGAAGACTACATCTCAACAAACACATTAAGCCACCAGGACACTCTTTGGATGCTTTTGAAGACTAAAAGTCTTATTATAACACTTTAGGAAGACTACATCTCAACAAACACATTAAGCCACCAGGACACTCTTTGGATGCTTTTGAAGACTACAATCGTTGTTATAAGCAACATGTTGTGTGTAATTGACAGAGAAGTATTGGGTTGTCGAATGGATGGATGAGTGAGTGAAATCAAGGCCAATACTATTACAATATCTACATTGAAAATTAAAACTAGGTTAACATTGATCAAAATAGTCCATAGTTCATTGATGCCTAGTTAATGACCCTAAAGGCATTAAGCATTATATCCAAACTGAATATTGACAATAACTATTGTTTCCTTGAATGTTTTCAGATTGATACCAATGTTCCTATGACAAGGTTATGGATTGCAAATGAGAGGAGCACGACACTCATGCTTGACAAAAATGAAACACCATTCACAATGAATGAATTGAAGAGTGTGAGATTCAATCATCCTTTTCTCTGCATATTCATCATACTCAACATGTAGAGCTCCTGCATTATAGCCATGGAAGCCATTGTTGAGGTAGGAAGGGGATAGATGGCAAGAGGCACAAAAGATATGATGGCTACTTCAATGTCCCAGACATTCTTGTAGAAATCTTCAGAAATCCATAAGATAGTCAAATTTAACTCATAATAATATATATACATGAATTTTGAAGGAATTTAACATCTAAAACTTGCAATTTGTTTCAAGTCTAGTAAGCTCAAGGAGAGGAAAGAAAACCCCTCTACTAAGTTTGTCTTTGTGGGACAAATTCTTCTTTAGCGGCGTGTTTTCTGCGGTGGCAATCATGGTATTGTGTGGTGTGTGCACCAGTAGATTGAGGGGGGATTTCATCTTCTACAAGAAGAAACAAGCCCAATGTGGTAAATATAAATCTATGAAGCTCCTCAAGATTTTTCTCCTGATACTATCCAATATCCTATCAAACAAAAACAATTATTGGAGAACTCAAAGAGCTAGAGGAGATATTTATATGAAAATAATATGCATACATGAATTTTAAAACAATTATTGGAGAACTCAAAGAGCGAGAGGAAATATTTCTATTAAAACAATATACATACATGAATTTTAAAGGATTCTAAGGTTTAAACCCTCAGATGTATTTTGAATCTAATAAGCTCAAGGCAAAAAAAGAAAACCACTCCAGTGATTTTGTCTTTTGGTTTGTCTTTTGGGATCGATTATTCTCTAGTGATGTTTCTGTGATGAACGAGCAGGTTGAGAGGTTATCAAATGTCATTTAGTTGAAATTGTATCAATCTGACAATACACTATTCTCCAGCTATTCTTGAAAATCCACAACATCAAGGGCATATTTGTTAACTATCTCCATGTGAGTTGTTATACAAAGAGATAAATAAAAGAATTTTAAAAATCAGTCCCACAACATAAGACTGCAGAGTGTTGTGTCCTAAGGGACTTACATGATTGTTCAATAATAAAAATTATTGATTAGTGTTTTGTAAATAAAATAAAAGTACATTGCATCCAAATCCTTTGATATTAAGGAACTCCCCATGTCCATGAGGTTCTAGCTTGTAGTTTCTAGATAAAGTTGGCATTTGGCCTTGAGAAATGTAATTCCTACCAATGCTTCAAGTATAAATATTGAAGAGCACCATCTACTTAGTTCATCTATTTGATATCGAAATGATTTCCAGGTCGTCGTTGGTATTTATTTTCAGATATATTTCTATCAAAGATTGAAATGGAGTTCATCCATGACACTAATGAGAGGAAAAGCTATATTTCCATGTAATTTCACAACTCCCATCTGCAATTGTCAAACATAGAAAGAAATATTTAAACAAGTATTTTTAGAGTGACTTTTCTTTGGATTTCATTGAAATCCAAAAACATATCTTATATTTTCAATATAGTTTTTGACGAAGATGGAACCTATTCCTGACTCCATAGTTTCAAGCAATTATATTAGCAACTTAACATTAGTCTCTATGGTGAATTCTATCAATAATTCAAGGTCTCAATACAATCTAGAATTTGATAAGAAAAAACCCCACAGATAAACGCTTAATGTCTTCCCATGTGGAGAAATATTTCCTACCACCTTCATCTGAAACAACCTTAGAGAATTATCCTTGGACATAAGGAATATCATAGAATTTAGTTTCAACACTATGATTAGAGAACAAAATTATTGGGCTTGTCACACAAAAGCAACACAACTCAAAAGTTTTCTCTACCTACACTTGATATATAACCAGCATAATGGATAAATTCTAGGACATGATTGTTCAGTAATAAAATTTATTAATTAGAGTTTTGTAAGTGAAATAAAAGTACATTGCATCCAAATCCTTTGATGTTAAGTAATTCCCTAGGTGCATGAGGTTGTAGCTTGTAGTTTCCAAATACAATTGGAATTTGGCCTTGAAAAATGTAATGCTTACCAATGCTTCAAGTATAAATATTGAAGAGCACAATCTACTTAGTTCATCTATTTGATCGATGGTGTCAAATTTCATCAAAATTCCCAGGCTAGGTGAAAACACCTTCCAAAAGTTTATGCTAAATTCCTTCAAAATTTCCCAAGAAAAACCATTATTTTCCAAGTGTTTTTAGACTACTCTAATTTTTAGCAACAAAAATAGGATCATGGCAGCATTGTTAGTAGCATATGCAAGTCAGCCACATCATCTAGTCCAATTTACAAACCTCTATTACAACTCTAAATTTGGGCTTCTTGTGGATTTTGTTATTCATGATCTGAAAACAAATGTTGTCTCTGCAGATACCCCTATGATTGCGACACTATATGAAGAACCCACTGAAAATAAAATTCCAAAGTCATAGGAAAACGATGTTTCTATTGAAGTGAGAGAACTCTGTAAGAAGGTGCGATTGAAGGAAGCTTTATAATGTTTAAAAAATGATATAGTCAATTCAAACACCTATATTTGAAAATTAATGCTGTGCAAAATCACAATGCATTCAACCTCCAAATCATGCAACCATATTTCATTAAAAAATAAAATAAACTAGAATTTTCATAAGATTTTACGTCGAATCAGGATTGAAGTTTTCAAGTTGCAAGTTGTGTTCAACATTTTTCTATAAAGTTGTCTTTCTTGGTGGATTATTTTTGTGGTTTTTCTCTTTTACTGTTGGTTGTTTCTTGCTGGTCAGAAACCTGTGAGAAATGGGTTTCCTATCAAAAAAATGTAAACAGATATGCCAAAAACAACATTTCTGGTGCAGTTTCCATTTTGGAAGGTTTTTTTTCCAGAAACATCACCTGAATGGCTCCCTTAGGTTTTGTTCCTGGTAGCAAGGTTGCGGACTATCATAAATTACATTTGTTATTAAGATACTTTATTTCATTGTTGCATCTTTACATAAATGTTAATTCTATCATGTAAAATTTTCCCTGTCCAAATAAAACATTGAAATAGCCCAATAACAGTAAACTTACATAGGTTATAATTAAACTACAATTCTGGGTATGTTCATTGGTTATAGTATGAGGTAAGATTTGGCATGTTAATTCCTAGAAAGATGCAGAGATTCAAGAATTTCATCTTCTACTTGAGATATAGGTGCCTCCGAGGCGCATTTTCTTCACTAGTTCCATCAAGCGGCGAAAGGAGTACAACAAAATGCTAATTGAAAGTAGTTAAAGAAAGTAGAGCACTGAATGTATCAAAATATTTTTTGCAAAATAATTTAAAAAAAAAACAATATGAAGGACTAATATATGTGAGCACCTATGGCTTTCATTTCAACCCTTAATGATGTTGTATCTTGAGATCAATATGGAGCAGGAATCTACTCTCGGTCTATGAAATCTGGGGAATGGAATTGATTGAATTTGGTTCTCGAACTAACAAGGTATTATAGACATTTTTGTGCCTTACAGCTATAAGCATGAAATTTCCATAATCCAAGGGATCCAAAGTCCCTAAACATGTTGTTCCTACCCCTAAAGGAACAAGGCTAACAAACCACAGCAATTCACAGAAGTTCTCCACTAGAAACTGCTCAAAAACAAGTCAATTCAGGATCAATTCAGAAGCTCCACTAGCTGCCTGCGTTGAAATGCAGAGGCTACACTGGCTAGTTGCATTGCAACGCAGGTGGAAGCACTACCAGGGTGCGTTGAGCGGGAAATGACAAATGTCAGGGTCTCTTGTGAGAGGTGTCAAGACTGTGGAAGCTTCCAGAATCTTCCTCCATGACACTTGCCTTGCTGAGTTCGACTAAGTGATGAGTAAGAGGCTCTTAGTCTCCAAGTGGAAGTAAGAACTGACAGACAGAGAGGACACTAGTCAGATCACAAGCTGACTCATCCTCACTCCAAACATCTATATATGGATCTCTTCTCCATGAGATCGAGAGGCTGGAATTTTGTTATTGCAAAGAATTGTTGTTGGTTTGAGATTGGAATCATTGGGTGCTTAATGCTTTGAAGGGAGGTGAAGATAGGAATTTCATTCGCTGGGAGGTTAATGCTGGATTGGAACTCTCTTGGTTGTATCTCCTCCTGAACCTTTTTATTTCATCAATAAAGCTATCTTGGTTTCTCCTATATACTGATGTGTCTTTGATGTATGATTGCATTAGTATGTTTAGTTTATTTCTAATCCTGAACTAGTTATGAATATGAATCTATGTCTTTGTGTAGTGTTTCCTTCTTGTGATTTTGCAGGAACCTGTTGAAGCTGGGCGAGCGAGAAGGCAAGTAGCTGGGAACTCTCAAAGAGAAGAGAAACCGGATCGAGGGACAAACGGAAGACACCGGTTAGTCCATCCATCTCTCTTCATTCTTAATTCATAAAGGAAGAATACTAGAATAGCTGTTTCTGTTTGTTGCTAAGGCACTGTCACACCTTAGGTGGATAGGATCGTCCTGCATAGGCATTTTTCCCCACAACAAATTGGTGACTCCACTGGGGAGATCTGTTTAGTCATTTAATTTGTGTTTCTATCATTGTTTGTTTCATAGACTCAACAGCAGCAATCGAACTGCATCTGCTATTCTCAGATGCAAAGTAGACAGTTGCTGCTTTGATCCAATCACTGGATTTGTCTATGATCTGAACAATGAACTCACAAATGATTTGATGATCCTTTGTGATAGATCTTAGTCCTCCTACAAAGAATCCCTTTGATTGTACCTTGCTTGTTGCTTTGATTTGGCCTGAAACTGTAGATTAAATAGCAAACCGTGACCCAGAACCCAGTGAGTAACTCTCGTTTCTCTTTCAGCGCAGGCTCTATGAAGAGACTCTGCATTTCAACGCAGTTCCCATGAAGGCTACCTGCGTTGAAATTCAGTTTCCCTATTATACAGGTGCGCTGATCCAGTTAGGCCTTGTGCAGCTGGGGTTCTCTACTCTGTTTTGGCTTGTTTTGATCTCTGATTTTTGCAGCCTGTAACCAGCATAGGTACCTGTCTGATAGCTCCTTTTCTCTGCTTAAATTCCGCCTCCTTTTGTACAAAAGACTGTGAGTGTTTTTATGTGTTTGTGGCATCATTTACAGTTTCCCTTTGCAAGAGTGAAATAGTCATCCTGTAGCCCTTGATTCAGATCTGTTGATTGTGATCTTAGGAGAGAGTTCATTGGCTGTTTACAGTTGGTTATACATTCATTTTTGCTTTTGGTTTGAGTTTGTCTCTTTTGAGTGCCAAAACAAGTATTCATTTCGAAAATCGTTAAGCGTTGTAATCTCTTCTACCCTTTCTGATTTCGAAAAAGTAAACTTGTTTGTATTTGTTATTTAAAAGCAAATTCAAAGTTGTGCAAAAAGCTTTCTTTTTAGGCATCAATATTAAGAAAGCGGAAAACAAACACTTGCATTGTGCATTTGCATCTTGATAGTTTGCATGATTGATTTAGGGAAAGTGCATTTAGAGTGTGCTGATTGCTCTCTGAGAAAAGATGGTGTCTTTCTTTTCCCTTTGTAGCTAGGATTTTCATTGTTGAAAAAGAGATAAAATTTGCTTATCATCTTTTAGATTTCATTTAGGCAGTTGTCTATACATCTCGTGGTGAACCTCAAAAGGCAAACTTCTAAGAAAGATCAACATAAAATAAACTGAATGAACTTAATAACGCTTTGTAACATAACGCACAACATAGAGGTCTAGGCTAGAGATGTGTTCCGACGTCGTAAAACCTGGTATCTGTTGGCCTCGCTGATGGTTGGGTGATTCCTCCTGAGGGACCAAAAGTGCCAGTACGGATTGTGCTCCCACGTACCGTCGCGTATATATTGGGAGACCCCTATAGGCTTAAAACCTTTATCCTTAGGAAGCTGTGTCGACCGCCCTACTGATCGCAATGCACCGAGCACAACATTCGGGAAGATCGACTGCCGTACCGTAAAACGTATTCTGCAGTTTTGTGATTGGTTTGGCACACCCTCTACCTAGATCTCCAGAGCAGTTCCTTTTGGCCTTTTTCAGACTCTATAACGGAAAAAGTCCATCCGAGCATTTGTCACTTCGGGCTCGTTAAAACATCGAAGGCTACTAGAGTCATCTTTTATTTTTTCTCGACTCTTTAAAACTGAAAAAACAAGTTGTGTCTAAAGCGTCATTAAAACTTATTTTAAACGGAATAATAAATCACCCTTATTCCTGCGTTGATCTTTCAATTGAGAAAATGGAGCCCTCCAACCAAGGAATTCCCCTTGGTGGAAATCCTAGTCCCTTCTCCTCTTGGGGAGATGTTGGAGCACCCCATATGGCCACATTGTCGCTTCCAGGACTGACAATAGGCTTGCCTGTCTGGCTCTTCTCAACTAATGTTGTTCAAAACACCACTACTCCTGAACAATCAAATCAGCAGTTAGACCAGTCCAGAGCTGCCCACCAGCCTTCCACTTCCTATAACTCTTCCTCTCCTCCTTCCTCTTCGCATGATGGAGCTGGCCAAGCCAAAAGCCAAGATCCTAAGGAGAAGAAGGAGAAGAAGAAGAAAGAAAAGAAGAAGAAGGAGCCAAAAGCGACTGGGGGCAAGCGAATGCCGTCTAATGAAAATCCACACACTGCACTGACCAGGCCTAAATCGCCATGTGTCATATGCAAGGGAGACCACTTTCACAGAGATTGTCCTTGCAACCCTCAGATACTAAGGGACTGGTCTCCCCGCTTGCACAATTCGGTGGCGTCAACCTCTGATAGCCATGTTGACAGCACACCGTCAACTACTGAAAGTGAAGCCACAAGATAGAGAGGGAAAGCTAGATTTCCCTACAAACTGTGTGAAGGCGACCATGCCATCCACCATTGTCCCTTCTTAGACGAGGCTAAAAGAGTTTTGGAAGATCGCCCGGTTTTACCAGTGCAACTTCCTCCTGGATATCAAAAACTCCTGCCAAGTCCTTCACCAGTTGAGAACCCGGCTGGCCCGCTCAGGTGGTCAGCCGAAGCACCTATCATTGAGGATGAACCGTCTGAATCCATACCTGACGAAAGTCAAAAGGTTGAAGCGGCAGTTGACCCGGTTTTGCCTTCAGAGGCTCTATCTTCGAATGATACCATCATAGAGGAGAATAAAGACGACACCGTCCAAATTCTCTTCATCAACACAGACTCCGACGAACAAGGGGGAAATTTGCCCATTCCTTTATCGCAGGAAGGAACTTCGTCAGAGTCATACCCGGCCGTCTATTCGGTCCCACCACCAAGCAACCTAGTTGTATCCTTCGACTGGAACCAACTAGGCAGACCCCGGTTGCCAGCAAGCATACCATTCAGAATTATTGTTCAAATATACAGAATGGTAATGGCTGGCACCATCATTGATGAGGGGGCATCTGTGAGTATCCTTTCCTCTATTGCTTGGAAAGCGCTTGGTTCGCCAGCGCTTTTGCCTGAAATGAGAAATCTGACAGGCTTCGATAAAGGAACCAGTTGACCTTTAGGGATTCTTCCCAATGTGCCAATCACATTGAAAGGGAAGACCGTTCAAATGAACGTGATGGTCGTTCAAGGACCCTTGGATTATAACCTACTCCTTGGACGAGACTATATATATTGCATGGGAGCCATCTTCTCCTCACTCTTTAGAGTAATGTGTTTTCCGCATGAAGGAAGAATGGTCAAGCTCGTGGACCAACTTTCATTCCCCGGATCACGCATCACAAATAGTCATATACCATCCCTAAATGGTCTCTTCACTCAAGAAATGTCTCAACCCACGGTCTGTCCTCCTGATGAGCGCGAGTAATCCGGGAGGATATGACTGGAACCCAGGGGGCATGCGTCCTGGTCTGCTTCGGCAGGAAAACCTTGGGTATAGGGTAGGTTTCCGCGGGAGAATATGGATAGTCTGTACCTCGTCCGTCTAGGAAGAGGGGTTATTCTAGAATAAGATTCTCTTGTCAAAGCTACGTGTTTGGCACTGAGGTCATTCACCTTTGTCTATCTCGGTAGACACCGCCGAAGAAGTGTTTTGTTTGAAAGATTAACGGAACAATCTTTGGGTAACCTGAAAGAGGTAGGCCTTACCTGGAAGAACGAATGTTTTACTTGCAAATTGAGGGGTAACTTTGAAATCATACTTTATACCTGGGGGCATGCAAACCTTTTGGAGTGCAAGCAAGGGGCGGCTATTTATTTTTTAAATTTTTAGGTCCTTCCCTTTAAACCTGTAGGTCTAACCCTTTAAACTCGTAGGATTAGTCATTTCCGAACTTGCATAACGAAAGGATGCGGGGCATAGCTTTGTAAGGCGCAAGCTCCATAAAAAATGGAATCCTACATGAGACATTCTTATCATATGACTGGATTAATCGAGCAGTTTTAGTACACAGTTCATGCTCGTTAAAAAATAAACGCAAGATTCGAGCAGTTTTAGCACACAGTTCATGCTCGTTAAAAAATAAACACAAGATCCGAGCAGTTTTAGCACATAGTTCATGCTCGTTAAAAAATAAACATAAGGCCGAGCAAATGTTTCCACCCGCGTTTAAGCTTGTTAAAAAATGAACTATTCCGGTGAATAACCACCGTGAATGTAGCGACATCAGCCATTAAAACCTTAGTCGTGTTTGCCCACCACCTCCACTTTTCCATTGGCCGATCATTCACCTCCATATGATTGTTTACCCATTTTGAGGAACAGCTGCGAAGAGTGATTTCACTAGCCATCCTTGTGACACTGCCATGATTTGGAAATTCCAATCCTTCCCTGGAATCAGCTGCTACCCCTTTTTATCACTCGTTCCTCAAAAGATGAGTCTTCTTTAAGCTCTTTTCATCTGACTCGTAAAATATGAAAAGATTGCCGAGTTTTGGCCTTCCAGCTCGTTAAAGTGACCGGAAGAGCTATCCCTCCTCTACATTTTAATCTTTTTGGACCTGAGGGATTATTGCACAAAAAGATCGAGCGCTTGTTTTATTCGGATCGTTAAAACTATCGAAAATTCATCCCTTCTGTATTATTTTATACTTTTTCAGACTTAAGGGATTAGTTGACGAAAAATGACTTTTGGAGTTAACTTTATGTACCTTTTTAGACTCTCTAAAAATGAAAAGGACCGAGTTATCCTTGTCGTTAGACTCGTTAAATGCATTAAATAGAGACAAACTTGTCTTTAGACGAGAACGAGTTTCCCTATCGCTAGGCTCGTTAAAACATAGCGATGGGCTTGCCCGAAGGGCAAGTTATAGAACAAGCATATGTTATCCTCCTCAAGCTTGACAAAAATAAAGAGGTACTAGTCAGCAATGACTGGGGAAAAATTGGGAGAAACTCAAGAAAACTTTGATGGTAGCAAGTCGCTCTTGAACATGACACTTTTCCTCCGTACCACAATCGGGTTGGGTTGTTTCATTCACCGGTCACATCACCATGGTCTCGCCATACCATCCATACTTGGGGTAATGCTACCAATCCATCGCATCAGTGTCGCCATATGTTCAAGAGAAGTCGTTCAGAGAAGTCACCTGTGTCCCATCCACTACCATACATTATACTCTTTCATGACCGCCACCCTGAATCATATGTCATCAGATCGTTTTCACCTCCATCAAAATCATTAGCTCCGTTCCGTGTCATTGATGTGGGATTCATTAAGGCCCTCCTTTGACGGATCGCTTCTTGTCAACATCAGCTCATTATCCAAGAAGTTGATCTAGGAACACCCCCTTCAGTACTTTGAAGCTTGCATGCCTCAATGGCAAGTTTCTCACTTCCGGCAACAGGTATACATCAATGACCTTCGACCGAAAGATTTTGCGTGGTGTTCGATGCCAAGTCCTCTATTCACACCACGTGAATTGTACTGCAGTACCTTGAGGGTCATCTTCATTATCGGTGATTCCTCTCACGCTTGTTAACAATTTACATCATTCACTGGTAATCAAGCGATGTCTTTCAATGTTCGACTTCAGAGCAATTCTCACATGGATCGACTTGTACTTAGAGTGAATATCGGACGAGATTGAAGACCCCAGATCTAGTTTCATCCATCCGGGCTGCGATATATATTCAGAAAATAAAGACATGGAAATGTATAGCTTTGCAGCACAGATAATCATCCTACCAAAAGGATGATGGCTCTATCAGAGTCATCAGTCTATCATCAGACGATTGTCTGTTATATGTACATGAAAATGAATTTATAAAGCTGAGCATGGGAATGCCCGCCTCAGCTACATCATGAAAAAAGTATGAAAATAATGTATTGTATTGTATTGTATTACAGGTCTCCTCTCAGCATTGAAAGAACTTCGGATCCTCCTAATAAAGCATTTCACCCGATAAATGGCCTCATACTTTAGGGGGCAACTGTTATAGACATTTTTGTGCCTTACAGCTATAAGCATGAAATGTCCATAATCCAAGGGATCCAAAGTCCCTAAACATGTTGTTCCTACCCCTAGAGGAACAAGGCTAACAAACCACAGCAATTCACAGAAGTTCTCCACCAGAAATTGCTCAAAAACAAGTCAATTCAGGATCAATTTAGAAGCTCCACTAGCTGCCTGCATTGAAATGCAGAGGCTACACTGGGTAGTTGCATTGCAACGCAAGTGGAAGCACTACCAGGGTGCGTTGAGCGGGAAATGACAAATGTCAGGGTCTCTTGTGAGAGGTGTTAAGACTGTGGAAGCTTCCAGAATCTTCCTCCATGACGCTTGCCTTGCTGAGTTCGACTAAGTGATGAGTAAGAGGCTCTTAGTCTCCAAGTGGAAGTAAGAACTGACAGAGAGAGAGGAAACTAGTCAGATCACAAGCTGACTCATCCTCACTCCAAACATCTATATATGGATCTCTTCTCCATGAGATCGAGAGGCTGGAATTTTGTTATTGCAAATAATTGTTGTTGGTTTGAGATTGGAATCATTGGGTGCTTAATGCTTTGAAGGGAGGTGAAGATAGGAATTTCATTCGCTGGGAGGTAGATGCTGGATTGGAACTCTCTTGGTTGTATCTCCTCCTGAACCTTGTTATTTCATCAATAAAGCTATCTTGGTTTCTCCTATATACTGATGTGTATTTGATGTATGATTGCATTAGTATGTTTAGTTTATTTCTAATCCTGAACTAGTTATGAATATGAATCTATGTCTTTGTGTAGTGTTTCCTTCTTGTGATCTTGCAGGAACCTGTTGAAGCTGGGCGAGCGAGAAGGCAAGTAGCTGGGAACTCTCAAAGAGAAGAGAAATCGGATCGAGGGACAAACGGAAGACACCGGTTAGTCCATCCATCTCTCTTCATTCTTAATTCATAAAGGAAGAATACTAGAATAGTTGTTTCCGTTTGTTGCTAAGGCACTGTCACACCTTAGGTGGATAGGATCGTCCTGCATAGGCATTTTTCCACACAACACAAGGATGCTGGGAAAGATAGTTAGTCATGCACATCACGTAGAGAGTGCTTGAACTAACTCAACTAAGCTAGATTTTATGGTTCTTAAAAAGGCATTGGTTGAACTTGAAACAAATTTGGAACCAGAACAACGGGCTAAATAAACCCCATCATGCGACAAGTATTGGATGCCACACAGGGTTTATGCTTCATTAAACTAGATCTCATTTGAATCCATCCGCAAAATAAGAATAAGAAAAAGTGCCACTTTGAGCAAGACCCGACGAAAATAAAGAAAGAGCATGTTCGGTTAGGCCTTATCCAGGGTGGGACGGTGAGGGTAGTCAGGATGCAACTGAAAAATTAATGAGTGAGTCAGTTGAGCGGTAAGGAGTCAGTTATAAGATCAACAGAGGGCAATATCTAAATCTTCTAACACCTAATCTAATTGTGCATAGCGACGACAAACATGATTAGAGGAATGTTCATTTCAAAGGGAAATGCCTTAAGACGTAGTTACAAAATGTCAATTAAATATAACATAAATTATTTAAAGTTATTTATAATTTATACATAATTCTAATTATATAAGTATTATATTACAAAATTTCAATTAAATATCACATAAATTATGAATATTATGTTACAAAATGTTGATTATTTAATATAAATTTAAGAGGGATTTTTTGAATTTTACAATACAATTTTTGGTCATATTGTAAATGTTTGTGATTGAAAATATATGTTTGAATATATAAATAGATTCAATCTATTGTGTATTAATATTGTGTTTATTTTGCAACTTAAATTTGTATTTCCAACATTTTTGTTTAGGATTTCAAGTAAAATTTAACAAATTTCCAAATTTTAGAACAAATGTAACAAATCCTTAACAAATCAAATTTGACCAAATATAACTAAAACTTAAACTACAATTAAAGATTAAAAAAAATCAGTAAAATATTGAAATTTATACTTCCAACAAACTTTACCAAATTTTATATAATACTAGGGCAGTAATATAAATTAAAATACTTACTTAATCATGATTTTTGAGTTTTCTGAGTGATAATCACATCAAAATTCATTGCTCAACCAACTAATGTGGTCCATCATTAGGAAAATCAAGTTAAATAGAGAGATTGGATGAAGAGACATATCATTCCAATATAGAGAGATTAAATGAAGAGACAGATCATTCCAACATAGAGAGATGATGTAGGAGGCTGATGAAAATGGGGTGGTAGTATGGAATTATACTATTGGTTAACTTTAGAACCAATAAACTATGCTTTAATCAGATTCTGTATGTGTATTTCCTCCTGAGGATCCGACCTTCTTGACCAATCACCATCGGTCATTCTTTGACTTTTCCTTTTGTCAGGCACTTTAATCCATGCCGTCGATTTCACTCCTTCAGATCGAACGGATATTGTGAAAACTCGCATGAAATCTTGCATGACTGGTATCAGGTCGAGAGCGCATGGAATTTCTAGTTTTCTCATGCTATGTGTCACCCACTTAAGCTAATCACGTGAATTTTAGAAATACCATTTACCACTTTTAGGGTGCGCAAGATATCACTTACCAATTTCGTATACTACCCACGTGCTTAATTCATACTTTTAAGAAAGATGTTTAAGGAAAGGTTTAGCACTTAAGCTCAATATTAACCCTTAATAATAATCGACTGTAATTATTAATCAAATGTATAAATAGATAAAAATTCCCGACTCGGTCCGGAACGCCGAAACACATATACAAATGAATTTCAACCCCAGGATTAACACGCAACACCACACTTAATCATTTATTCAATAAAATATAGTATCTAGAGTCTTGGCCCTCTTGGCTCGATTACAACAGTTTGTCTGATCTTTGTTAACTCTCCAAACCTATCTCTCAGACACCTCTCACTTTCTTACTCTATTCTCGATCATCTAATCTCTCTGTCATTACAATCTTTCCTCTTTTATGAATCAAATCCTATCCTAATTGCATTGACAGCTCAATCTCTATTTTTATTAGCTCAACCATTAAATCCCTATTCTCAAGCTCTGATACACACCTATACTAACAACTTGTCTCCTATTCTAATAATAATACAATATTCTAATTATTACAATAACTGGAGTAAAGATATTTTTCTGGAGATCCAAACCTCTCTACTAAGAATTGATTTTTACCACTTAGGTCAATGAAATTCATCTCTTGTTAGCCACAACATGTGAACATATAATCACATTGTTGGCTAAGTTCGGATGCTCCTGCATCAGACTCCCTAGGAAGAAAATAATCCTTTGTCATACTTTCAGGATTGACTCCATGCTTTTGTAATTCTGCCTTTGTTATCCAACTGGCATCCTCCATTGGCTGTCCCCTCCATTCGACTAAATAATGAAAATAAACCTGTCCTTTGGTTCTTTTTGGATACTCTTTTCTCCGAAATTGCTTCCACCTCTTTCTTGACTATCTTTGGCATTTGTTCTTCCCAATTTAAAGTTTGATCTTCATCTCCTGCAGGTTCCTTCTGTAGCTCTAACTCTATCTCATTGTATGGATATAAATCCACAACATTGAAGATAGGTGATATTCCAATCCCTTCTGGAAATTCAATTTCATAAGCATTAGTTGAAAACTTCCTCACAATTCTGCACAGACCTATCTTTTTCATCTTTAGTTTATTATAATTCCCAACAGTAAATCTTTCTTTTCTCAAGAATACCATCACTAGTTCTCCCACTTGGAATTTTTTTTCTCTCTTCCTCATATCAACTCTTTGTTCATATTTTCCACTGCTTTCTTGTAATTTGTCTTTGACATCTTCTTGTAATATTTGCATCTGATCTGCAAACTCTTCAGCTTTTGCACTTCTTGTCTCCTATTTACCCAAATTTCTGAGTTCATACACACCTCTTGGATTCGTTACAAAAATAATCTAAAATGGACTCATCCCATTACTTTCGCTTGGAGTATCATTATAAGCAAACTCAACTTGAGAAAGTTTTAAATCCCACTGCTTAGGATTGTTATACACTAAACTTCTCAATACGTTTTCCAAGCTTCTATTTACCACTTCGGTCTATCCATTTGTTTTAGTATGATATGATGAACTGGAAGTAAGGTTGGCACCTAGCTTCTTCCAAAGAGTTCTCCAGACACAATACTTATAGGCAATCCATGTAACCTTAAAAACATCTGAAAAAAATTGATTAGAAATATGTGTTGCATCACTAGTCTTTCTACATGCAATGAAATGTTCCATTTTGGAAAACCTATCTACCACAACATAAATGGAATCATTCCCTCTTTGAGTTCTAGGTAACCCCAAAATAAAGTCCATACTAATTTCATCCCATGGTCGGTTTGGTATTGGCAATGGCTGGTACAATCCTTTATTTTCGCTTCTCCCTTTAGCATGTTGATAGATTCTGCACTTCTCAACAGATTTCTTAACATCAATTTGCATATTAGGCCAATAGTAAAAATAATTTATGTGAGCAAATGTTTTGTCTTGTCCAAAGTGACCAGATAATCCTCCAATATGTTTCTCCTTCATTATGTTTTCCCTCATAGAAAATTTGGGAATGCACAATTTGTTACCTATAAACAGTAAACCTCCTTGCACAAAATAATCTAACCATTGACTTCTATTATGAACCATTGGATTTTGTATAGCTACATAAATATCTTTGAATTATTCATCATCCTCATACATATCAACCATTTCTTCAAATCCTACAACACCAACTCTTAATTCTTGTACAATCAAATTTACCATGCTCAAAGCATCAAAAACATTTTTCAACTTACCATTTGTGTG
Source organism: Pinus tabuliformis (assembly GCA_031772625.1). NCBI lineage: Eukaryota > Viridiplantae > Streptophyta > Pinopsida > Pinales > Pinaceae > Pinus > Pinus tabuliformis. The sequence goes on along the minus strand of CM062812.1, from coordinate 499,282,116 downwards.
TTTTACCACAAAAGTAGAACTCTGTAAAAACTCTACCCACTTGGCATGTTTCTGGTTCAGTTTTGGCTAGTTGTTTATGAACTGTAATGCATGATTACCAGAATATAATACAAACTCCTTTGGTAGCAAATAATGTCTCCATTTTTTTAAATCTTGCACAATAGCATAAAATTCTTTATCACAAGAAGAATACTTCTTCTTATATTCATTTAGTTTCTCACTTAAGTAGGCGATTGGTCTCTGTTCTTGACTCAAAACTACTCCAATTGCAACTCCACTAGCATCAATTTCAACTTGGAAAACTTTCCCAAAATCAGGTAAAGATAAAATTAGTTTCTCTATAATTTTCTTCTTCAGCAATTTAAAATTTTGGTCAATTGCTTCTGTCCACTTGAATGATTGATTAGTCTCATTGATTGTTTCAATAATTGGTGCACAAATCTGACTAAAACTTTGGATAAATTTTCTATAAAAACTTGCGAGACCATGAAAGCTTCTTACCTCAAATATGTTTCTTGGAGTAGGCCAGTTCCAAATTGCTTGGAATTTCTCTAGATCCATTTTCAAACCTTCTTTAGAAACTACAAATCCGAAATAGATTAATTCTTCTTTCATGAAACTACATTTCTTCAGATTTATTAGCAGTTTCTCTTTCTGTAGTTTTCTTAAAACCAACTTATGATGCTCCAGATGTTCTTCTATTCTTCTACCAAAAACTAGAATATAATCAAGATAAACAATGACAAACTTGCCTGCATATTCCTTTAAGACTTCATTCATTAATATCATGAATGTGCTAGGTGCATTAGTGAGTCCAAAAGGCATCTCTAAGCATTCATACAACCCATTATTTGTTTTAAATGCGGTCTTCCATTCATCTCCTTCTCTAATCCTTATTTGATGATATCCACTCTTCAGATCTATTTTAGAAAAATACTTTGACCCACTTAAACAATCCATCAAATCATCCATTCGTGGCAAAGGAAATCTATAACTAATAGTAATCTTTTTTATGGCTCTGGAATCTATACACATATGCCACTCACCACCTTTCTCTGGACTGAGTACTGTTGGTACAACACATGGACTAAGACTCTCTCTGATTAATTCCTTATCCATCAGTTCTTGTACTTGTCTTCCAACTTCTACATTTTCTTGAGGAGTTAACATGTATGCTGCTTTGTTTGGCAAACTTGCTCTAGGTATTAGATCAATATGATGACTAATACCCTTGATGGGTGGTAATGCATTTGGCAACTCATCCACAATAATATCAACAAAATCATTCAACAAAGTTTTGATTTCTTCAGATAAAACATCTAGGTTTATGGAAGTTAAAATTACCTTAGGTCTCCTATTTATGACAGAAAAATGTATTTGTTCATCCTTGTAACTTCTTGCGACAATTCTTTCCCACTCATCAACATAACACTATTTCTTATCCCATCATGAATAGCTTTCCAATCAAACTCCCAAGGTCTTCCCAACAACACATGGCATACATCCATTGGAATTACATCACACCATATCACGTCCTTATAAGTACCAATATGTATATCTACCTTGCATTGTTATGTCACAATAAGCTGATGTCCTTTTTGCATCCATGACAATTTGTAAGGACTAGGGTGTACTGTTTTTACTAGTCTTAACTTGTTCACCATTTCTGTAGAAACAAGGCTATCAGTGCTTCCACTATCAATTATCACTTTACAAAATTTTCCTTTGGACTTGCATGTAGTTCTAAATAAACTCTTTCTCTAAGCTGGTTCTCCTGTCTCTTTCTCTGCCTTAAGCGATACCCTTTCCAACAACAAGGATTCTCATACTTCAGGTGATTCTTCATTCTTTGCAATTTGAGGTTTTTCTTCCCTTGCCTCAGCCACATTCACATTCCTCTGACTCATTAATTTATTATGAGGATATTCTGATGATCCATGTCCCCATTCTCCACATGTGTAACACTGAATTTCTCTTCCTCGACCTCTTCCTCTGGGTGCAAATCTTCCTTTACTAAATTATCCTCCCTGTTGTGGTCTACTACTTGAACCTGCTGCTTCACCCTGATGGTGCATATATCTTGATCTGGTAGTTCCTCTACCTCTTGCTGAAATTTTTCCTCTATTCATCTGATTTTGCTTCCTCAACATCTTCTCTTCTGCCTTCAAAGCTGCTTGATAGGCATCTTCAATTGTCTTCAGACTCACGAAGCTTATTTCATCCTATATGTCATATCTCAACCCATTTATGTATCTGGCTACCTTTTCTACATCATCCTCTGGATGTACTCCTCTAATGCTCATCTTATAAAAATCTTATGTGTATTATTTGACAGTCATTCTTTTTTGCCTCAAGTTTTGTAATTGTCTGAAAAGATTTTACTAATAATCTTTTGGCATAAATTTGTCTTTCAATCTACTTACCATTTTATACCTTTGTTTGATCTCAGGCTTTCCCTTTCTCCCTCTGCATGTTTGTAATTCATCCCACTAGATAGTTGCATGACCCTTCAATTTGGTAACTGCAAATTTCACCTTATTTTTATCATCAACCTCCTCATAGTCAAAATATTTGTCTAATGAATTGATCCAGTCCATCGATTCTTCTACATTGAGATTCCCATCATACAAATGTATTTCCACATTTGGTATTCCACTTTCTTTGGCCAATATCTTGAGAACTTTGGCAGTTTCATTTTCATCCTCTTCTTCTTCCTCAAAATATTATTCTGCAACACTGACATCTCCTTCACCAGGTGCTTTCATTTGAGCAGTCTCCATTGTCTCCATCCTTGTACGCAGATTTCAAATCTCATCTAGCAAAACTACATTCACTACAGGTCTTCCCTTACCTATGCCATATCCTCTCCTTGGTGGCATGTTTACTGCAGCAAAACTTAATCCTTTCTCTGATACCAAAATGATGTAGGAGGTTGACAAAAATGGGGTGGTAGTCTAGAATTAGACTACTAGTTAACTTTAGAACCAATCAGCTGTGCTTTAATCAGATTATTTACGTGTATTTCCTCCTAAGGGTCCCACCTTCATGATCAATCACCGTCGATCCTTCTTTGAATTTTCCTTTTATCAGGCACTTCAATCCACACTGTCGATTTCGCTCATTCAGATCCAATGGATATCACACAATCTCGCATGAAATCTTGCACCACTGATATCAGGTCGAAAGCATGTGAAATTTCTGGTTTTCTCGTGCTACATGTCACCCACTTAGGCTAATCGCGTGAATTTTAGAAATACCATTTACCACTTTTAGGGCACGCGAGATACTGCTTATCACTTTCCATACACTACCCACGTGCTTAATTCATACTTTTAAGAAAGATGTTTAAGGAAAGGTTTAGTGCTTAAGCTCAATATTAACCCTTAATACTAATCGATTGTGATTATCAATAAAATGTATAAATAGAGAAAATGCTCGATTGGGTCCAGAATGTTGAAACACAGATACAAATGAATTTCTGCCCCAAGATTAACATGCAACACCACACATAATCATTTATTCAATCAAATAAAATTTCCAGAGTCTTGGCCCTCTTGGCTCAATTACCACAGTTTGTTTGACCTTTGTTCACTCTCCAACCCTATCTCTCACACACCTCTCGCTTACTTACTCTATTCTCGATCATCTAATCTCTCTGTCATTACATTATTTCCTCTTTAATGAATCAAATCCTATCCTAACTGCATTAACAACTCAATCTCTATTTTTATCAACTCAACCATTAAATCTCTATTCTCAATCTCTGATACACACCTATACTAACAACTTATCTCCTATTCTAAAAATAATACAATATTCTAATTATTACAATAATTGGGGTAAAGATAATTTTAGAGAGATCCAACCCTCTCTACTAAGAATTGATTTTGACCACCCAAGTCAATGAAGTTCATCTCTTGTTAGTCACAACATGTGAACATGTAATCACATTCTTGGCTAAGTCCAGATCCTCCTACATCAAGAGATTAGATGAAGAGACGGACCATTCCAACAAATAGAATGTAACGATTACTTTTGACAAGATATGCATCGTAGAAGCCTAAATTCAAACTTACTTAATCTTATTTATGCATCAAAACACTTGCTTTATGGTACATCTCGTTTTTGCTAAAATAAAAAAATCCATAAAAACTAACTAAATTATAAATTTATTTTGAATTATATATATATATATATATATATATATATATATATATATATATATATATATATATATATATATATATATATATATATATATATATATATATATATATATATATAAGTTAATGTGAGATCCCCAACAAATGTAATTATTTATTTAATGCAGAACTCAACAAAACGATTATTATTATTTTATAAAAAGCAAAATTGTTTGCTAATTTAAGTTATGCAAGAACGAATAACAGTTATATGTAAATATTGTCTTTTACATGTTGAGTAGTTAGGATTGATAGTTACATGTCCCTAACTAATTTCTTGAAGACTTATTCAAGAAATATCAAGAGGATAGGGGTATCTAAGATCAATAGGAGGAACAGAGAGAGAAAATAAAGAAAAAGAGGAAACTGCATTGAAGTGTGAGGCAAAATTCCAAAGCTAAGTCTGGTTTGGACCCGATAACTGTTTCCATGAGAACTATAGTCTGAGGATAGTTCTTTTCTGTTAGGAACAACTCGGGGGGAGACAACGCTTCAAGGCAGTCTCACGGTTCGAAGGAAAAAGAGCAACATAGGTAACAACCTTGTGGCAGACCCTTGTCAGGAAATCGGCTTTATAAAGATAATTAAATTTCCAGATTTCCTAGTATAGTGGACTATCTAGAGAAGGGAAAGCATAGAATTGTTAGCAAGTTTTTCTCCATTTGTTATCAGTAAAAGTTATAACTAGTTTACTTAAAAGCTATGATATTTGTAAAAGTAAAAAATAGAGAGTAAGTGAATGTAGAGGTAAAACTACAACCAGACTTAGGCCTGTTACTACAAAGATGTTATAAATAATTAAGGAAAAACTGGGTTTACTTCCATAAACAATTTAATAACTCGAAAACAACGTTTTAGCTCCACAGACATTATATTAATAGAGCTCCACCCCAAATAATAAATCGAGAATGTTAAGGAAACTTGATGATGGTTCCATAATTTGATTCCAAGCTTAACCCAAGTCACAAGAAACCCTAAATCATTTTGCAGGGTTTTAGCATGACCTTTAAATCTCAACAATAGTCGAAAACTAAGAAATGCAACTGATATAATTGAAAGCGTAGAATATTAAAAATTTAGAAACATTGAAATAGTATTATAATAGAGGATAACACGCAAATTGAACTGAGAAATTTCAAGGCGCTGCGAAAATTACCCGAGCAGAATTTCAGGGATTTAACAAGACTAGATACAATCTATATATTTTAACAAATAACTCCATTATCAGAAAACTCAGAAGGCAAGAATTAATCCGTTAAGGCGATGTTATTTCTCATGACTTAGGGAGACAACCCTTATCGTAGACGATCAATACTATCATCCATTATATAAAAATAGTAACACAGCTAATAACCAGAAAGATGCAATGAGGATAGGCGTGAAAATTTCAAGTGATGCAATGATGATAGGCATGAAAATTTTAAGTGAGGAACCACAACCATACGCTTAACAGCAACCAAGAAATATATAAATTGTATGTGCATAAGACATAAATACATTCTTATCTAAAGATTCCAGTCCAGAACATGGTTTACAATCCAAACAACAATGAAGTAAAAAAGTGAGTACGGCTTGCCGAGAATAAGTCTCCACCAAACCCTTAACCAACATAAATAAGCCAACCACGAGGGTTAACAAATTACATTATATTAAACTCAAATGCCTGATATCTTGGATAAATAGCAATTACAGTGCTTTAACAAGGAGTCTACCTCATCTAATCTAAGCATGCCATGAAACCCTACAGACTATAGGATAGGAGACAATGCCTCCATTTATACTGTACCCGGAGAATAAGCTTGGCGGGTCTTCTCTAAAGGAACCAAATGCAAACCCCAGATTCCTGCTCCCATCGATAGCCTTTCCCTCTACCTCGAAAAAGAATAGGGAAGAACTTGTTAGAATGAGTAATGAAATAGGTACAACAGCAAAACTAAAACTCATTTCCACAATTTAATATATAACAACAAGAGGAAAACCCATTGTCATGACTTGGGAGAAGTGTTACATGAGATAAAAATCAGGCTGGAGTCACCTCCAGGTAGCCATTTTCCATGGAGAAAATTCACGGCCTCTAGGTGAAAAACCAATGATCAAATCCCTCGTTGACCAGAGACTCAAACCAAAGAACCTTAACCCCCATCAAACATGGTGGAAAAGAGAAAAATAAAGTGTGAACAATACCATTACCGCATCAGAAAAAAAAATGCCCCATAGAGAATGCCAAGGGATAGACTTCAATAGTTGCATCGGGAAGCACGATAAACCTCTTTCATTCGATGAAGAGCAGCGATCGCCACCGTAGATGGAAACAAGGTACTAAGGCCAAGAGGCCCAGCTAGAATCCAACATAAGAGTCCAGATACATTCCATCGACGCATCTAGGAAGACATACCACGAGCCAATTAATTGCAGATTTAAACAGTCTCTAGAATAGTAAATCCGGAGGAGTCGACAGGCAGAAAATTTACCATGGAAAGTTGTATAAAGACCTTAATCCGTCTATGTATTATAGAACATGACTTAAATTAAATATAGAATGTTGTACATACTTGGAATAGTTTTACCGCCTAAAACATGAACAATGTATTTTTATGTTTACAATAATTAAAAGAAATAATTAATTTTTTTTAGTCATTTATATATCATATGTATTTCAGTTAGATGGGTTTGTGACATGTGGTATTAGAGCGCTAAGGTTGCAAAAATGAGACCTCTAGAATATAAGTAAATAACAAAGTTTGTGATGTGCATAGAGAGAAAGCAGACAACATGAGGAGAACTAGAATGACATCACACCGCATCGTAGTAGGAACAAGGCCAGCGTCCTTTCAGGAAACCAACCCTGAAGTATGGGTACAGTTGGAGGAAGAGTCGTGCAATAATAATACTACAATCCTGGAAACTGTACAAGAAATAAAGGATGAGATGGCTCGGTTATGAGTAGATAACAAGAGGCTAATGCAAGATGAGGAGAAAATTATGAAGAGCATGTCGAATAAACAGAATCATTGACTAGCAATTCCTAGTCCTAAGCATGGAAATATGGCTGGAGAACAATAATATTGGATTGAGAACGTGGGAATGGAAGGTGGCAATGAAAATCATGAGGAAGAATCCAATAATGTATCGGAACAAAAGACACAGAAAAAACAGAAAATATAACTTCAAGTGGAATTTCAGAAAATAAAACCCCCCCTCTTTGACGGTGAATAAGAGGAAGCAGCGAAAGCCTAGCTCATCAATATGAACAAGTATTTTTAGTTGTATGAATACGATCATAACTTAAAGGCTCATCTGACTATTTTTCACTTGCAAGGGAAAGCCACCCTCTAGGGGGGAGAGGTAAAAACGATACGAAGAGTAAATAAGAAAACCATAACCTGGGAAAAATTTCAAAGGTATTTTAAAGAAAAATATATAACCAAAAGATTTTATGATGAAAATGCCAAAGAGTTTCATGATATTCAATTGGGTCAACTGCTTATGGATGAGTTCATAGCGAAATTCACATCCTTGCTTTGATATGTTCCTTACATATGAGAAGAAAAGGTGAAAGTACAACTATTTATCAGTAGTTTGTCGTTGTTCATGAAGGAGTGCCTTGAGTCTGACAACCCAAAAACCATGGATGAAGTTATACGAAAAGCTCAAATATGTAATTAGCAAAACAAGCAAAAGGGAGATGTGGGAAAGAGATGGGTTGACAAAAAGGGAATAAAATTTATCTCCAACCATAAGAAGAATATGGCTATAGCCAATAAAGAACCATACAAGGGTTAAACAAATAGAAACTTGAATAGGAATCAGCCCAGATTTAAGCTTCCATAGGAAACAAAGACAAATGAACAGTCAGGAAGAAATGAAGTGGAATTAACAATTAGACCCCTTGTACAGTGTTAGGGATGTGGTGGGCCCCATTATGTTAAAAACTATCCACACTGCAAGCTGATCAGACTTCACATATTCAAGAAGCATCTACTCTAGGAGAAGTGGCAAGGAGTATACCTAAGATTAATGTTACTCTGGAGGACCATCAAACGGAATAGCAACCAATCATGATAGAATTTGAAGGTAAAGCCTTTGACTGAACTATATCTATTTTAATTGATTTAGGAGCTACTTTGGTTATATTAGCCTCAACATAGTAGAATAATGTTGTTTGCAAGCTGTTAAATTTAAAAATACTTGGTTAGTACAACTAGCCACAGGAGCAAAAATAAAGGTGTTGGCCAAGGTAGTAGCTATCCTCTTAAGTTAGTTGTTCAGTCTATTATGGTAGACCTAAACGTGTTACCTCTGGGATATTATGATATCTCTATAGGTATGGATTGGTTGAAAAAACATTGGTCCCTCATTAACTGTAAAACCAAAACTATTAACTACATGGATGAGGAAGGAGAAAGGCAGGAAATCTAAGGCATACTAAGACTTCTGAATCCAAGATTTGTGACAACCTCCTAGTTGGCTAAGTATGTCAAAAAAGGTTTCCAAATTTATGCAATACAAGTAGGATATACGAATGCAAAGGATAAATCTATCTCTTTAGAAAATATACCTGTGGCACAGAACTTTCTAGATGTATTTCTATGCATCACCTTGGGAAAGCTCTGGTGGTATTTGCTAAAAGGAAAGACAGAACCTTGCAGATGTGCATGAATTACCGTCAATGAAATAAACTAACTATCAAAAATAAATACCCCATAACTCGTATAAACGAGCTATTTGACCATGTGAAAGGAGCGATTGTGTTCTCAAAGATATACCTTCATTCTGGTTATCATCAGATTATGATTAAGAAAGAGGATATACAAAAACTAATTTCAGGACTTGTTACGGACATTATGAGTTTTTGGTGCTGCCCTTTGGGCTGACTAATGCTCCCGCTACCTTCATGTGCCTCATGAATGGTATATTTCATCAGTATTTGGATAAATTTGTGATAATTTTTATCCATGACATACTAATCTACTCTCAAAACATAGAAGAACATAAGGAGAACCTCTAAATCATTCTGGAAGTTTTAAGAGAGCATCAATTGTACGTCAAATACAGTAAATGTGACTTCTTCAAGGAACAAACCAATACTTAGGACATGTCATCACTAAGGATGGGATTGTTTTGCACCCAAAAATGATAAAAACTATCATGGAATGGATGGTACCAAGGGACGTGGCTGATATAAGATCATTCATGGGTCTAGCCAGATATTATAGGCACCTTCTTGAAGGTTTTTCTAGAGTGGCATACCCGATCACTTCCTTGCAGAAGAAAGGAAAATCTTTTAGGTGGAACATGTACTGTAAAAAAAAAATTTGAGTAGCTCAAACATTTACTTACCACTCCACCCATTTTTATCATTGTTGATCCAAACAAATATTATGTGGTTTGTACGGATGCCAGCAAGGAAGGCGTAGGTGGGGTCTTAATGCAAGAAGGCAGAGTGGTTTCCTATGACTCTAGAAAGCTTAAGTATAACGAGTAGAAATATTCAACCTATGATTTAGAACTAACATTAGTCATTCATGCCTTAAAGATGTGGCGACACTACTTAATGGGTAAGAAATTTCTGCTAATCACTGATCATCACTCTTTGACTAATTATTTCAAAAATCCCACCTTGAATGCTAGACAATCTCATTGGATGGATTTCCTAAGTGAATTCGATTATGAAATCAAGCATTTGAAAAGAAATAAGAACCAGGTTGCTAATGCCTTAAGTCGAAAGGTAAATTGTTCATATGAGATCACTTTCAGTGAATCATGAACTACCTTTTATGAGAAAATTAGAGAGGCGGCAACACAAGAGTCAAAGTATAACTATTTATGGCAGCAAACTCAAATTTTGAATAGTTGTGAGAAGAAAATGGGATATGAGGTAAATTCATAAAATTTAATGATTTATAGAAAAATAGTATATGTGCCCAACCAGAAAAATCCTAAAAATTTAATCCTAGACGAATATCATAAGATTTTGTATGCAGGCCATCCCAGTTACTAGAAGTTAATTACTGCACTTAGGAAGGAATATTTCTGGTCGGCATGAAGAAGGAGGTGGTAGAGTATTTAGCCCATTGTCTGGAATGCCAACAAGTAAAAGCGGAAGCACCAACACCCGATGGATTACACCACCCATTACCTATTCCAGAATGGAAATGGGAAACCATTTCCATTGATTTTATTACCGGTCTACCAAAGTCAAAGAGGAAAAAGACTCCATAATGGTAGTGTTGACGAACTAAGCAAATATGATCATTTCATACTAGTACAGTCAACCTTCAAAGTTGTGCAGATTGCTAACAGATTTGTGCAAAACATTTTTAAATTGCATGGGATGCCTAAGATGATCATTTCTGACCGAGATGTGAACTTTACCTCATATTTCTAGAAAGATTTGTTTATAGGTTTGGGCACACAGTTGCACTTAATCACTGCTTACCATCCTCAAACAGATGGACAGACTGAACGAGTAAATCAAGTGGTAGAAGACATGTTGTGGACTTACGTAATGCAACAGTCATCCAAATGGGAAGACTACTTGATTTTGGTGGAGTTTGCATATAATAATGGCTACCACACATCATTACAAATGATTCCATTTGAAGTATTATATGGAAGTAAGTGCAGGACCCCATTGAGTTGGGGTGGCCCAGAAGACAAATTGATGCAAGGGTCGGACATGTTAAAAGAAATGGAGGACGTGGTTAAGAAGGTACGTTCCAACCTTTAGCTCCTCAGGACCGACAAAAGAATTATGTTGATTAGAAGAGAAGTTTTCGAGAATTTCAAGTGGGAGATCTGTGCATGTACGAGTACGGGCCAAGAAGAGTTCATTGCAATGGATCGGGTGTGCTAATTTGGCACCCTAATTATGTGGTCCCTTTCAAATTTTGGCCCAAATCGAGCCAGTAGCCTACAAACTTGCTCTACCCAGGAATATTCAGGTGCATAATGTTTTTCATGTTTCTATACTTAAGAGATACATATGTGATTCTAAACATTTAATCAATCTGTAGGACATCTAGGTAATTTGCAATGATTACTTAAAGATAGGGCATCTTATAATAGGTTGATTAATAGTAAATAAGATTGAATAACTTCCGTCTTCTTGTGTATAGGTCGAATTTGTTAGTGCCTGGATCTACCTTAGGCTGAAGGTAGGCATGTCTAGGGTAACATCAAACCATGCTTAACCTGGTAGCTAGCCCTACAAGGTCTGGAGAGGGCTATCTCCTTGTCAATCTCAATTAGGATATTGGCAATTAGGACTTGAGATGATTGAACTTAATATAGATTTTAGGCTAGGTATAGTAGCTCTGGGTTTCTTGTTTGTTTTTTAGGTTTTGGTTGTTGGATCAATTGGAGAAGGCAGATGAGTCTAGGAAATCAACTCAGGGATACTGTCATGTTCTGTGGGGAAAGGTAGATAGGGGTTTATGTACTCGAAATGGATTGAGATGGTAGATTAAGACAACTGAAGAGTTGAGGAGGGCATAAAGAAACTATGAATCCTCTTCAAACAATTGAAAACATTGAAAACCAAATGCATTTCCAAGACAAATCACAATAGTGTATTTTGTCCATTCACCTTGATTCATTTAGTTTTAGAAGAGAAAGATGGATTTGGATACATATAAAACACAAGAAAACTCATTAAAAAGAAGAAACAATACATAAACTCACTATCATAAGAATCCCACAAAAATAGTTGTGAAACTTGGTTTTATTCCTTTCCAAACTACTGATACAAATGTTCAATGAGTGCCAACACTTCTACCAAAGTCCAACCTTTACAAATGACTAATAAATTACATAATATAGGCAAGGAAACAACTCATGCTAGCTATCAGGGTCGAATCTATGAGAAAAGGGGTGGTTTCAACCATATCTAAACTAGGAACAAAAAAGTAAAGAGTGGAAAAGCCTGCCTCTAAAACTTAGAAAACCAGTTCATTAAAGCTCAAAACCACTTAGAACTTGATGTATCTACCCTATGAGGCAATTTTCATCTATATTTACATCAAATACATCATTTTCCATGCATACATTTACCTAAATGAGAATAAAAGTCAACCACTAAAGAAATTGGGCGAAATTTTGAGTCTAGGCAAAATTGACAAAATCTGCCTGATGCACAGCGCCGCTTCAAGACTATTTTTGGAGGCCTTGCGCTTCACCAAATCGGGCCCAAGATAGCTTGTTAGAAAGATCTACTAGTCTAGTTTCTGTAACATCTTGACTTTCTGGATTTCAAGTTGATTTCCCCTTCAAAAATCATTTCTCCCAAGACACCTTCTTGTGGGTCCAAAACGTGTTAGAGAGGGCATTTTTTGGGTGTTTTTTGCCCTTTAGGTGACCCATATCTTCTCCAAAATTGATGAAATTTTCTGGGTTTGGTTGTTTTTTTATGCTGAATCCAAATCTAGAAGCCATTTTTCAAGAAGATGCACCAATTCAATGCATAGTGCCAGTGGCGCTATGCATCAGCCGAAGTTTCCTGTGTTTCTATTTTCAAAAATGCAAAATGACAAAAAGTTTCCAAAATTTCCTCAAATTTGGTAAGAGTAAACCTCATTAAGTGCTTTGCTGAGCTAATGAAGCTTCACACAAAATTTTGAGTCTATCATGTTCTTTCTTGGCCCTCAAGGCTCTCCTTAGTTTGGCTTTTGGCCAATTTACCCTTGTTTTGCAAATCTTGTTCCGGGTTAGGTAGTGATAGGCCATATGGCACAACATTTTCTTCTCTTTGTTGGCATTCTCAAGTAACTTCTCAAGGTGAATGTTCACCCTTTCCAACCATGTCTCTCAGTCATTCTTAATTTCTTGCTCAAGGGAGGTCATCTGGATCTTTCTTTTCTTTGCTTCTTGCCTATGTTCCCTAATCATTTGCAGCTCCATAATAGTTTGCTTGTCTGTCAACTGCTTGTTTTCCTGCTCAAGAAAGTTGATGATCCATTTGGTCCTCTCAAGGTTAAGTGAAAAGGCTTGTATTTAAGCCTCCTTCTCTTTGATAATCATGTCCTTGAGTCTTGATCTTTGAGAGCCCAAATCAGTGACATCCTCCTCAATCAAAATAAACTCTCTATCTTTCCCTTCAGTAGGGATCTCATTATGCATCTTTTGCTTTCCTTTATCTCTTCCCTTCTGTTGTTGCCCAACTTGTACTTGTTTAGCTGAAGAGGAATGAAAATCCCATTCCACCCCTTGTGGAGATAGTACTCGGTTGGCAGCTGCAAAGAGCATCCTAGTGCCTCTTTCATAGGTGAAAAACACAGGAATAGGAACCTCCTCTATTTTATTTTTAGGCACATTTTGTTGCCCGGAAGGTTCACCTTCCTCTTGAGGATCTGAAAATATTTGAGGCCCCTTGAAGCACTCATGGCCAATTAATGTTTCCCATGGAATTTCAAACTGAGTGAGTTGATGCAAAACAATAATTTTGATGACAATAAAATGATAAATTCTATTGAGTTTCTCTGGATATGGTTTTCTTTCTGCAATCACTATCACCCTCTCTATGTTTTTGCATATGAAATAAGGGATGCTCATCATTATAACCCTAGTGAAGTGCATGAGTAATCTGATGTGGTAGGCATAAATTCTGGAGAACCTACCTTCACATGTAAAGTATTTAATGATAAGTTTCATGAGTGGAACATACCGGTCCTCCAGGTATTTAAAAGGAAACACCCTGTTGAGTTTTCCATGCTACTTGGCCTTGATATAAGGCTCATAATGTTGCTTACTAATGCTTTGCCTTTTGTTCCACTTTTCCCCTACCTCTGGAATTCTTGTGGCCTCTGCAATGATAGTTGGTGAAAGAGTGAATTTAACCCCACCAAGAAGTACCATATTGTTATCCATTTTTATCACAAACTGCCTTACTAACTCATGTTGAAATTTGATCCTCTCAACTATTTCACAAAACTCAAAACAAGACTAATATTTGAAACATGTGATGGCTAGTGGGCAAGCAAGGAGTTCACTCATGCTGATAGGTTCCTCCCTGATGATTTTTCCACCTTTGTGAGGTTTCCTGGATTGCACATTTCTTTCCCTTGAGTTATCACTAAGTGTATCCTCTTCAAAATCTAATTCACTACTTCTTTCCATGCTTGTCTCTATGAGAATAATGGATATGGTGAATAATGGATAATAGGTGGGAAGAAAAGGTGAGTATGAAGAGATTTTTTAAATGGAGCAATAGTAATGAGATGGGGTAGGGGAATGAGGGGAAGGATTTGGGGAGCTAGGGTTTTGATTTATGAGGGACTTAGGGTTTAATAAAGGGGATTAGGGGAATAGGGAAAGGGAAAATAGAATCAAGGGGTAGTTTTAGTGCAATGAAGTTTGGGAAAAGGGACAAGGAAAAAAGATTTTGCAGTGATGTGAAGGTTTTGCAATGATGTGAAATAAGGTATGGAGAAGGCTAGGGTTTTACCTTTAGGAAGCAAAAAACATAAAACAAATATTAAAAAACCTTATTTCAACTTAGAATGTAAGAACACTTACTTGTTAGGAGGTGAATGAAACATTTGGGAGGATTTGAGATGAATTTGTGTGATTTTGAAGACTCACTGGCCAATGCACAGTGCACTGAGCCCAATGCATGGTGCCTGCTTGATGCACAACACCAATGTATTTTTTCACACGAAAAAGTTGTCTGATGCATAGTGCCCCTCTGATGTGCAGTGCCGACCCTCTGATGCGCAGCACCAGGCCAACTTGCTGCAAATTTCGGGTTTTCTTCCTCTTTTTCTCAATTTTCCTTCAAAATGCAGTTTTGGCTCATCACTTGACTTCTTGCACAATAGAATGACTTGCTAGCATGAATTTTCTTTATATACCATGCACTTCTAATTTTTTTTCATTCTCAACCCACTTTTCTAATGTCTTAGTCACTTTTATAAAAACTCTGTTTTTTAGTTTGAACTTTGACTTCTTTTCTTGGCAATTTGATTGACTAATGTCTTGATGCTTTTGTTTTTGCAGTGACAGGAGTTGGCAGGGTGACCAAGAATAGATGTTGAGTGCTTGTTAGATATAGAAACATTTTAATTACATGAAATTCTTACAAAAATGGAAAAACTTTGTATTCACCTCAAAACAGAGTTTTGAGGTGAAAAAGATTTATTGAGAAGATCAGAAGTAAACTTATAACTTTATGAACCTTCATGTGCCTGCTGACCTCTTTATTAGGGCATGATAGAAAAACCCTAAAACCTAATGGAACTAAACACTAGGACTATTTTTTATACATTAAATGAAACAGGATGACTGTGAATGACTAAAAGAAATGTGTAAACATGTCAGCAGGTGGAGGTCATGAGGGAAACTGACATGAAACCACTACCATCAATTGATCCATGACCTAATGGAATGCAGCTGATTGAATGAGACACCTAATATGCATGCAAAAGAGCAATTTGATCACCAATGGAAGTGTGAAGACACGGACACTAACATTGGCTCCAATGGGGATGGTAGCTCCTGGGAGGTGCCAAGAACCATAGGTCTTTGGAAAGCAGCCAAGTGCCTTCATCCATTGGGAAATATGGAGTCAATAACTTCAGAACACCCCAAAAAAAGAAAACAAAAACACCTTGACTCAAGACTGATAGCTAAACTGACTCAACTGAGACTAACTCAAACTACTGACATTAAATATTCAAAAACTGAAGCCAGACATTCAAATTTATAGCCTTCACTTCGGGCCCCAAGCTAAATGAATGGTGATAGTACAAACCTTGCAATGAAAGGAATAAAGTGGTATGTACAATGACAAAATGTGATAGTAGAAAACTCCTTAGAGATAGTACCATTTCAGAAGCCGACCATTTACTGGTCCTGGAAAATCTTCCCTGTTCATTTCTTTGAGTAGAAGAGCATTTTTCCCTCTATATGGAGTAATTCTGTATGGTTCCTTCCATAGGTTCTTGAACTTTCCGTGCTTGCCTTTATCCTCATTTCTAGCATCCCACCGTAACACTATGTCTTCAATCTGAAATTTGTCTGCCTTTGCTTTCTGATCATAAATCTTTTTAATTCTCTCTTGTAGCCTAAAGTTAGTCTGAAAAACTTCCTCTCTCGTCTGCTATAAATGGATCATTCTCCACTAAAAATGATCTTCCTCACTGCCAGCTTCCTGTAGAAGTTTTACAACCGGGACTACAAGAGATGATATGAATACCATGTCAATACCATATACAATCTCGAACAGAGACATTCCTATTAACTTCTTTTGGCTCACCCTATCAGCCCATACTCCATTAACCAATTTTTTATGCCAACCCTTCTTATTGGTTTCCAGCAGCTTTTTAATGATGTTGACCAATGACTTGTTTGAGGATTCGGCCAATCCGTTACCTTGCGGATAATATGCAGTAGAATTTCCTAAGGTAATGTTGTATTTTCTACAAAATTCAATCATCTTTTTGGACTTGAAAGTGGCTAAATTATCTGTAATAATTTTGTTAGGATAGCCAAAATGTGACAAAATATTTGTTTCAAGAAACTGAATTATTATCGAGTCTATGGCTTTCTGAGTGGGGGAATGCCGTAATCCACTTTGTGAAATAATCCATTGCTGTCAAAATCCACTTGCGCTGAGTCGAAGATGTGGGATGGATCTCACCAATAAAATCTAGGCCCCATTGCTGAAATGGTGCACTAACTTCAACTGGCTTGAGAGTAGAGGCTGCAACTTTCTTCTTCCCAGAAAAACCTGGTATTCATCACAACTTGTGACAGCTTTGTAAACATCAAAAAACAAGGTAGGCCAGTAGTAACCTAATCTCAAAATTTTGATAGTTGTCTTCTTCCAAAATAAGTGACCTCCATAGTCTCCCTTATGAAAATCACCCATGACCTGTTGGGCTTCATATCCAGTTAATAAATTCAGCAAAATGGCTCCGGGATCCTTCCAATAAAGTTCATTGTTCAGAATGCAAAATCTAGCAGCCTTAAGTTTTAGAGTTATACCTTTATTTTCGTTCATCCCTGGTGGTGGAGAAAGATGTTGAAGCACGTACACAATATCTGAATACCAAGGAGATTGAAGAAAAATTTTAGATACCTAAATCAACGAACTATCTTCTTCTTCTTTAGACATGGCTACAATAAGATTTATATCTAATGCACGTAGATCGGACTCCGCCATTAACTTTTCTAGACCCTGCCCCTTGATCAACTTTGTTGGCTTTATCTCCAAGTCATATTCTAGCAATGTTGCGATCCATTTTCCCTGCCTTCCTTCCAGATCTGTTTGTACCAAAACATCTTTAGTTGCTATGTTAGGGACATAAGCAAGGATATGAGAGTGCAGAATATACACCTGGAAGTATTTCAAAGGTTTAACTAAGGCAAGAGCTTGCTTCTCAATGATATTTAATTTCAAGGCTGCATCCCTAATTGTCCTACTGAAAAAGGTAATTGGTTTTTCTAGTTGATCTCTTTTCTGCATTAGTATTGTTTCCATAGTATGTTTAGAAGTGAATGAAAATAATATGAAATCCTGTGAATAATCCAAACTTATCAAAATTGGCACTGAATATAGAGCCAACTTTACCAAGTTAAAATACTTCATGGCATCCTCAATCCACTTGGACACACTATCCTTCTTCAATGTATTACTAATTTCCCTCAAGTGTTCAGCTAGATTAGGCATAACTTGACACAAGAAATTCATCTTACCGTTAAACGCTTGGATCACTTTCTTATTATGAGGAAAATCTATCTTCTATATAGCTTCCACCCTTGCAGGATCGATGCAGATTCCTTCCTTTGATATTATGTGACCGAGTAGCTTCTCTTCATCGATAGCAAAAAGGCTCTTTTTAGGATTGAGTGATATTCCATATTTTCTACAACGCTGAAAAACAATTTTCAGATGGTAAAGATGCTTTTCATCTGAATTTGAAAAGACAGTCAAATCATCAAGATATACTACTAAAAACACATCTTTTTCATTTGCGAAGGCAATGTCCATGGCGCGCTGAAATGTTTCTCCAACATTCTTTAAACCAAACAGCATCTTGGCATAGTGGAATGTCCCCCAAGGAGTGGTGAATATTGTGTTGTCCTTGTCATCTTCATGCACTAAAATTTGATTGTAGCCTGAATATCCATTGAGAAACGTCATACGAGATGCTCCAACTACTCTCTGGAGAATGTGGTCCATTTTCGGCAGCGGGTAGTTATGTTCTAATGACACTTTATTCAAATTTCTAAAATCTATGCACAATCTGATCTCACATGTCTTCTTCCTCACAGGAACCAAATTGGAGATCCAATCTGAAAATCTGATCGAAATTATTATACCATCCTTTTACAATCAATTTACCTCTTTTTATATTGATGACGGCAACTTCAGATTTATCCTTCTCAGATTTTGGCAAAACGGCCTCTGATTTGGCTTAATAAGAATTATATGCTGAATTATACTTTTGTCATACTCCTTTAAATATGTATAGTCCCAAGCAAATACATCAGAAAATAAAGATAGTAAACTAATGTATTTAGCTTTTACCTGAGCTGGTAATTCCTTTCACAACTCTACCAACTATGGATTTTCGGTTGTTCCAATATTTACATCTTCAACACCCTTCTCGACCGGCACTAAGCTTGGCTTCTGGGCTATATCATCTCGATCAAATAGTTCCTCTAAAGGTATAAGGCCTTTAGGGATGACATTGTCTTTCGACTACAACACTTTCATCTCATTTACCTCTGTTTTTGGTTCACCATCATCTTTCTCACCATCTATAGAGGTGTATCTATATTTTCCTTCAATTTTGCAGAAAATCATCAATTTCTTTTTCATCCTGAAACACCTGCCAATATCTCAGATTATCAGGAACAGCTGGGCAATGCTTCACATGAATTTCAAACTTATTGATTGAATTCACTGGGATCTTCAAATTGCTTATAGTTGTAGCAAGAGAATCTGCAATGGCTTTTTGAGTACGAGGGACACATGTCAAGGTATAATCTGGAAACAATCTCAAAATATCTAAAACTGCATTACAGTAAGCCCTCATTCGTGGATGTTTGGCTTGGTAGTCACCCTTAACTTGTTTGATTAGTAATTCTGAATCTCCATAAATAGAAATTCTCTTTGTTTTCAACTTCTTGAGTATCTTCAACCCTACAATCAGTGCCCCATACTCGGCTTCATTGTTAGAACATTCGAAAGCCAATTTATATCAACAAATTCCTACGTTTCTTGGGACCTTATTTGGTAGGAAAAAAGGGCTGTATATCCAAATCGCAATACCTGCACCATACTTACCTACTGCTCCGTCGAAATCCAAACTCCATAAACCGACTTCTCCCTCCAACTGCTAGAATTTTGTCTACTTTTCTACCTTTGGCTGTTGTCCATCAATTTTTTACTGTTGTTGGAACGTAGACTGCTCAGTGATACTTGCAAGATTTTGTCCCTCTTGACCAAGTACTGCCCTTAAATTTTCTGTTATCTTTGGAACATCTTCCACTTCAACAGACTAGTTATTTACATCATTAAAACCACTATCTGAATAAAGAACAAAATATTCTAAATTTGTATGTACATAGTTAATTGGATGATTCAAAGGTTTCTCCTTGCTTGTGATCATATACTTCATCTTCTTCTCCCTATATAATTTTCTCAACGGACCAAACATGCGAATAGTCGCATGAGAGCAGTCCAATTGCAATGTCCCTTTCAGTTTTGCACCCCACGACCTAGATAAAAGCATGCCAAATATAGGGATAATGTTCGCCACAACTACATCCATGAGAAAATTCTTTGCTGGAATCTGATCTAAAGTTACAACCAAATCCTTAATGAGACCAATACTTCTGACCCTACTGGAATCAAAAGAATAAAGATCATGATATTGACGAGTGACGTCGAGACCCAATTTTTCCATAATTGCCTTTAGCATCAGATTGTGGGATGCTCTTGAATCAAACATGGCATTGTGCAAGACATAATCATGTAATCTAAGGCTGATGTAAAACGGGGCTACTTCGCTATCCTCAGATTGGCCTTCTAAAGCTGGACAAAAAATAAGCTCGGGTTGGTCATCCTCCACATTAACCATATCAGACAGGGGATCTACATTCACAATCTTTGACACTTGACTCTTCTAACTACTATTCTTCATTAATTATGTTAGAGATATTGACACTTTTAGCTAAAGGTTGTAATTTTATCTACCTCTTTGACCGGAGAATCCTTCTTTTCAGGCTTTTCCTTAGTTGTACTTTGTTGATTTGTCTTCTCATTTGCAGATTGTACTTTGTTGGAAGTAGGATCTACTGGCTCCTTTCCTTTTTTCTGAACATTTGAAGAATCATTCTTAGGCTGTGTTGCTTCCTTTCACTTTTGAACCAGATTGATTGGTACATCCATGCTCCTGAGTGAATAATGTCTTTGTTGCATTGTGAGGGCGTTCATATATCCCCTCTAATATTCATCTGATTCTTCTTCCAGAACTGCTTCATTGGCTAGTATAAAATCCTCATCTTTTTGTACAACTGGGATCTCTGAATATTACTCATCCTCTGTGATATATATAGGCAAACCATCTGCTATAAAAAAATGATTTTCCTCTCCTATTGGATCTTCATCATCCTCTGACTCTGGGCCATGAACATAATTCTACTGTAGAGGTGTTTAACTTTTTGTTGTGCTAATTGATCTTATGCTCTTTGCTCTCGCTATTTGATCCTGAACTATGGTTGTTGCCGGCCGTGGAAATTTGGATTTCTGATTGGGGTCTTGACCATATCTGCAATTGTCAATCTATCAAACATTTTCTCAATTTTATGAAGAAAATGATCAGCCTTTACATCTGAGGAAGAAGCCTCTTCCTTTATGGTCACTTTTTTCTCGGTCTTCATCCTAGCTCTCTTAGCTAGCAGATTTGCCTCCACACTCACGGCATTTTTCTGCATATCCTCCAATGTAGCAGGATCTCATTCTCTCAATTGGTATGCCATGTCGGGATCAAAACCATCGGGGAATTTTATCAAAGCCAGCCCCATCGGTGGCTTGATATTAGTTGGAATAGCATTATAGACAGTATTGAATCTCACATAGTAATCCTGAACACTTTCACCAGCATTCCTCTTTATATTTTCATACTCAAAAAGAATTTGGAGTTTATTTTTCTTTACCTCCCAATGATCCATGAATTGTCTGTGAAGAACCAGCAATTTATTGATAGTCCCTGCAGGTAGTGCTCTAAACCACTTTTGAACCTCACCTCCAAAACTTTGCACAAATAATCGCATGGTTACATTCTCTTCATCTATCTCATGAAGATCAAAGCAGTCGTTCATCCTCTCAACATGTTGTTGTGCTGTGATACCTTGAGTAGCATCAAACAACAGTATCTTACTTTGGAAATCAGCAGGCACAACATCCAAGTTTTGTGGCAAAATGAGATGTGCATATCTGGCAGCCATTATTCGAGGTGGATTAGAAACTGGCCTTGGGGAAACATGAATATTTATAATAACAAGGGCAGTCGATGTGATGGGTGATTGAGGGGTTGAAAGAGGAGTATAGGGGACAGATTTCTGATCAGATATGCTGGGATGAATGGGAAGGCTGGGGATAAACTGAGGTTGAGAATGAACCTCAGGACTAGATAAGATAGCGTATGAACCAAGAGTAGCAGAAGTTAATTCTAGAAGCTCAGGGATATTGGTAGATGCAATGGATGATTGAAGAGAATTTAAGATATAATCATCAATTGATCGATTCGCCCTTTCATGTTCAAGGTCTTCAACAAATTGCGGATTTAGAATGGTGTCACCAATCACAAATTCAGATTTGGTTTCAAACAAAGAAAGATCAAAATGTTCATCAAAAGGAAGATCTTCAAGATATTGAAACTCGACTAGGCAGGAACGATATCTGAAAACTGGCCTAGGACTCAATGAAATTTCTTGCCTGAGTATTCTTGGAATGAGATTAGGATTTTCAAACACGAGAGGATGATCAGGATCAAGATTGGCCCTGGTGTATCTTCTTGAAGCCAGTATGTTTGATTTTTCCCCAAAATTCAAATGGACATTACAGTTTTTTTAGCCTAATGAATTCTAAACCTATGATCCAAAAGTCTAGAATTTTGTTTTAAAAGTACTGGGGTAATATATTTCAACTCTTCCCTAGTATGGTAACCACTTTGTTAGTAACTAGATCTACCTCAAGCTGAAGGAAGGTAGGTCTAGGGTAACATCAAACCACGCTTAACCCGGTAGCTAGCCCTACCATGTCGGGAGAGGGCTCTCTCTTTGTCAATCTCAATTAGGATATTGGCAATTAGGGCTTGAGATGACTGAATTTAATGTAGATTTTAGGCTAGGTATAATAGCTCTGGGTTTCTGATTTGTTTTTTAGGTTTTGGTTGTTGGATCAATTGGAGGAGGCAGATGAGTCCAGGAAATCAACTCAGGGATACAGTCATGTTCTGTGGGGCAAGGTAGACAAGGCTTTATGTACTCAAAATGGATTGAGATGGTAGATTAAGATAGCTAAGGAGTTGAGGAGGGCATAAAGAAACTATGGATCCTCCTCAAACAGTTGAAAACATTGAAAGCAATGCATTCCCAAGATAAAGCACAATAGTGTATTTTTTCTATTCACCTTGATTCATTTAGTTTTAGAAGAGAAAGATGGATTTGGATACATATAAAACATAAGAAAAACTCATTACAAAGAAGAAACAATACATAAACTCACTGTCACAAGAATCCCACAAAAATAGTTGTGAAACCTGGTTTTATTCCTTGCCAAACTGCTAATACAAATGTTCAATGTGTGCCAACACTTCTGCCAAAGTCCAACATTTACAAATGACTAAGAAATGATATAATATAGGCAAGGAAACCAATAATGCTAGCTATCAGGGTCGAATCCATGAGAAAATGGGTGGTTTCAACCATATCTAAACTAGGAACACAAAAGTACGCAGTGGAACAACTTGCCTCTAAAACTTAGGAAACCAATTCATTACAACTCAAAACCACTTGGAACTTGATGTATCTACCCTATGAGGCAATTTTCATCTATAATTACATCAAATACATCATTTACCATGCATACATTTACCTAAACAAGAATAAAATTCAACCACTGAAGAAACTGGGTGAAATTTTGAGTTTAGGCAAAATTGACAAAATCTACCTGATGCGTAGTGCCCTGAGCCTGATGCACAGTGCCACTTCAAGACTACTTTTGGAGGCCTTGCACTTCACCAAATCAGGCCCAAGATAGCTTTTTAGAAATATCTACCTGTCTAGTTTCGAGAACATCTTGAATTTCCTGATTTGGAGTTGATTTTCCACTTCAAAAATCATTTCTCCCAAGACTGCTTCCTGTGGGTCCAAAAAGTGATAGAGAGGGCATTTGTTTAGGTGTTTTTTGCCCTTTAGGTGACCCAAATCTTCTCCAAAATTTATGAATTTTTTTGGGTTTGGTTGTTTTTTGATGTTGAATCCAAATCAATAAGCCATTTTTCAAGAGGATGCACCAATTCAATGCACCGTTGCGGTGGCATTGCGCATCAGCGAGAATTTCCTGTGTTTCTATTTTCAAAAATGCAAAATGACAAAAAGTTTCCAAAATTTCCTCAAATTTGGTAAGAGGTAACCTCATTAAGTGCTTTGCTGAGCTAATGAAGCCTCAATGGTTATTTTGAGCTTATCATGTTCTTTCTTGGCCCTCAAGGCTCTCCTTAGTTTAGCTTTTAGCCTCTTTACCCTTGCTTTGCAAATCTTGTTCCGGGTTAGGTAGTGATAGGCCATATGGCACAACATTTTCTTCTCTTTGTTGGCTTTCACAAGCAACTTATCAAGGTGAATGTTCACCCTTTCCAACTATGTCTCTCGGTCATTCTCAATTTCTTGCTCAAGGGAGGTCATCTCGATCTTTCTTTTCTTTGCCTCTTGCCTATCTTCCCTAATCATCTGCAGCTCCATAATAGTTTTCTTATCTACCAACTACTTGTTTTCCTACTCAAGAAAGTTGTTGATCCATTTGTCCCTCTCAAGGTTAAGTGCTAGGGCTTGTATTTCAACCTACTTCTATTTGATAATCATGTCCTTGAGTCTTGAGTTTTGAGAGCCCAAATCAGTGACATCCTCCTCAATCAAAATAAACTCTCGGTCTTGCCCTTCAGTAGGGCTCTCCTTATGCATCTTTTTCTTTCCATTATCTCTGACCTTTTGTTGCTGCCCAACCTGTACCTATTTAGTTGGAGAAGAAGGCAAATCCCCTTCCACCCCTGGTGGAGATAGCATTTGCCTATGGTCTGGTGAAGAAAACGAGACCCCTTCCACCCCTTGTGGAGATAGTACTTGCTTGGCAGCTGCAAAGAGCATCCTAGTGCCTCTTTCATAGGTGACAAACATAAGAACATGAACCTCCTTTGTTTTATTTTGAGGCTCCTTTTGTTTCCAAAAATGTTCACCTTCCTCTTGAGGATCTAAAAATATTTGAGGCCCCTTGAAGCATTCATGGGCACTGAAAGTTTCCCATGGCATTCCAAACTGAGTGAGCTGATGCAAAACAATAATTTTGATGAAAAAAAAATGATAAATGCTATTGAGATGCTGTGGATATGGTTTTCCTTTTGCAATCACTACCATCCTCTCTATGTTTTTGCATATGAAATAAGGGATGCTCATCATTCTGACCCTGGTGAAGTGCATGAGTAATCTGATGTGGTAGGCATAAAGTCTACTGAACCTACCTTCACATGTAATGTATTTAATGATAAGTTTAATGAGTGGAAAATACAAGTTCTCCAAGTATTTAAAAGGAAAAACCCTACTGAGTTTGCCATGCTACTTGGCCTTGATATAGGCTCATAATGTTGCTTACTAGTATTTTGCCTTTTGCTCCAATTTTCCCCTACATCTGGAATTATTGTGGCCTCTGCAATGATTTTTGGTGAAAGAGTGAAGTTCACCCCACCAAGAAGTAACATATTGTTATCCATGTTTATCACAAGCTTCCTTGCTAACTCATGGTGAAATTTCACCCTCTTAACCATTTCACAAAACTCAAGACAGGACTGATATCTGAAACATGTGGTGGCTAGTGGGCAAGCAAGGAGTTCACTCATGCTGATAGGTTCCTCCCTGATGATTTTTCCACCTTTGTGAGGTTTCCTAGACTGCACATTTCTTTCCCTTGAGCTATCACTAAGTTGATCCTCTTGAAAATCTGATTCACTACTTCTTTCCATGCTTGTCTCTATAAGAATAATGGATAATAGGTGGGAACAAAAGGTGAGTATGAAGAGATTTCGTAAATGGAGAAATAGTAATGAGATGGGGTAGAGGAATGAAGGGAATGATTTGGGGAGCTAGGGTTTTGATTTATGAGTGACTTAGGGTTTAATAAAGGGGATTAGGGGAATAGGGAAAGGGAAAATAGAATCAAGGGGTAGTTTTAGTGCAATCAAGTTTGGGAAAAGGGGCAATGGAAAAAGATTTTGCAGTGATGTGAAGGTTTTGCAATCATGTGCAATAGGGTATGGAGCAAGCTAGAGTTTTACCTTTAAGAAGAAAAAAGCATGAACCAAATATGAAAAAACCTTATTTCAGCTTACAATGTAAGAGCACTTACTTGTTAAGAGGTAAATGCAGCGTTTGGGAGGATTTGAGATGAATTTGTGTGATTTTGAAGCCTCACTGGCCAATGCGTAGTGCACTGAGCCCAATGCGCAGCGCCTACTTGATGCAGAGTGCCAGGGTATTTTTTCATAGGGAAACGCTTTCTGATGTGCAGCGCCCCTCTGATGCACAGTGTCGACCCTCTGATGCATAGCGCTAGTCTAACTTGCTGCAAATTTCGGGTTTTCTTCCTCTTTTGCTCAATTTTCGCTCAAAACGCAATTTTGGCTCTTCACTTGACTTCTTGCACAATAGAATGACTTGCTAGCATGAATTTGCTTTATATATCATACACTTTTAATTTTTTTCATTCTCAACCAACTTTTCTAAAGTCTTAGCCACTTTTATAAAAACACTATTTTTCAGTTTGAAGTTTGACTTCTTTTCTTGGCAACTTGATGGACTAATGTCTTGATGCTTTTGTTTTTGTAGTGGAAGGGCTTGGCAAGGTGACCAGGAACAACTGTTGAGTGCTTGTTACATATAGAAACAATTAAATTACATGAAATTCTTACAAAAATGGAAAAACTTTGTTTTCACCTCAAAACAATGTTTTGAGGTGAAAAAGATTTATTGAGCATATCAGAAGTAAACTTATAACTTCATGAACCTTGATGTGCCTACTGACCTATTTATTAGGGCATGATACAAAAACCCTAAAACCTATCGGAAATAAACCCTAGGGCTATTTTGTATACATGAAATGAAACAAGATGACTGTAAATGACTAAAAAAAATATGTAAACAAGTCAGTAGGTGAAGGTCATGAGGGAAACTGACATGAAACCACTACCACCAGTTGATCCATGACTTAATGGAATGCAGTTGATCGAGTGAGACACCTATATGCATGCAAAAGAGCAATTTGATCACTGATGGAAGTGTGAAGACACTGACACTAACTGAATCAGAAGGCGAGTTCTTGGTTGAACCATTGGGTATACTAGATCGAAGAGAAGTAATGTTGCCAAAATGAGTTATCACAAAATTTAGAGTGATATTGAAGCACTATGGGCCATAGGAGGCTACCTGGGAAGATGAGCAAGTTATGAAAGAGGCCTATATAAATATATTTTTAGAAGAGAAATATCGGGACAATTTTTAATCTTAAGGGGGGAAGTTGTGAGATACCTAGAAAATGTAATTATCTATTTACTGCAGAACTCAACAAACTGATTATTAAAAAAATTGTTTGCTAATTTAAGTTATGCAAGAATGAATAACGGTTATATTTAAAGATTGTCTTTTACATGTTAAGTAGTTAGGATTGATAGTTACCTGTCCCTAACTAATGTCTTGAAGACTTATTCAAGAAATATCAAGAGGATAGGGATATATGAGATCAATAGGAGGAACATAGAGAGAAAAGAAAGAAAAAGAGGAAATTGCGCTGAAGTGTCAAGAAGAATTCTATAGCTAAGTCTAGTTTGGACCAGATAGCTATTTCCATGAGAAATATAGTCTCAGGATAGTTCCTGTGTAAGGAACAAATCGGGGGGAGACAACGCTTCAAGGCAGTCTCAGAGTTGGGAGGAAAAGAGAAACACAAGTCACAACCTGGTGGCAAACCCTTGTCGGGAAATCAACTTTATACAGATAAGTAAATTTCCAGATTTCCTACCATAGTGGACTATCCAGAGAAGGGAAATCATAGAACTGTTAATAAGTTTTTCTCCATTTGTTCTCAATAAAGTTATAACTAGTTTACTTAAAAGCTATGATAATCGTAAGAGTAAACAATAGACAGTAAGTGAATGCAGATGTAAAATTACAACTAGACTTGCATTCCCCTCTGTTAGAGAGGATATTTTCTTAAGACCTGTTACTACGAAGATATTATAAATACTAAAGGAAAAACAGGGTTTACTTCCAAAAACAATTTAATAACTGAAAAACAAGGTTTTATCTCCATAGACATTATATTAATAGAGCTCCACCCCAAATAATAAATCGAGAATATCAAGGAAACCTGATGATGGTTCCAGAATTTGGTTCCAAGCTAAGCCCAGGTCACAGAAACCCTAAATCATTTCGCAGGGTTTTAGCATGACCTTTAAATCTCACCAATAGTCGCAAACCGAGAAATGCAACTTATATAATTGAAAGCATAGAAGATGAAAAATTCAAAAACAATGAAATAGTATTATAACAGAGGATAAAACACAAACCAAACCCAAAAAGTTCAAGGTGTTGTGAAACTTACCCCTGCGGAATTTCTGGCATTTGATGGGACTAGATACAGTCTATATATTTTAACAAATAACTTCATTATTAGAAAACTCAAAAGGCAGGAATTAAGCCATTAAGGCGAATGTTATTTCTCATGACTTAGGGAGACAACCCTTACCGCAGAGAGTGAATACTATCATCCATTATACAAAAATAGTAACACAACTAATAACTAGAAAGATGCAATGAGAATAGGCATGAAAATGTTAAGTGCGGAAACCACAATCATACGCTTAACAACAACTAAGAAATATATAAATTGTATGTGCATAAGACATAATTACATTATTATCTAAAGATTCCAATCCAGAATGTGTTTCACAATCCAAACAACAATAAAGTAAACAAACGACTAGGGCTCGCCCAGAATAAGTTTCCACCAACCTGTTACACTAAAAAATGTCACCATGGCTATTTACAGTTAGTATGGCTCCATCAACAGTCATGCTATCCTCCTGGGCAAGTCTCATGCCTCTGCTCTCCATGTCAAACTTCAAGAAAGAGAGAAAGTCTTTGTAAATATGTTTATCTCTGGGTACGCAGGTTCTCTCAACCTTACCTGCGGATATGCACCTAATGTTCACAAAAGCTGCGTACTTGTACGCTCTATATGTAAAGGGGTAGGTGCGTACCCCTGTAAAGGTCAAAATGCGCAAGTTTCATCTTTAAAAAGCTACTTGTGGTCATTTCTAGAGCATTCTAGAAGGTTGTTCGACGTGTATTGAACGCCTCCAGATGGTTCATGTACCCCTACCAAAGAGGAACTTATCCCATCAATGAGGGAGCTATCCCATCCAAAGAGGAGATTATCCCATTGATGGTGGACCTGAATAACTTCCTCTAGAGCACTATAAATACAGGCATTGGGCCAGAAGGAGAGGAGAATGGAAGCTAAGCATTTCTAAGGGTAGATGCTGCTGGAATTAGGACTCCCATTTAGAAGCTTGTGAGGAGAGATTGCCATCTTTGCTTTTTCTATTTGGAAGTGGGTGAGCTTTGTCAAAGTAAAGGAGAACTCTTGATGGACCCTGGGAGGGACTTGCACAACACCAAGGCTCAGGTTGTAATTGTTCCTTTTGTTTCCTATTAATGCAAATGAGTCCATTCTTCTCAATAACTTGTTATTTATGAGTTGTTTCATGTACTCCTTGGTCTATGTGTTAAACATGTTTTATTTTATGAGATTATCAAGTGCTATTTAATCGTTTGGTTGTTAGTGAATGCAGGTTTCGAAGTGAAGGAGGAGCTCATCTGGATCAGCGAGGCTGGACTACTGCAACAGCATTGGATTACAGGTAGGATCTAAACACTTGATTTCTTATATAGTAAATGCATGTTTAGAGAAGGATTGCTCTTGTTTGTCTTGTTTGTCACTAGAGAGTCTTAGGCTCCTAGGGAGGTTGGTTGTGTCCGCACTATCGAATCTTTCCGCCTGACAAAATGGCGACTCCGCTGGGGACTCCATTGATGTGAAAGTGTTTTCCTTTGTATGCAACTTTGATCTGAGAAAAGTTATTTATTTTCTGGTTTTTGGCTCTGTGACTTTGTATTTGGGTGGGTTAGCTTAGGGTTAGATTGAATTTAGTTTTTCTTGGTTTTTTCAGTAGTACGCACCCTCTGAGTATTGCACAGTGCGTACTTGTACGCACTGTTGCTGTGTGCACAGAGCGGGCACGCACCTGGCTAAACAGGTTGCCTGCGTACCCTGTTAAAATTAAGAAATTTCCATTTTTTGCATTTTTCCTCTTAGATTTTGCTTTTTCTTAGTTTTTACTGCCCAGATCCATTAGTCTCTTGTCAAAGATCTTCACCTGAACTTGTTTCGATAGCATTGAGTGTTTTAGTGGATTTCATAGAAGTTTAAGCCCTAGGGTTTGATTTTTGAGTAGGTCCTGTAGTGACTTTGGCGGTAGAAGTTGTCAAGCCTTAGATCTCTCTGGTTTTATCAGCCTTCTTAGGAGTCGGACCTGTCCTAAAGTATACCTGTGAGAGCAACTTACCTTTGAGTTGTCTCTTTGGCAAATTTCAAAGTACTTGTTGATTGAGTATTGAATTCCATTTTACAAAAAGAACAAAAAGATTTGAGTTTTGTTTTGACTGGTCTTTCGATTCTGCATTAGCTGGTCCTTGGCTTGATTGTGGTCAAGTAAAACAACCTAGAATCATCCTTGTAGGCTTTTGCCTCGTTAGGTTTGCTTAGAGTAAATTTCTTTTTGATTTACTTGTGAGTCAATTTTTCATAGATTTTATAGCTTTTGAGATTGATTTTCGTTAAAATAGATTTATATGCTTTATTAAATAAGAGAAAATACAAAAACATCTCCTTTGAAAAGTTTTGTTTCAAGTAGCTTTGAGGGATTTTGAAAGAAAAAGAAATTTTCGTGCACGTAAGGAGTGGTCATGTTTGTATGCTTAGAAAGATAAAGAGAATTGTTTCTTTGATTGTCTTTACTAAGAAAGTTGTTTTCTATAAAATTTGCATTTTCCAACTCTCTTAGTTAGGAGTTTCATTGAAAGAGAAAAGCAGCGTAAATCATCTTAGGTGCATCTTTGTAGTGGTTTGAGTCGAGTCTACACACCATTGGTTTCATTTCCGCTACCTTTTGTCTTTAAGAAAAACCATAAAATTAACGCTTAAAGTAAAATCAACTTAGTAACTTTTATTTACTAGGGCTCTGAAACACCAATTTAGATCAGGCTAGTGTCTTGGAGTAGGAGAGTAATTAACTCTCCAAGACAACAAAACCAAACAAGTAGCTTATCTTGTGATAGAATAAATCCAATTGTCTCATTTGTACTCTGGGAAAGCTCCTCTTAAAGGAGAAGCACGAGCTCGTGTCCGAACCAGTGAGGGGATCAATCCTCCCTCGTTGGGAACGACGCCAGACACGCACGTATTACAAACGGTAAACCTCGGATTAACCATTGTCGAGGAGCCAGGGGTCACTTGTCGGTAAACCTTGGATTATTGTCAAGGAACCGGCAAGGGGATTGAGCTTGATACTCTGCCCTTGCGTGCTGTCGGAGTGTAGACTGTTCCCCCAGGTGCATTTGTTGCGGTTGGTAACCTTAGTGACCATTATCTTTAGGATTCTACCGAGGTGACGGTGGAGGGAAGATCCCACTGTACCTGGAGCAGACGTCGGCTAGACTCACTTGGATTTTCCAGGGGGTTCACTTCACTCGAGACGGTTAAAGTGGAGGAACTTGTGCCGGTCTATTCATTAAGCAGGTTGCCGGGGTAACTGTTCCACCCGCCACTTCTGTACTGAATCCGGCGATGTTGGGTTTCATCTCCAACTAGCGTTTTCGGTCTGGAAGGCTACTGTTTGTGCTTGGTTTGACGCCCTAGATTCTTTAGGCGTGTGATTCAAATTTGTTTGGTTCTTTAGAGACTTTAGGTGGTTTGATTTGAGATTTTACTTTGTTTTCGTGTGTAGTAGTTAAAAGTTTTTAGCTGTGGCGGAATTACCGAGACAGTCCCGTAGACTTCGGGGCCAGTCTCCTGAAGTTGTTTCTGTGGCCGAATTGTTGAGGAGATCCCGTAGACTTCGGGGTGAACCTCCTCGAGACGACCGGAGTAATCTAGAAGGTTTGAAGGTCCTTGTAACTCCTCCTAGTGGCAGTAGAGTAGGTTCACCTGAAGAAGGAGAATCTTCCTTGGTAGTCCATCCAGATTACCAAAGTCTAGAGACAGGTTATAATCCCGAAGCTGTTACAGTTTCTGAGCTTGCTGGTAGTTTTTCATCTACTAGTGATACAGGCGAAGAACCTGAAATATCTGAACCTGTTACTCCAACTTCTAGTGTTCCAGATTCACCAAGAGTAGAACGAGTTATCACCGAAAATCTTCCTACTGGTATGATTGCTATCGAAGAACTTGCTCCAGAGGAAGAAATAGGCGTCTCTAACCTTGAAGATCAACTTACTATTGAGCTCAGGGAGCGTGAATCTATCTTTTACAGTCCTCCTAGAAGTACTACTTGGTACCTTTCGTTAACCAATTATTTAGACAACTCAGGGGTAGGTTTTTCTACACCTCGTACTCCCTTTCCACCTGGAGGTATTTATACTCCTGTAAATATGTCTGGTCAGTCGTCCGTGTTTACTCAAACTCCTGAATCTTTCTTACACGGCGGTCCTTCTGTTCCCACCGGGTATCAATCACTTTCTGGTACCTTTGCGGGGGCATCTCCTCAACCCATTGATCATGGGTTATTAGCTGGAAACAATGGTAATATACCATTGGGTGTAGGAGACATTTACATGATGTCAGGTTCAGTTCCCGTTTCCCAACCTCAAGGTGGCCAATTACCGCCTGGGGGGCAGCCTCAGTTAACGCCTGGGGGGCAACCTCAAGGTACACAAATCGTGTCTGGGGGGAAACCTCAAGGTCAGTATGTACCTATGGTGCAATACATGCCTCAAGGTCAACCCCAGCCTCAATATGTACCCCAGGGTCAACCTCAGTATCAATATTTACCTCAAGGGTATCAACCCCAAGGGTATCAACCCCAAGGGTATCAACCTCAAGGTCAAGGTCAACCCCAGTATCCGTATTTACCTCAAGGTCAATACTCGAGTCAAGGTTATCAACCACCTCAAGGTCAGTCATATGTTCAAGGTATGGGAACTATACCTTTCAATTATCAATCCTATCCTCAATCCGGTTATGGATCTCAGTATCCTCAACCTGTTACGGGTCAATACCCCGGAATGATAGTGTGGGATCCATCACAGGGTCAACAGGTGTTGCAGCCAAGTATACAGTTGGTACCTCAAGCTGGACAACCGTAGTTTCTGGTCCACCCCAGCAACCGCAACCTGTCCAGTCAAATGTTCAAACTTCTGTAACTTCGGTAGTTACTCAGCCGCCAATTGCACCTAGTACTCCATCTCAAACGGCTGCTGCAACTACCGCTACATCTGCCACGCTTACTTCTGGAGTATCGACAGCTCCGGTTTCTACTGTCTCTGCAACCACTCCTCAGACATCTTTACCGTTGTCTGGATCTACGATTCAAACCACGGTCCAGATGCCTATAGGTCAGCCTGGTATAAGTACGGTTGTCACTACTCAACCTCAATTTGTTCATCAACCGTACCAGGGACAGTACCAACATGGGCAAGCTGTCCAACAGCCGGTTTACCAGTATCAACCGTATCCTGGGTACACTTATCAACAACCTCAACAACCCCAGTACGGTTCGGTTAATCCTGGTTTTCCAGGAGGATATAATATCCCTAATGCGACTCCTGTTCCTAGTTATCCTGGATATCCTCCTCCTGGGACTGGTCTTGTGACCCAGAGTTTTAGAGATCCTAACCGGCAGTTACCGTTTATCGCAACTTTGGATTTACCAGACTTGACGCGCCTAACGAACGATCCAATTCAATATCTTCCATTCTGGCCGCCAATGCCAAATAAGTTGCCCAGTGATATACCCAAGTTCGAAGGTAAGTCTGGAGAGGATCCGTCCAATCATGTGATGACTTACCATCTCTGGTGTGCTTCAAATTCTATCTCGGATGATTCGATCCGCTTACGTCTTTTCCAGCGTACACTCATTGGTCTCGCGGCCAAGTGGTACATTGAGTTACCACGGGCCTCTTTTTACAATTTTAGCCAGTTAGCTACCTCGTTCTTAACTCACTTTCAGTTGTCGGTCAGATACGATAACGGCACGGAGTTATTAACTTCACTAAAACAATCAACGTCCACGTATATTTCTGATCACATTCATGAGTGGAGACGTCGAAGAAGGTTAGTGAAAGTTTTTATTCCGGACCAAATCTTAGCTGAATGGTTTGTTAAATCATTATTACCGAAGATTACTGAAGATGTAGCTAAGGCCGGAGTAGTTACTGAGGAGCAAGTCATTGCTCAGGCGCAGTACCTTGACTTAGTTTATACTCAGTCGGGTACGTTACACGAGAAGATTCCAGATCTTCCAAAATCAAATCAAATCGCTGCTGCTCCTTCGGGATCTCATGCCGCTGATGGTATGATTGGCATCGTGAATACAAAGAGTAAGAAGAAGTCTTCCAAGGCTTCTACTACTCCTATAATCACTTTGCCCGATTCCCCGACAGGAGAGTCTTCTCCTGAACTTTCTGCCGATATTCACGCTGTAGAGTCATCTACGGCCAAATCAAAAAATGGTGGAAAGAAGAAAGGAAAGAAGAAGGCTAAAGCAGACAAGGCTCCGAAGGAGAAAACGGAAAAGTCGGAAACCAATGACGAAAAGCGCAAACCTCGATATCCTTGTCTTATTTGTGAAGAGGATCATTTTACAAGAGATTGCCCTCATCGGGCCGAGGTTGTGAAAATAGTCAAAGGTTCTCCCACTCCTGCTGTGTTAAAAGATCCATTTCCAAAGCAGGAGAGTAAGATGATAGGTTCTTCCTCGACTGCCAGTGAAGAACCCATTTTGATGATGTCTCATGTGAGGATTGCGACTCGATCGCAAGATTATGGTAGTAAGAATCCTGTTGATGGTAAGGAAGCAGAATCTTCTCATTCTAATCCATCAACCTCAGCTCCTGGTTCCGATCCACTACAGATCGAAAAACCTAACCCGGACTTAGTAATCAAACCGCCCGCCAAGGGTGTACTTCGAAGGTCTGCTTTCAATCCACATGCGAGAGCAGCCCAGAATTACAACATTGTTGAGGACTTAGCTGTTTCACCCTCAGCAATGTCGGCTTTAGAAGTGCTGCAATCATGCCCAGCACAACGAAAATTACTTTTGTCGGCTATCGGAGCTGTTGATGTTCAGGACCCGAATCTGATAATCTTCGATCTAGAAAATAGTACACCGCGTCTACCCCATCAAATGGCTTTCCAAATTCCAGTGATAGTCAAAAACAGGCCTATTCATCGGACTGTGATTGATGAGGGAGCTTCTACGTGTATTATGTCGATTCAATGTTGGAGATCGCTTGGTTCTCCTTCGTTGAACCAATCCCCGACCATCCTTAAGGCCTTTGATGGCCGTGGGTTCCGTCCGTTTGGTATTCTACAGGAATTGCCTATAGGGGTAGAAGGTAAAACCGTTAGTCTGGATGTGGAAGTGGTTGATGCCCCTCTAGACTACAACCTTCTTTTGGGTCGAAGTTGGTCATATGCTATGACAGCAGTCGTTTCATCGGTCTTCAGAGTAATAAAATTTCCACATAACGGTAAGATCGTGACAATTGATCAGCTGACATACTTTTCATCCGACCCAGCCTCTTCAGAGAGTATCCAGCATGTCGGTAAGACGACAATCCCTTATAGGGACGTTGGCGTAGGTTTAGTTAAAGATTCCGGTTTACTGGGAACTTTTCCTTTCCCTCCAATCAACGCAGACCCTTCATTTGCATCAATTCATATGATTACATCAGACAACATTATTTATGATGATCCTTGGATTGTCCCATCTGAATCTGAGATAGACTCATTCGGTGATGCTATGCCTTTGAGTCCATATGAAATTGCTTATGAAGTCATCATGTCTTTTACCGACTCGCGTTCAACCCAAATCGACCAAATGAATGTGGTCAGTGAAGAATCACTTTTCACATCAACCTTAGAACGGATAGCGTTTCCCGAAGTCGTGTCATCTGACGAGAAACTTCGCGAAATCCTAAGTGTAGACGATCTACCATGGGAAGATCTCCATCACAGATCTTCGTTTTTACCTAAGGATGATGCTTTTGAAAATGATTTTTCATCTATCTTTACCACTGAATATGTCAAAAACGCTCAGAATCCCACGAAACATTCTGATTCAGAGTTGAATTTAGGGAATATTTCTCGCACTATTCCCATTGATATTTCAGTGAAGCCCAGAATTGAGGAAAACATTCATATAGGTGCCTCATGTACAGAAGATGAAAACTTACAAGGCCCTATTCCAAGAATTCCGCGATGTGTTTGCCTGGTCTTACGAGGAAATGTCGGGAATCGATCCTGCCATTGTTGTTCATGAAATAAAGACCTACCCGGACACTAAACCCGTCCGACAACGGTTGCGTCAGATTCACCCTCGGAAAGCGGCTGCGATTAAAGCAGAAGTCGAGAAGCTGTTGAAAGCAGGTTTCATTTATCCAATCCCGTTAACGGATTGGGTATCAAATATTGTTCCAGTCAACAAGAAACAAGGAACAATAAGAATCTGTATCGACTATAGGGATATAAATCGAGCTTGTCCAAAAGACAACTATCCTACGCCTTATATCGATCAAATTATTGATGATTGTGCCGGAAGTGAAATGTTTTCCTTCATGGATGGTTTTTCGGGCTATAATCAAATCAATATTCTACCTGCCGACCAACCAAAAACGGCATTCATTTGTCCATGGGGGACATTTGCTTATTGCAAATTACCTTTTGGGCTTAAGAATGCCGGGGCCACTTTTCAACGGGCGATGTCTTATGCATTTCATGACATCAAGCACATTGTGCAACCGTACCTCGATGATTTGCCTGCTCATTCTTTACATCGAGCTGATCACCTTGTCCACTTACGAGCAATCTTTATGAGGTGTCGGCATTATCGAATTCGGTTGAATCCCCACAAGTGTGTGTTCTGTATAGAGACGGGTCGATTGCTGGGATTTGTTGTTTCAAAAGCCGGCATTCGCGTCGATCCCTTGAAGGTCGAAGCTATCATCAAATTGCCTCCTCCTTCGAGTTTGCGCCAACTCCAAAGTTTGCAAGGGAAAGCGAACTTTTTACGCCGATTCATTCCAAATTACGCCGAGGTCACTAAAGGTTTTACACGGTTGTTGAAACAGAACGCTCAATTCCTTTGGGACGAGATTGCCCAACAATCTTTTGATGCACTTAAGCACGCGTTGACCCATGCACCGTTGTTGCATCCTCCCAACTACAACCAGGACTACTTCTTATACCTCGCAGCTTCGCATTCCACCATTGGAATGGTGTTAGTTCAAGAAGATGAATTCGGAGCGGAACATGTGATATATTATCTTAGTAGGACATTAAACCCCACTGAGCTAAAATATTCGCATGTGGAGAAATTGGCCCTGGCAGCCGTTCAAGCTGTCCAGCGTTTTCGTCACTACATTCTTCTCCGTAAAACTACAGTCATTTCGGATTGCAACCCTATGATTTATATTTTGACAAAACAACTGCTAGGGGGCAAGTACTCTAAATGGATCGTTATCCTGCAAGAGTTCGACTTGGAGTTTGAGAAGTCCAAGTCTAAGAAATCCTTAGTTTTTGCGGAATTGATGTGTGATTTCCCGCGTGCTGACACAGAAACTGTGGCAGAGGAGTCCATTGCGGACGAATCTTTGTTTCTTATCAGTACTTTAGATCCGTGGTACGGGGATATAATCATCTATCTCCAAACCCAAACCTTTCGGCCTGAAGCTTCAAAGGCGGAACGTCGAAAAATTCGGTTTCAATCCCAGCAATACAAGATTATTGGAGATACACTTTATCGCCGGGGGGCAGACTTAGTTTTTCGACGTTGCTTAACTCACGAAGAGGCTGAGAGGGTTTTGAATGATTGTCACTCTGGAGCATGTGGCGGTCATATGTCTGGGTATGCCACAGCTCAGAAGGTGTTGCGTGCTGGCTATTTCTGGCCGTCCATGTTTAAAGATTGTATCATTGCGGTCCGAAAATGCCACAACTGTCAAGTGTTTGATCGCAAGATGCGCACACCACCTGCTCCTCTCCATCCTATAATTGCCGTTGGTCCTTTCGCCAAATGGGGTATCGATTTTATTACTTGTAACCCTCACTCGGCCGGGGGGCATGCGTATATCATCCTCGCGGTTGATTATTTTACTAAATGGGCCGAGGCGATGCCTACATTCGACGCAAGCGGCAAAACAACTGCAGTTTTCGTATTCAATCACATTATAACTAGGTTTGGTGTCCCACAAGCAATCATCACTGACCATGGGAGCCATTTTCGAAACATCATGATGACTGAGCTTACAAGCCAGCTTGGTTTGCGCCACGATAGCTCTACTCCTTATTATCCGCAAGCCAACGGTTTGGTTGAGTCTATCAACAAAGTTCTGGTTATCATGATCCGATGAATCATTGGTATTCATCGGTCGAATTGGCACAACATGTTATTTTCAGCGCTATGGGCATACCGAACTTCAGTAAAAACTTCAACAGGGTTCACTCCTTTCCAGCTAGTTTATGGCTTGGAAGTTGTGTTACCCATTGAATGCGAAATCCCATCACTTCAAATGGCTGTCGAATTACTCCCAGCTACTTTCGAAGAGGAGAAACGTTTATTATACTTAGCTCAATTAGATGAGACTCGACGTGACGCTGCATTGGCAATCGAGACTCACGCGAAGCGAATGAAAGCTCAGTATGATAGAAATGTGACCCCTCGGAGTTTTTCGGAGGGAGACCTAGTGCTGTTATATGATCAAGCTAACGATAAGCTAGGTGCTGGAAAATTCGTTCCTATGTGGCATGGACCCTACATTGTAAAGCGAAAGCTAGCAAAAGGGGCCTATGAGCTGGTAGATTTTGATGGGGACTCTTTGGGTAAACCCAGAAATGGACTTTACCTAAAGAGGTATTATGCTTAAATGGTGGGTATGGAGAATTTTTAGTTAGGTTAGGTTTTCTTTCTAGCTAGTATGTTTGTTAGTTTAGTTAGTGTGCTTAGCTTAGAAAGTGTGGTTTTCGTCGTTATTCTGGCTTATCTTGGTTTTACTCTTGATATTGCAGATGTCGACGCCTCTCCAAACGTACATTGGATTTGCCGATGGTGCTTGTCGTAGTACACAGAATATCTCTTCCGCAGCTTGGGTTATCTATTCGCCCTCTGACGAGTTAGTTTCTATGCATGGGGTGAGCCTCGGTCAAATGACAAACAACATTGCAGAATACAGTGCAGTGGTTGAATTATTGTCTGAATCTATTTCATTTGGAATTCGACGTTTGATAGTGAGGTTAGATTCTGAACTCGTTGTATTACAACTTAATAGAGTATATGCCATTAGAAATCCTGTGTTATTAAGGTTGTTTTTGAGAGTGCGTCTCTTGGAACGTGAATTTGATTACATTGAATATCAGCATATTCCAAGGTCTTTAAATACATTAGCAGATGCAATTGCTTCTCGAATGTTGGACAGACATTTGCGATAATCATACAAGTAAATTTAAAAACATTTCATCACATATGTTAAACAAGATAAGCCGGTAATAATGATATATATATAGATAGGAGTGTGTCAAAAATATACATCGTCTTCGATCATAGGTTGAAAAATACCTTATGATCGGCAAAAATGATAAGTACAAAAAAGCCAAAATGTCATATGTGTCTACAAAAGTGACTAGTCAATCACTGGTGGTGCTCTCTATACGAGACCACTTCCCGCGCTACCCTACACAAGAACCTCCTAAAAGGTCCTGGGACTGCAAGCACATAGCGCTGAAGTCGAATGGGAATATCATCTATGGTGGTCTCTGGTATATCCGCCGTCAAACGCTCTACATCCTGTTCCAGCTCGGCTAAGGTCTCTGCGGCTGCATCCTGTGGGGCTGGTGCTGGTACAGCTGGTACTCTCCTCTCAAAAGCCCGGAGGTTGGCTGGACGTCGCGGACCTACATCTGCATCTTGAAAATTTGTGCTGTCAGTTTTGAGGCAATATATAAAAACAAAAAAAATACATAATTTGAAAACTCGTGGAAAATGAAATACCTCTGTCGTCCCACTGTTCTCCCTGTAGAAGAACCATGTCCGGATCATTCCGAAAATCCATTCCGGCATAAGGAAAGTCCTGAATAGCAAAGACCTGGCTCTCTAGCAAGTGAAAGTAACCATCAGGAAATCGAACAACTGCCGCGCCCTCATCAGGATGCCGGGCCATTACCGCAACCCATCTCGTCAAATTAGGCTCCCGAGGAGCCCCAACTGGAACTGTAAGATGCTGGGGGACCAGCATTGGAACTCTCTCTAGGGCAAAGCTTACAACTAAAGGCCCATATCCAAAGGTCTTCAGTT
This sequence comes from Pinus tabuliformis, assembly GCA_031772625.1. Classification (NCBI taxonomy): domain Eukaryota; kingdom Viridiplantae; phylum Streptophyta; class Pinopsida; order Pinales; family Pinaceae; genus Pinus; species Pinus tabuliformis. The sequence goes on along the minus strand of CM062812.1, from coordinate 499,242,011 downwards.
GTCCTCTCTTTGCCCTGGTTAGTTGGCCCTTCAAATTAGCCAACACAGCATCGCACCAGTTGAAAATGGTGCCTCGGAAGCAGTCTATAGCCATCCGCATTTGGGACCCAGTGGCTTGGTGCAAAGCGGCCGCGCCGCAAAGTCTAGTAACAGTAAAGGCTATCACCATAAGTTCAAGTCGGGATATGTACTTGATTTCTATCCCTTTCTCATGGTTTTTGTTGTTGCACCACTCTAGTCGGAGACTAGCAAGGGATTGGCCACCCGGCCTAGTCCCGAATAGAGAAAGTTGTTCGCCCCTGTTAGGCAAGCCAGCGAGAAAATATATGTCGGAGGGCTCTATCTCGAGCTGGTGCTCTCCGATGTAGAAACATTGCTCCTAAATGTTCCACCTTTCAACCAGCCACTCAAGGAACGGCACTTGGCCCCTCATGCCAGGTATGGCCCAGTATTTGTACAGTCCGCATGCTTTTAATGCATCAATGGAAGGTTGATGACCTATCGCGGCCAAATCAACATCCTCGTGCTCTCTTTCACGCCAATCAAGCATGGTGTGCTCCCTGCACATCATAAAACATCAGTTAGAATCCATAAAATTTAGAAATTTTGGTCTATTTTGGAGGTATGAGGGTTTCAATTTATGTTTTGCGGGGTATGCAACCTGGCCTTTAGGGACAGAGCGCCCGGATGCAGCTTCCCTTAAGGCCGGGTGCGTACACCTTGTAATTCTCCCATTGGGAAAATATCGGGGTACGCAGATCAGCAGTGCATGACCTGCGTACCCCGAAGGGTGCATCTTGAAACCCCAATGCCCCCAAAAAATCAAATAAAAGCTTAAAAATGAATTCTAAACGGATGGAAAACAAGAGAGGGGTGTTGTAGAATACCTGGTGAAACGGCGTTCGATTCTGACGGTCGGATTCTCCGCAATCTCCACGGGAAGTTTCTTGTCAAAAGCCCTTTTCTCAACCTCAACAGTAAAATGGTAAAAATGACATGGTAAGAAGTCTTTTTATAGGTTTTTTGGATAAATAAATGCTAGATTTGTTTATTTTTCACCATGAAAGGACATTTTCGATGAATTTTTGCCCATCTTAAACAGGTATGAGTAATCTGTTGTTTCTGTGCAGGACAAAGGGACTTTAGGGTAAATTATCATTTTTCACGTCAGATTCATCTTTTAAGCTCTTTTCTGACTCCTAAAATATGAAAAGATCGTCGAGCGTTTCTTTTACACTCGTTAAAACGGAATTAAAAGACGATCCCCTTATAGCTCTTTTCTGACCGTAAAATCAGGAAAAGATTGCCGGGTTTTTGTCGTTTCAAACTCGATACGGAAATAAAACGACGTGTCCTTGATCGCTTTTTACTTTTCAGGTCAGAGACACTAATCATGAAAGTACTCCTTGGTCGCAAGATCAAGCGGTTCTCCCAGGTATTATTTTATACTTTTTCGGGCTTGGGGGACACAAATTTACGAAAAAGTTCAACCTGGAGTCTTCTTAAGTTTTTCAGACTCTCTAAAATTGAAAAACGCCGAGTTTCTCCTATATTGGGCTCGTTAAAATTTCACAGTAAAGGACCTGTTCAATTACAAACAGGAACGAACCACTCCTTCCTAGGGTTCGAATCGAAACTAGGTTGGACTCATCCGAAGGATGAGCTTATAATCAAGCATATGTTATCCTCCTCAAGCTTGTCAAAAATAAAGAGGTACTTGCCAGAAATGGTGGGGGAAAAGAGAGAAGAATGAGCCTATTTGTTATCTTTTGTCTCAGAATAAACTTTATTACCACTCTTGGACACGACACTTTTCATTCACATGGGTTGGGAAATCCTTTACCTCACAGTTGATCAAACCACTTTGAAAGTCTTCAGCCGGGTTTCGGGGATTAACTTTGAGTCGTTCATCACCAAGCCATCTGTTGTGTCATTATGTGTTCAAGAGGTCTGCAAGCAAAACTTTCATCTGCAAAATACTTGTCATCCATTTGACCATCCCTGAGTCAGTCCTTACAGCAACATTTCTTCAACTTGATCAATGATTTCGTGTTGTGGGCTTGCCTGCAACAGGTCGCTTTCTATCGACATCAGCACATTATCTAGAGAGATGACTTAGAAATCGTCAGTACCTTGAAGTCTGCATGCATCAATGGCAGGTTTCTCGCCTTTGACGTCAGTTTACATCATTGACTCTCGATCGAAGGATTCCGTGAAATGTTCGACATCAACTCATTCGTTCACATCTCATGGATTGTACTGGGTACTTTGAGAACCATTGACATTACTGGTGGTCTCTCTCACACTTGTTAACAATTTACATCATCGACTGGTAATCAAGTGGTTTCTACCATGTTCGACATCAACTCATTTATTCGCATTTCTAGAATCGTACCAATTCGGGAAGTAGAAATGAAGACCCTGGATCTAGTTTCCACCATCCAGGCTGCGAGGAGTTTTGTATTCATTATCTAGTAGACTAATCATAAACAGATGGCTGCGCCCATACTGTGTCTACAAAAGTCTATGATTATGATGTATTGCAAGATCATTCCTGTATCAGAGTAGTTAGTCTGTTAGTTAAAGTTTTGATCTGAGTATGGGAATGCCTACCTCAGCGATGATATAATCTTATACATGTATTTTGTGTTGAAAATTGCAGGTTCTGACCAGGCTCTCCACGAGATAATCCTTGAAATGATAAAGCGCTTCACCCTTCCTAGATAATACAAAACCCTAATCTACTACAGGCTTCACACTTTAGGGGGCAATCTGTTACACTAAAAAATGTCACCATGGCTATTTACAGTTAGTATGGCTCCATCAATAGTCATGCTATCCTCCTGGGCAAGTCTCATGCCTCTGCTGTCCATGTCAAACTTCAAGAAAGAGAGAAAGTCTTTGTAAATATGTTTATCTCTGGGTACGCAGGTTCTCTCAACCTTACCTGCGGATACACACCTAATGTTCACAAAAGCTACGTACTTTTATGCTCTGTATGTAAAGGGGCAGGTGCGTACCCCTGTAAAGGTCAAAATGCGCAAGTTTCATCTTTAAAAAGTTACTTGTGGTCATTTCTAGAGCATTCTAGAAGGTTGTTCGACGTGTATTGAGCGCCTCCAGATGGTTCATGTACCCCTACCAAAGAGGAACTTATCCCATCAATAAGGGAGCTATCCCATCCAAAGAGGAGATTATCCCATTGATGGTGGACCTAAATAACTTCCTCTAGAGCACTATAAATACAGGCATTGGGCCAGAAGGAGAGGAGGATGGAAGCTAAACATTTCTAAGGGTAGATGCTGCTGGAATTAGGACTCCCATTTAGAAGCTTGTGAGGAGAGATTTCCATCTTTGCTTGTTCTATTTGGAAGTGGGTGAGCTTTGTCAAAGTAAAGGAGAACTCTTGATGGACCCTGGGAGGGACTTGCACAACACCAAGGCTCAGGTTGTAATTGTTCCTTTTGTTTCCTATTAATGCAAATGATTCCATTCTTCTCAATAACTTGTTATTTATGAGTTGTTTCATGTACTCCTTGGTCTATGTGTTAAACATGTTTTATTTTATGAGATTATCAAGTGCTATTTAATCGTTTAATTGTTAGTGAATGCAGGTTTCGAAGTGAAGGAGGAGCTCACCAGGATCAGCGAGGCTGGACTACTGCAACAACATTGGATTACAGGTAGGATCTAAACACTTGATTTCTTATATAGTAAATGCATGTTTAGAGAAGGATTGCTCTTGTTTGTCTTGTTTGTCACTAGAGAGTCTTAGGCTCCTAGGGAGGTTGGTTGTGTCCGCACTATCGACTCTTTCCGCCTGACACAACCTCTTACCAAACTTAAACAAGCCAACTGTGAGGGTTAACATAAATTACATTACATTAAACTCAGATGCCTGGTATCCTAGATAAATAATAGTTACAGTGCTTTAAAAAGGAGTCTGCCTCATCTAATTGAAGCATGCCATGAAACCCTACAGACTATAGGATAGGAGACAATGCCTCCATTTATATTGTACCCGAAGAATAAGCTTGGCAGGAATTCTCTAGAGGCACTGAACGCAAACCCCAGATTCCTGCTTAGATCGACATCCTTGCCCTCTACCTCGCAAAAGAACAGGGAATCACTTGTTAGAATAGGTAATGCAATAGGTAGAACAACAAAACTAAAACTCATTTCCACAATTTAGTAAAGAAATATAACATCAAGAGGAAATCCCACAGTCATGAGTTGGGAGAAGCCTTACCTGAGATATAAATTGGGCTTAAGTCACCTCCAGGTAGCAATTTTCCATGGATCAAATTCACGGCCTGCAGGTGCAAACACAACGATCAAATCCCTTGTTGACCAGAGATGCAAAGTAGAGAACCCTAACCCCCATCTAACTTGGTAGAAAAGAGGAAAATGAATTGCAAACAATACCATTACCGCATAGGAAAAATAAACAATACCCCATAGAAAATGCCAAGGGATAGACTTCAACAATTTGATCGAGAAGCACAAAAAACCTCCTCCATTCGATGAAAATCATCGATCACCTCCGTAGATGGAGAATAGGTATGGAGGCCAGGAGACCTAGCTCGAGTCCAATAGAAGAGTCCATATCTATTCCATCAATGGATCTAGGCAGACATACCACAGGCCAATTAAATGCATATTTAAACAAGGCACCGGAATAGTAAATTCGGAGGGGTTGACATGCCAAAAAATTTACCATGGCAAGCTGTATAAAGACCTTAATCCGAGTATGTATTAACCAGCAGTAGTAAATGAGCGTGGCTGCAACTAAATATACAATGTTGTACATACATGGAATAGTTTTACCGCTAAAAACATGAATAGTGTATTTTTATTGTAACAACCCCGAAATAAAAACATTTAATTAATTATATTAATCATGTGATTTATAATCTAAACACAATTTATCAACTAATTAACATCAAATTTAGAAATATGAGTAGAGACAACATACCTGTGGCGATGATGTTTATCACATGCGATTTCGGGGTTGAACACTAGTTGAATTCTGCTAACTGCAAAAAAGTCTTGGGGACAAATCTCCACCCAACAGTAGGCTCAATTGCACAAAATCTTGTTACAACTGGCCGCCCCCGAGCCCTCAATCAACATACTACTGCCAAGGAATCCTTTGTCTCACAACACTATCCTCCCAAGAGAATGGATGATGGAATCATGGAATGATAGAATGCCTCTGATCTTCCTCACCATCTATTAAATAGAGCAAACATTGGAAGGGGAACCACATGCACACACTCCATGTGTCAACATGCAACTTTACTGCTTTCTTGATTTTTTTTTTGTGATAAGTAAGAGACGATCCTTCTATTAAATGGGACAAAATACATAATTTACAAAGAGCCTCAGACAACTGGGGCGACAGGACCATGAACTGAAGTAAACAACAGCCTTATTGGTCAAGACAAGGAGCTTGCTGCGATCCACAAACGGACCCACCTGCAACATTACAGGAGTTCACTAAACAAAACGGGTTCAAAACCCTCATGCAACCAGCAAGAATCAAACCATGCTTATGAGCAAAAAAGCCCCAACCCATCAGCCAATAAGAAGCAAGCCTTGATCCATCTGAGCTGTCAAAAACAGAGTCCCAATCCAATGGTCAACATGGATATCATGTAGACAAGAAGCACGGAGGTTAACCAGGTGATGACAACATTTTTCTCTCACCTATACTTGCCACCTGTTATCCCCTGAATGGAATCCCATGCATCTGCCCTAAAACCTGATACCACCCATGCCCCGCGCAATATACCACTTGTGGTTTTTGGGTGTTGTGTTCGCGGTATCATGGTAAGTTAGGGGCCCACAGTGGGACCCATAGTGGAGCCCATTATCCCCAGCACACGGACCCGAAATGAACTCTAGAATGGGTCCAAAAGGCCAAGTCAGGTTCGTCACCCTGAGACAAATATCCCAACCAATCCTAGCCATCGAAACCATTGTCCCAATCCAACAGCAAACGCGGATATCGCACTGCCTAGAAGCTCGAGCATTAATCATGCGATAAGAGTTTTTTCCCTCGCTACGCATTGCCACGTGGTGTCCTCTGAGTGGTTTCGTGCACATTTGCCAAAATACCACATACCATCTGAGTCCCATGCGATAAACCATTTATGGTTTTGAGTCAATGGTTTCACGTAGGAAACCACTCGCACATTGGCCAAACACGGAGCCTCCAGTCCATTCCACCATTCTTTCTTAGCCTTCCATCTATAGTCACCAATAGAAAACTGCTGAGCCAAAAACACACAGACCGCCCGATCTGTGTCTGTGTCCATCTCGTGACCATCATCATTCATCCAAAAGGAAACATAAATGTGGAAAGTTGCCATAGATATATATGAATTATGTTATACCATTCTCATCCCTATCTCCTAACTCCCTCTGATTAGTTCTGTTCAACTACAGATCTCAATCATTGGTTGTCAGGCATAGACACTCTTCTCTCAGTTTACCTACAGGTACCTGTTCCTAAGCATGTCGAGAATTCCTGTTCTTATTGACCACTCCTTCATTGGCCAACTGATCCGCAAGCATGTTTGCCTTCTGTCTGACATGAACAAATCTTATCATTTTAAGAGTTTGTAGATGAGATTGTATGCGATGAAAAATCTGCATAAGCTTCCAGTGCTTCGACACTTTATCCGGCAAAGTTCCATAGTGAATCCTCTTTGCTGCTCTGATGGTCAGTTCTAAATCTGCTTCAATTATAACATTTTGTAAATTAGCTTCCAACATGATCTCCAATCATTGTTCCAAGGCCAGGAGTTTAACCATGTTATTGGTGCCCTTTTCCAAGTGGCCATGGAAGATGAATTTGTATGCCCCTGTTGATCTTTCATAGCATCCCCAAAGCCCACTTCCCCTGGATTACCCTTAGAAGCTCCATCAATGTTTACTTTTAGGAAGCACTATGGAGGGGCTACCACCTACTAGCCCCTGAGCTTATTATTCTTACTCCCTTACATGTTCCTTGAGGAATTATGGATTCAAACCCAAATTGAGATGAATGATCTCCTCGTGAGGCAGAGGAGGGTTAGTGGGAGTTGACCTTACAAGGATTTTGACCATTTCTTTGAGCTGGTTCATGATCTAAGTGATTATGTGTTGTGGACCGCCGGCTTTGTTTCTAAAGATTTTTCTATTGCATTCTTTCCAAACATTCCAAATGATAAAGCCCGGAACTAGCATCCAAGCTTTGTTGCTGATTTCATTCTCTGAGAAGTTATTCCTCTAGTTTTTCAAAGTTTTGGAGATACTGAGATTGTCCCTGTCGGTTTGTCGAAAGTTTGAGGCCACCCAGTTCCATACCCCGGCAGAAAAAGGGCAGAGGTTGAGCAGGTGCTCAATCGTTTCCTCATGTGAGCCGCAGAGGTGAAATTTGGAAGGTCCTATGAAGCCTTCCTTAAGGAGGTTTTCCCAAGTTAGTATCTTTCTTTGGTGCACTAACCAAATGAATATCTTTATTTTCATCCAATGAGAGGTTTGCCAAAGCTTCTTCCAGACTATGTTAGTATTGACAAAGTTAAAACATGTTATTGCCTTTTTTGCCTCTTTGAGATTAAAGTTTCCTTCATTATTCTTCCCCCATCTTAATTGGTCGAGTGAGGATGAGACCAGAATCGGTCTCTACCCTAAGTCTATGGTGAGAGCATCTGCCATATCCTTCAAAGTACTTTCATTGTTGTAATATAGATCCTTCCATTTCCTCCATTTTCCATTATTACTCTCGTGGTTCCAGAAATCTTGTACCAAGAGGAGATCTTTGTTGTCTATGTCTCTCATGAGAGCTGCCCATTCATTCCTGTTTAAGATGGGTTCCAGTTGCCAACTATCCTCCGAGAAACGAGCCTGTTCGCCAACTCAGTTTTCCAAGAAGTAGTGTTGTTGAATGGTGCCTTTGTTCTCCCAAGCAAGGTTCCAACTATGTGACCCCCTAATTTGTCCTGACATTCTGATGTAATCCTTTTCCTACCAGTATTTAGCATACTTTTGTTTCCAAAACTTGGCCCATGGGGCATTTGGCTCCTAAATCCATCGCCACCATAGTTTAGCTCCCGAAGCCTTTCTTAGAGTCTCCGGATCATGCAGTCCCAAGCCACTATGGCTTTTCGGCTTGCAAAGCTTGTCCCAAGCAACTAAAGGCCATTTTTTATTTTCTTCCCCTCTGCCCCACAAAAATTCCCTTTGAATGTTACTTATCTGTTGCTTAATACTTTAAGGAGCAGGGATGGCTACAAACATGAAGATGAGAATGGCCTGTAATACTGCCTGAGTGAACACCAGTCGCCCTAATAAGTTTAGAGCTTTGTATGTCCATTTACTGATTTTGTCCTAAATTTTGTTCAAAATAGGTTCCCATATTTTCTTTCTTAGAGGGTTATTAGTGAGAGGAATGCCAAGATATTTGGAAGCTAGCTATTCCCTTTGAAAACCAAGAATCTTGGTAATGTTTCTTTGTATAGCAATATTACTGTTAAAGAAAAAAATTGGACTTGTTTTGGCTTACCTCTATGCCTGCGCCCATGGAAAAGTCGTCCAAGATTTCTTTGATTTCCCTTGCCTCTCTAACTATGGGTATGCCCTGCAACATAGTATCATCCACAAATTGTTGATGAGTGTTAGCCTCTCGATCTGGGGTGAGCCTGATCCCCTGAATTCAGCCTTCAACGTTTGTCATCTTGATTTCCCTACCTAGCCCTTCCATCATGAGGACAAAGAGGAAAGGTGATAACAAATCTCCCTGCTTGAGCCCTCTGGAAGGTGTAAAAGTTTTTGAAGGAGCCCCATTGAGCAGAATGGAAAAGCTGGTTGTGGTGACTAGTGCCATAACCCATCTTATCTAGTTTTGGCCAAATCCATAGGCTTTAAGAATAACTCTTATATAAGACTAGCTGAGTTTATCATAGTCCTTCGCAAGGTCCAACAGAATTATCATCCATACTTGCTTGTTGCTTTTGAGTGAGTGTACCACCTCATATGCTTGGATGATGTTGTTGAGAATTTGTCTGCCGTCCACATAGCCGGTTTTCTCTTCTAAGATGAGGGTAGGTAGCAGGGGCTTGAGTCTATTGGCTATCACTTTGGATATGATTTTATACACCACATTAGATAAGGCTATGGGCCCAAATCCATCCAGAGTCATAACATTTTCCTTTTTGGGGATTAAAGCTATAATGGAAGCATTAAGTTCTTTCAGAAACTTTTTTTTCTTCTTGAGTCTTACACAACCTCAAGGATATCCTGTTTGATTGTATCCCAGCAGGCTTTGAAGAAATCAACATTGAAACCATCCAGTCCTGGTGCTTTTCTACTTTTCATTTCCTTGATCACCTCACTTACCTCCTCTTCCGAGACCAGTCAGTTGAGACTATGGTTATCCCCTCTGGTGACCAACTTGGGAATGTACTGTGTGAACTGAGAAATGTACCTATATCTATCCTCCATAGGCTCCTTTGCAATGTTAGAAAAGTGTTGGACTAGGTTCGATTCCATATCCTTGTGAGCGACCAGTTCAATACCCTAAGAATCCTTAATTTTTGTGATTCTATTATGCGCCCTATGGGCCATAGTGGATTTGTGGAAGAACTTGGTATTTATTTCTCCCTCTTTAATCCATTGAATCCTTGATTTTTGTCTCCACAAAGATTCCTCCTGTAGGCAACGATCCTCCCATTCTCCCTGAAAAGTGTTAGTTAGTTTTTGCCTTTCCTAATTGAATCCCTCTGAGATATTGATCTGATTGACTTCCTGGAGTTTTTGCTCAGTTTCAATTCTGGGATTGATGATGTCTCCAAAGTCCTCTTTGTTCCAATTCTTGAGTTTGAATTTAATATATTTCAATCTTTGTTGAATCATTTACATCTTAGTACCCTGAATGTTCAAATCCTCCTTCCACCATTTATCAGTGTTGCTGGTAAAATTGGGGTGTGAGAGCCAGGAATTTTCAAATATGAAAGGCCTATTTCTCGGAGTGCCCATAAAGTTAGCTTCTAGCTGAACTAGCCAATGATCCGATCCTCCAAAGGGTAGAATGGACACTGTGATGGCTGGTCTTGTTAGGAGGAGATCCTCAGAAACTATGAATCTATCAAGTTTTGATGCCACTTGGGATGCCCCTCCCCTTCTGTTGTTCCAAGTGAAGGTTCCATTTATTGTCTCTGTATTTGCTAGTCCCATGTTCATGATGAAATCTTGGAAAGCTTCATAATATCTCCCTAGCTATCTGGTCCCTCCTTTTTTTTTCTGAAAGAGATCTTATCATGTTGAAATCACCTGCAACTATCCAAGGAATATTAGGATGCCATGCTCTGAGACCTTCCACGGAGGCAAGAAGATTGAGTTTATCTGCTTGCTGTTGAGGTCCATAAACATTTGTTATCATGTAAGTCTCTTTGTCACCTAAAGGACTACACACCAAAGAAAGATAGTTTATGGATGCTTCAACATCCAGGATTCCAAATTTCTGTGGATCCCATAGCGTGAGAATCCCACCTACACAGTTATTGGGTTTAACTTCTATATATTCATACTTGATTAACCACTTAATGTGAATTTCTCTTATTTTTTCCATTGAGAATTTGGTTTCTTGAATAAAGACCATGTCTAGTTTTTCTTCTTTTATTCTGTTACCTAGATTTCTTTGTTTCCTTCTACTACCTAAACCTCTAATATTCCAAGTTGTGAACTTCATTAAGAAAGGTTGGTAATCGAATAGCTAGTGAGATCTTTAATATTACCTGAGTTAATCAATAGTTTCCCACATTCATTTAATAGTTCATTCTGTCCTTTTCTTCCTCTTTTCCTCCCTGGGTTCTTTGGAGGTTGTGTCTGTGGGTTCTCCATCATTTTGACCCCACTTTGCTCCTGGATTTCATGGTTTCTTTTGAGACCAGTTCCCTCTGATTGTGCCCTCCATAAATAAAGTTTTTGGACTCGACCATAGTCTTCTTTTGGCAATGATTCCACTACTTTATTCTTTCCTTGTTCCAAAAAATGTTCTAGATCTAGATTTTCCTTGTCTAGAATCTCCTGTAGTTCTTGGTCCTCTATTCCTAATTCACTTGGAGTCATCTCCTGGTCCTTACCATTCTCCATGCCATTCTGAATTTCCTCCATTTGCTGGTTATTTGCTGGGATGTCCTCCATTTCAGCTTCCATGTATTACTCATTAAGTGCATTCTTCGTGTCCTAAACGATCTCCACATTCTCCTCCACTTCCTCTAGGGTTTTGAAACTATTGTGTTTCATCTATCTATCTTCATTAGTCTTCTTGTGTGATCATTTACCCCCTTTCCCTTTGCCCCCAACCTTGGTAAAACCCTCATGATCTCTGTTCACAGAGGTTTTCCCATTGCCTTCCATATTGTTTGTTGGGTAGTCTCTGAATAGGTGCCCATGTTCATGACATTTGTGGCATCTCAATGGTATGTGCTCATAGTCTACTATTTGTACCCATTCTTCATCATATACCTCTAAAATTATTGCTTCTAGAAGAGCTCCAAATAGAACCATTTCCACACATATTTTGGCGAAGGAGGTATATTTACCTTTTAGAGTTGCCTCTGATCTCTTCAGAAAACACCCCAGCTTGTTGCCTATGGTTTTCAAGGATTTTGGTTGCTAGTAGTCTAGGGGTAGTGATTAAAGTCTGATCCAAACCGATACTAATGTAAATGTTTCACGTTCTGGAACAAAATTCATTGTCCATGGCCGCATGTAGAGTCCTGCCGTAGCATAGAAGTAAGGCCCCACTTCAAATACTCTATCTTTGTCCTCTAGGCTCGCAAACACCACCATGAAGAAGCCTTTAGAACCCAGATGTAATGTATTTCTACCTTTGGCTTGTAATGACTCTTGATCCAGATATATAATGCCCTCTCCGTTGCCCATAACCCCATGAACGTGCAAATGATCGCATGTTCTTTCATGTGGTCCTTGTGCACTTGAATTGCCGAATAACTCAAAATGACCCAGGGATGATGCTTGATTTGGGTTTGCAGACTCCCATAGTTTTCATGGGAGTCATTTTCTTGCTGTTGCCTACCTTGTCATTGTCTTTACTTGTTTCCTGTTGCTTTCCTTCCTGATCCTGGGTTTCGTTTCTTCCCACTGTTTCCTGGCCTCTTGCTTCTGAAATCTTTTCCAACGATTTTTTGAAATAATTTCCTCCTTCTTCCTTACCTTCCTCTGTGATTGCTTGATTGTAGGAGGGAGCGGTGCTCCCCCCTGCACATCCTGCCATGGAACCCTGATGCAGAACTTGTCGCCAATGTTAGAACTCGTTCTAGTTGTAGAGCACAAATTTCGCAATCAAAATATTGTCCTTATTTCTTTTGTTTTTTAATTTTTGATAGCTTTACTGATTTTTACTGCTTTCTTGTTTTATTTCTTTTGTTTTTACTTTTTGATAGCTTTACTGATTTTTAATATTTTTCTATTTATTTTTATTTTTATTTATTTAGAGCTTTAGTGTTGTTATTTATTATTTATTTAATATTACAATTTTTATTTATTAAAATACAAGAAATAAATAATAAACAATAAATAAAAATAGTAATAGTAAATAAATAATAAATAATAATACTAAAGCTTTAAATAAATATAAATAAAAATAAATAGAAAAATAGTAAAGATCAAATAAAGCTATCAAAAAGTAAAAACAAAAAAAATAAAACAAGAAATAAGTAAAGTTGCATGTTGACACATGGAGTGTGTGCATGTGGTTCCCCTTCCAATGTTTGCTCTATTTAATAGATGGTGAGGAAGATGAGAAGCATTCCATCATTCCATGATTCCATCATCCATTCTCTTGGGAGAATAGTGTTGTGAGACAAAGGATTCCCTGGTAGTAGTACGTTGATTGAGGGCTCAGGAGTGGCTAGTTGTAACAAGATTTTATGCAATTGAGCCTATGGTTGGGTGGAGAGTCATCCAAAAGACTTTGTTTGGCTAGATTAGTGATTGTTGCCATAGTGATGGGTTTCCACATGGCGACTTCCGCTCGGACCAAGGGATCGAGTCCATGCAAGAATCTTTTAACTTAACGTTGATCATCAGCCATATAGTCCGCGTGGTGGACCAACGCATAGAATTTATCTTCATAGTCCTCGATAGATCTACCATTCTGTCATACTATATGGAAAGCCCCTAATTCTTGGTGTTTGTACTCCTCTAATAGGTACCTAGTTCAGAAGGCTTCCTCAAACATTTCCCAAGTGACTCGCAATGGGGTGACTTGCATCTTCATTTCTTCATTTACCCACCATAATAGAGCATCTCCTTTTGGTAGACTCATTGATATTTGGGCCTTTTCCCTTGAAGTGTATGCCTTAAAGCTAAGTGCTCTTTTGACACCAATTACCCACACTTTTGCTTTTGAACCCCTCTCTTGACTCGTAAACTTTGGTAATTTGGATTTTTGGACTTCTTTCATAATATCGAGGGTTGTTTGTCCATATTTGGCATTGAATTGAGAATTTAGGTCTTGTCTCTGTTTTCGTTCCAACTCCCTTCCTTTAGCTTGATCATTTCCTTGATCTTGTCCTTGGCTTGTGACCCAATCCTTAAAGATGTTTGTCATTTCCGCAAGGGAATGTAGTATATCTTGCTCAGTTGGGGTTCCAATCTCTATAGTGGTGGGAGGTGGGGTTTCCACATTAGGGTTGATTTGGGTTTGTCTTCGACATTTAGGAGCCATGATCTCCCCTGTGTTTAATCGAGTTGAATTTTACATCACTTCCAATGTTATACTTACTCATGTGCCAAAAGCTAAAATAAATCTAGAATATAACCTGATTTTAGAATATGCAATTAGTTACATCAGCCTATTCAAAACACAATTTATTTTCCATTCATCCAAGTTTATTTATTACAATACTTAAACCATAAATTATCAATAACCACTAATTTTATAGTATTATATTATATTATTTATACCATGGAAAACATGAGTTGGAAGGTAATAAAGATGTCTGAATAAAACTTAGAAAGTTGTCTCAACATAAAATCGAAGTTCGAATGATTGTGAAAATAAAGCTTTAGAATATTGGTGGCATTATAGGAACGAAGATTTTTTTTTTAATAGGTATGATTATTGTTTTAATAGGGTACTTGAATCCTGAAAAGAAAATTTATTCACCAACTGACTTTTGAAACTATATGTCAACACCATGCACATATAAATTTGATGGACCATCACAATATTAAGTCTACAGATTAATGACCCATATGTGCTACGATAGATTGAAATTTTTTGATGTAGAGTGAAATATTTTGAGTATCTGGTTATTATGTGCCCTCAAATAACTTAGAGGTCGATGGTTCTTAGCATTGTTGTAACAACTATGTTTGGTATTTACGGAAATCAACAAATGTTTTAATCGATTTTTGCTGATATATTAAAATGGTTTTGAGACATTACAGTGAAATGCATCAGATTTAAGACATATTTCCATAAATAAAATTTTCACAAACAACCCTACAATGTAAACCATAGAGCTCATATAAATTAAATTGTATTGAATAGTTTCTAGTGCCCAACTACATAGGCTACGATTCTGTGTATTTAGATACCAACAACTGGCCAATAAATTGTATCAGCAAGTTGGATTACCGAATTAGAACAATGCTAACAATCCCATACCATTAAATCTAAACTATCCATTCATCATGTGTGTTAACAACTGAAAGAGAACTAAAGAAAATTCGTGCTGATTTATTTAGCATCTACGTAAAACTATTTGTTCCTCTATAAATTGTTTGCAAAGTTAAATGACGCTAGGTCTCAAATGGTCATAAGGGTGAACTATTTAAATCGGTTATTTACAATATTGTGTTTGGGTTTCTACATTAGTAATGAGAGATCAGTTACATAAACACCACAAAACTCTATTTAAAGAACTGATTTCAGTTGAAGAAAATACATGCAACCAGAGAATGAAATAACAAAAATAAATTAATTCTATTGCAAATCATACATTTAATCAAACAAAACTATTTCAAATCTTAAGCTGAACAATAAAATGAATTCATTCCCTGAAAAACAGCAACACTGAATGGCTTCAATAAACACCACGCAAACACCAATACAAGACTCTCAGAACATTTTATCTTTGTTAGCACAAGAGAATATCATGACAAGAATTTTACCAACTAATACCAATAGTCTCTGTCCAGATGCATCAGTTCAATGTTCAGTGTTTTTTGTAATAGATAAGATACATGTGCATTATGGGCTTTCAATTTCATTACAACAGTTTTTATAATACATACCTACCACTTGCTAGTTCAAATAATGACTAAACGAAGTCGAAGGAACTACATCATGACTAAAAGCAATATGATAAGTTCTACCGAAACAGAATTGGCTACTAAACATTAAGGCACCATTGAACTTTAATACATAAAAATAACCCTATACCCATATCCTATTCCGTTCTTGCTTCAGTTTCTGTTAACACAGTCCCAAAGGCGTTGTTGCATACTTCCTTGACATTCTGAGGACTAGGCCAATCCATTATAGTTTCAATCTTACTGCAATCCATTGCAATGTCTTTCCCACTAATGGTGTGGCCTAGATATTGAATTTCTTTCTCAATGAAGGAACAGTTAGTAAGTTTCTCATATAGCTTATGTTCTCTAAGGCATTGAAGTACCAATCTCAAGTGTTCTAGATGCTCCTTTTCATTGTGGGAATAAATGAGGATGTCATCCAAGAACACTTGGACAAAGTAGTCTAGATATTTTTGGAAGACACTACTCATCAAGTTCATGAAGGCTATTGGGGCATTAGTCAAACCAAATGGCATAACAATAAAATCATAGTGTCCATTTCAAGTTCATGAATGTCCTCTTATGTATGTCTTCCTCCTTGATTCTTAGTTCATGATAACCTGACTCTAAGTCTATCTTGGAAAATACTGAAGCTCCTTTTAGTTGGTCAAAGAGGTCATCTATTCGAGGCATGGCGTACCTGTTCCGAATGGTGGCCTTTTATAGATCTGAGTAATCAATACATAACCTAAGAGTTCCATCCTTATTCTTTACAAATATCACTGGTGCACCCCAAGGTGACACACTGGGTCGTATAAATCCTTGATCAAGAAGTTCTTTAAGCTGTATACTCAACACATTAAGCTCTGGGACAATCATTTGATAAGGTGTTTTGGATATGGGTTTTATTCCTGGTTTCAAAGAAATGGAGAAATCGATTTCTTGAACTGGAGGCAAACCTGGTAGTTCTACAGGGAATACATCTGCAAATTTGGGAAGTAGTGGGTGCAACTTATCCGAGCACTTCTTGTTGTCACGATCCATCGCTACCGCATAAATCTTGCACCCTTTCTTCATACACTTATTAACCTTCTTGGCTGATATGAGGCACAACATAACATCACGCCTAATGCCTTTTATTACTATGGTTTCTCTTTGGTCATTTTTTAGGAGAATTGTCTTATTATAGCAATCTAGTATACCTGGATGAGATTCAAGCCAATTCATTCCTACAATTAAGCCATAAGTCCCTAGAGTTGTGCTATACAAGTTCATCTTGGCATCACAACCCCAATGTCAATAAATGAAATGATTTAATTCATATTTATAAAATCTCATAAATTTAAAAATAAAATAAAATTCAACTAAAACTACCACTAATATTTTTTTTTTCCTCCTTTATCATTTTGGAAACTATTTTTTTCCTTTCTCATCTTTCAATTTGGAAATGAGACTATTGACCTGCCAAATTTGCGCTCTTAATGCTATTGCATATGACTACATGGATCGGTATGAGGTTATGTACATTAAAGAAACATTGGGACAATGTACGTTTAATGTGAAATTATAGTGGGTGAGTGAAAATGAGGGAACATGAAGGATAAACATGATTACAAAATTATTAGGATTATAAGACCTCGATATAAGGATGTTATATGATATTTTATGAGATCACAATGAGCTTCAAGAGGATCCATGCTGCTCTCAAGCTACAGTACTAGGGCATGAGATTTTTATCGTTATATTGATAGCAAATTCTTGGATTAAGTTGTGAAAGGAAAAAGTATGAGATAGCAATTTTTTTTTTAAAGAGTGATTCTTAATATCTATTTTCTAATATGAATAAAAAGTCTCTAAGATTATCTATCTATATATTTTCATTAAACATATAATTATGCTGTCGGGAAATACTGAAAATACCAAAAAAACAGAGAAAGATAAGTTCTTATGATCAAAAGTGTCATGCAAGGTTGAGTAGTCCCTATGTAGTGTAGTGTTGTCCACCGTGAATGGATTCAGTGGGTTCTCTATTGTCATTTTTTTTTTGACAATTTGTCTGCTTCCATGTTGTCTTCTCTATAGATGTTGGCTTTTCTAGATGTTGGCTTCCTTATAGACGTGAGTGATAATGTATACTTAGTGATCCAATATGTGTTTGGTCGTCCTTATTTAACCAACTCAATAATGTGGTGTGACCAAAATCTGAGTGTACCATGATTCTGAGAAATTTGGAATAAGATCAATCTGATGTTTAACATCAGAATGTTTGCAAACTGCATGCTGGAATTGCATTTTGATCCATCATAGATTTTCTGGCATAGACAGTTGGCTCTCTCGATCTTGACAAACGCTTCATAAACCAAGCAATGGAAGGAATCGATTTAACGTAGTTCTTTTCAATTCTACCCATTCCAATCCTGCCCACAAATATAAAACACAAAGTACCTTCTCATAATATAAAACAACAAAGTACCTTCTCATAAGTTCCCTGTTAGCTGAAATGATCACAAGCAAACAAATTTCTGGCACATGTTGAGCGCGAAGCATGAAATGTTTAAAACAGTTTGTTCTATATCCGCAAAATAATCATTTCAGATATGAGATAGAAGACTACTTGCAGATAGACAAACGAAAACTCTGCCACACCTTTCTATATAAATGACTGTGAGGCCTTTAGTTTATCATGAAAATGGTATGCTCTGCGTCACATAACATCCATGACAACCAAAACAAACAATTGCATGTGACGGGTTTAGTGCAATACCTTTTCATCTGACCCCTCGAGAACAGCAAGTCATGTTATTCATGTGGTAGAAAAACAGAATTTCATGTAAAAATAATTAGATGGTGATCAGTGAACAAATGCAGATTACATGGTGAAAATCAAAATTACATGGTCAAAATCAAAATTACAAATGCACTGGAACACCTTTCCGGATGGAGATTACACTTGGAATGCACTTGGAATAATAATTAGATGGAATCCTTGATCTTTGATCCAAGATGTATTTATTGTAACAAACTTTTTCCTATATAGTTTGCGAAAAATCTAGTTGACGTATTTAGTAACATGGTGTTTTAACTTATGATTTATGAAGAGCCTAAGGGAATATAAAAAATAATATCTATTAATATTGCAACGCTTCACAATTAGAAGCATCATGATAATGGTATTTATGGTACATAGAGTTGTGATGAGATTGAGAGGATCCAACCACTATTAGACTTAGAGGTGGGCTGTACCAGCATATTGATGAAGGGAGGAAGGGTAACAGTGTAAAGTTCATGGTGTTTTTTAATTTTACATTAAACTATTGAAGAAGCATTGATTTAGAGTATTAATTTTAAATAAAACTAAATCATATTTGAAAATTATGAAGCTACTAGAATTGAAATAAGTATTCACTCAAAATCTTTAATTTCGAATTGGTTTCGGAGATTCTAAAAAATGTTAGACACTTTGGCCTAGACCTTGTCAAAGTCGTAACAATCTGCACATCAAATCGGTATGTAGTTTAGAAGATAAAGCAATCTCGAGGCATCGCATAATGTGTCCCAACTGGTGATGCGTCCAAACATAGATACGTTACCATGTGTTTGTTGAATTCAATGTAAATATTTTCAATTTTGATGTGAAAGTGACACCATGTTTGTTGAATTCAATGTAAATATTTTCAATTTTGATGTGAAAGTGACACCATGTTTGAGTCATATTTTATAGGTGATGTCCAATCAGAATTAAGGGTTGGTGCATACAAGAAAACTTATACATATTCATGGATTGTTAATATATACGTTTTAAAAGATAAGAATGTCGTTGTTAGGTATGAATGTAATAGCATTGGTATGTGTTAGGGTATTTTTTTTCTCAATAATTTTTTATTCGTTTATAGGTTGGGAGCTAATTGTTGTGGTTGAGATGTAAGAAATTAACGTTATGGGACAAGTGAATCTAACACTTAGAATAAAGGGGATTAAAACCTAGAGGTAAATAGTTTGAAAGAGTATAGGGGTAAGAATACAACCTTAATGAAGAGGGGAAGAGGGGATAGTGAAAGAATAAGGCCCTAGGGTAGAGGAGATAGTGAAGAAATAAGGCTTTAGGATAATGAAGGAATATGACCCTAGGGAAGAGGGTCTAGGGGTAGCACAACTCTTTAAGTTCTCTTCATGATACTTTTCATTCTTAGAATACATGAGAATATCATCCAAAAATACTTGGACAAAGTGGTCCAGAAGCTTATAGAACAAGCCATTCATGAGGTTCATGAATATATTCGCTGCATTGATCAAACCAAACCTCACTACAAAAAACTCATAATGCCTCAAGTGAGTTATAAAGGTGGTTTTGGGGATGTCACCTTCCTTAATCCTTAACTCATCATATCTAGTTACAATATCTATTTTAAGGAAAGTTGTTGCTCCTATCATTTGATCAAATAGATCATCTCTTCTAAGTATAGTATACATATTCTTTAATGTTGTAAATAATCTCACTCACAATGTGGTAGCTTGGTTCAATGTTGATATTACAACCTAGTATAAAGGAAATGTGATAAAAATATTTCACATTCATTCTCAAACATAAATAAAATATATCTCTCTCCAAATGAAGTAATGTAATTTTATAACAACTTTGGAGACATAAAATAATTAAATGTGAAAAAAAAATTATATACATACTTTTGAATAGTAGAGAAATGTATAACTTTTATATATTTTTTTAAATATTTCATTAAGAAATTTAAATAAATGACTTGAATATCCATATTAACTAATTTGTTTCAATATCAATTTTTCTAGAAGACAAATATACGTAAAGAACAAATTAGCATTATTATGGGGCCTAATTTAATTAATTATGCTCGAGGTGGCCTTCTAGGAAGATTATTTGATGGAATGTAACAACGCATTGGAACTGGAATGAGAAGATCTACACAACGGGATGAACCGAAATGAGAGGACCTACAAGATGGTGGCATTCCAGGAAGATTATTTGATGGAATGTAACAGCTCGTTGGAACCGAAATGAGAAGATCTACATGATGGGATGTTGAGAAGTGACTTCCAGTGGCTAGGGAGAGTATGGTGGGTGATTTTCCATTTTCATTAATTAAAAATGACTTTAATTAGTCATTTAAGTAAGGAAAAATAACTAATTTGAGAAAAAGGCTCAAAAGTGACTAAAGTGAAGTAAAATAAAATTAAAAAGTCACTTAAGATAAATTCAATGGATGAACTTGAAGTGAAATAAAATAAAATTAAAAACTGAGGCTTCTAGAATAATAAAAGAATAAAAAAATAAGGTGATTTAAAGGCTTGGAGATCTATCCATCATATCTATAAAAGAGGAGGAGGAGAGGAGGAGGAGTTTGTTTTGAGACATCTTGGATTTGTGCATTGTCTTTATGATGAGCTTTTGAGAACTCGGTTCTCTACTTCAGTAGTAGCCCTAGGACGAAAACCCTAGGGTGATCGAGTGAGAGTGACCGAGCACCCATATCTTCCCTTGGTGGATCCATTCAGGATTCACAAGTTGTAGTTTATTTATTTTAAGTTTGTTTTGGAGGCTAGTTGTGACATTATTATAGATCTGCTTGGGGCTATCATCTCAGCCATATCTGTGCTCTTGTACTAGCTTATTTACGTATTAATAAAATAAGGCTTCTGCCTATTATTGAATTGCAAATTCATTTTTTTTTTGTGAAAAATTTTGTAGTTTGATGTGTGCAAATTTTTTATGGTGTTGACGACATAAATTTGGAAGCTATTTTCTACAAATTTTATATTTGGGTCATTACAAGTCAGGTACCAAAATTGTGAATAAGATCCTTTTGTTTATGGGACAAGGAATTTGTCCAACATAACTATTTAACTTCTAATATTTAAAAAAATATACATATTTTATCTCTCTAAATTTAAATTTGTAACATTTTATAAAAAAACACTTACTCTTAATTATTAATTAATTTTCAAATAAATAACTAATTTTAATTATATGTAATTTTAATTATATGTAATTTTATACATATAAAGTGAAAAAATATAAACCTATAAGAAAAAGACTAGTGATATATATCAACTTTAACATATCCCATATATATCAACTTTAACATATCCCAACTTAAATAAGGCTTCCATGGTATTTATCCTTACTGCGTGATTATCCTCCTCTTTATATAGGTGTATGGTTGTTATCCCTACTTGAATGATCATCTTACTTGAAGGATTGTATTTTTGTTAAAGTGATTATATGATTTTGTGGTGTGTTATAAAGTTTCTAAAACTGTATTTAGTTAATCCTAATAAATATAGGTTACCTATTTGGTTCTTATTGTATTATTTTTCTAATTAGGTTGATTCACTATATAGATGTGAATGGTTGAAGTTTTACTATATTATCTAACACATTCTATCTGGTATCAATGTCATTATTATACTCCGAAGTATGAAGGTCATTATTTTACTCTGAAAAAGTTTCAGGTATGTTGTAAAGTTTGTAAAATGCATGTTTTAGGTATGTTGTAAAGTTTGTAAACTTTTTCAGGTATGTTGTAAAGTTTGTAAAATGCATGTTTCAGGTATGTTGTAAAGTTTGTAAAATGCATTTAGATAACAGTAAAGAAATATCAATTTATTTGGTGGTTAGTGTATGCTTTTTTTTTGGTTAATTTATAAAAATGTGGGGTTATTTTTTTTGTTTTTAAAAATAATTGTAAGGTTATAAATTTGTATTAATACTAAGTAAAAGAATAATTCTTTTATAATGAATACCTATAATAATATTTACTAAGGACTCAGATGCGGGTGCTCCCAATGTCATTAATGATGATTAGATGGAAGGATGGCGGGAGACTTGGCCACATGGCCGGCCACATTCCCTCCCAAGCCAGATTGAAGAGAATTCATGGCGACTTGTAGGCACCATTAATATGGTGCTCAAGTCGAGAATTCTGTAAAAAGCTTAAGGTAATGGCCTCCATAGACCATAATGCAACCTTCCCTCCTCTGATTAACAACACTTACCCTCCTCAGGCTGCAGAGCCTTGCTCTCGCACCATCACTGGAAAACGATGCTAGTTCCTTTGTAGTGTGGATGTGGGAAATGGGTATCATTTCTCCCTGTAAGTTGATTGTAGCCCAGAATCCCCTTGTTTTCCCTCTGAACAACCATTCCTCTGATTCCCCAAGTGATAGCTCTGCAACGAATTCAGTCATGACGTGCATCCACCACTGCATTTGTAGTAGAAGAAGGGGCATTCGTGGTGGAAGAATTCGTCCTCCCACTATGCCCAGCCCTGAATCTGCTCCCCCCTCCTCTTCTCCAGTCATCCTGCATCGCTATAGCACCTTCTCTAGCAGGTATCCAGACACCCTCAGTGGCAGAGGGCGGGCTCAGCTCCAGGGTGACTGCAGGATGCTGTCCATACTGCCAATTTTCCCCTTCCCCCTCACCCCCCTCCTCACACGACTCAATTTCACTTCCACAACACTCTACATAGGCCTGCCATCACCGCCGTTGTAACCATTACCTTCACTGAGGAAATTGACCTGCAAGAAGCTCAGCGAGGGAACGACAGTGAGTAGGAGTGGGCCGCTTAGCAGAACAGGAATCCCTGAGACCCAGGAAAGCAACAAATGGTTGACGACTTTGCCACCCCGCATGGAGAGGAGTTGGTTGGTAGCCAGACAACCACTGAAGGCACAACAGGAGACACGAAGGCAACCAGTGGTAGAGCACGAGACACGTCCGGCAAGCATGCAGCAGAGGGTAGCTCTGCTAGCACTCAACCAGCTCGTGGAATATTGTGCGACACGTCAGTAGAGGAGGAGTGGTACAAGTATGTGTGTCGTATTGTGGAAGAGCCTGTCACAGAAAACCTCCAGGAGGTCCATCCTGATTAACAACTAGGCTGCTAGGTGTCGCCGTTCTGCCAGCTTGAGTCTCTTATGCTGATTGGTTGATTTTTGCTATGTTGTGTTTGTGAAATTTTCCTTTTGGTCGATTTTTGCTATGTTTTGTTTTGTCAAAACTTGTAACCCCTGCATGGGTTTTTATCTGGTTTCACGGACTGGTTTCCCCCTCGATGGGGTAGTCGAGCTTAGGCTGTGATATTTTTTGACAAACTCTATTTAGCGCTGCTGAGGCCAAAGCCTTATTGTACTTTTTTTTTTTCATATCAATATAATAGTATTACTTAGAAAAAAAAATTACTAATGAGTAATGAAGATGTTATTTATTTTTGTTGAATCTTTTAATTTCTTAGCGTGTAGTGTTTGCAAATTTGTTAGATAAATAATTTTTTTTTTAACAAAATGTTATTGATAAACATCATTATATATTAATCTTTTAAAAAATGATGATGTACGTTAAGTAAATATTTTCGTAAGTAATATATTAGAAATTAAAATTTTATACTACTTAAGATTATTTAATAAATTTATATATTAACTTATTTATATTTTCTCAATTATATATGGTATTATATTATGCATTTCTTAAAAAACATATTTTAAAATCTTAAAAATTTGAATAAACTGAACGAAATAAGTTTATCTCCGCAATTCCCTTGAATGTGAAGCTTTAATTTGTTTCAAAGATTTACAATGGCGTGATTATAATGGATAGATAACCTAAAATGTAATAAATAAATCCCTTGAATGTCAAGCTTTAATTTGTTTCAAAGACTTCTAATGACGTGATTATAATGGACAGATAACTTAAAATGTAATAAATAAATATTTCTTAAAATGGACAGAAAACTTCAACGTAATAAATAAATAGATATTTAATAAAATTTTAGTGACATGGTTATTTTTATAAAATATATAGTACTATTACTACTCCGCAATATATTTTGACATAAAGATTAAAAAATTACTATGTTTATAAAGTTAATATTATCCATTCATCCATTTTTTTAAGGTCACAGCCAAGCCAGACACCAAATTGGTGTATGAGACTCCCTTGTTTGTGGGACAAGGGACCCACCTCCGCGCACCGATTTGACTACTATGTTTATAAAGTTAATATTATCCATCCATCCATTTTTTTAAGGTCACAGCCAAGCCAGAGACCAAATTGGTGTATGAGACTCCCTTGTTTGTGGGACAAGGGACCCACCTCCGCGCAGCGATTTGACTGCTAAGTCTACGAAGGCATACATACTCTACCCCCCTCTGGTTTTGAACCTGTGACCTCTTAGGAAGAAACACATGCTCTTAACCATTAGGCCCACTCAAGCTGTATATTGAAAGAGTATACCAATATATATTTATTATAATCACTGACTTAACATAAGTGAGATCAATATATATTTATTTTAATCACTGATTTAATATAAGTGAGATTAAAAAAATTAAATTTTTTAAGTGCAAATTTATTTTATAGTGCAAAAAACAATGTATAATTTTTATTATTTAAATTGTATTTTTCAATGTTATAAAGATTAATGACATATGCATTACACTGATTTTTTTTTATTAATATATTTAAAATATTTTATTTTTAATTATATTAGATATTTTATTCTATACAATATTAAAATATTTTCTTATGTCATATAAACAACTAATTAAATATAAATAACATAATTTTTTTTATTATAATTACATTGCTTTTTCTATTTAAAAAATATTTTATAATATATATTTTTATTATAACTGAACTGGATTTTTTTATTTAAAAAGTATTTATTTTTATTAAAAAAAAAAACATACTTACACATTACCTATTACCTTTACACCATGCATTTTCTAACTCATAAGTGTAAAATCTCATTAAATATGTAAAAGCCTGCAACAAAACAAGTAATGCAGTTCAACTAACTGAATATTTTTATTTTTTCCCTCATTTATAAATTTGAAAACATTTTTTTTTCTCGTCTACCAATTTGGAAATGAGAATTATTGACCCTGCCAAATTTGCGCTCTTCATAGCGCTCTTGCATATGACTACATCGATCGGTATGAGGGTATGTACATTAAAGATCGGTATGAGGGTATGTACATTAAAGAAACATTGGGACAAACTGAAGGAAATGCTTGATATAATACAAAGTGAGCTGGCAATGCAAGTGGAAAATGTATGTTTAATGTGAAATTATAGTGGGTGAGTGAACATGAGGGTACATGAAGGATAAACATGATTACAAATCTCTTACGATTATCGGACATCGATATAAGGATGTTAGCGTTTGATATACCATGAGATCACAATGAGCTTCATGAGGATCCATGCTGCTCAATACCAGGGCATGGACATTTTTATCTTTATATTGATCGTACATTTTTGGATTAAGATGCTAAAGGAAAAAGTACGCACATTTTTGGATTAAGCTGCTAGAGGAAAAAGTACGAGAGATGAATCAGATTCTAACGTCAAAATATTTGCAATTTGGAATCTAAGAAAGGGAGATCAACCTGATCTCTTTTTTTATGAGGAAAAAAACATGAAAAAAACGTTCATTTTATTAAAGATAAACTAATACATGTGAATTGTATCTTTATGTAATTTGCAAAAATTGGTTTTGTATGTAAAAATTATCATATATATCAAAACTACGAAACAACAATTTTCTTTAAAATCAGTCATTCATATATTAGAATTTTCTTTAAAATCAGTCATTCATATATCTATTTTCTAATGTAGATAAATGTCTCGAAGATTATATATCCATATATTTTTATTAAATGTATATTTATGTTATCTGAAAAATACGGAAAATACCCCCAAAAAGAAAAAAAGAAAGACAACGATATATTGTTGTGATCACTGAAGGCAAGCAATCCCTTGTCTAATGTAGTGTTGTACATTGTGAATGTGAATTTCATGATTCCGTAGGGTTTTCTAATATCGTCCTTTAAGAATTTGTCTGTCTTCTGATTAGCTTCTTTATATATGTGAGTGATAGTGTACACTGAGTGATTGCATACGTGATTGATCTTCTTTATCCAACCAACCCAATAGAATGTGGCGATCAAAATCTGAGTGTCCCATAATTCTATTTATGAGAGATCTGGAATCAAGATCAATATGATCTTAACATCAGAATATTTGCAATCTGATCCTTCATAGATTCAGGACTGCACTGATTTTCTGGCCTAAACAGTTGGCTCTCTCGATCTTGACGAGCGCTCCATAAACCAAACAATCGAATGAATCCATTTAACGGAGCTCTTTTCAATTCTACCCATTCGAATCCTGCTCACAAATATAAAACGACAATGTACCTTCTCATAAGTTCCCCTGCTAGCTGAAATGATTACAAACACAAAATTCTGGCACATGTTGAGGGCGAAGCATGAACTGTTTAAAACAGTTTATTCGATGCCCGCAAAATAATCATTTCAGATATGAGATAGAAGACTATTTGCAGATAAACTTTGGGAGACGTTTCTATATAAATGACTCTGAGGCAATACCTTTTTATGTGACTCCTCAACTATAACAAACTATTGCATGTGAAGCGTTTAGTGCAATACCATTTTATGTGACACCTCAACTATAATAACAGCAAGTCATGCTATTCATGTGGTGGCAAAACATAATCTCATGTGAAAATAATTTAGATGGGATCTTTGATACAGTGAACAAATGCAGTGGAAACCCTTTCCAGACGGAGATTACATGGTGAAAATCAACATTCATCGCTATACATATATCAATTGCCAACACCATAGATCCAACATGTATTTATTGTAACGAGCTTTCTCCTACGTAGTTTGCGAAAGATTCTAACTGACTTAATTAGTAACATAGTGTTTTAACTCATGATTTATCAAGAGCATAAGGGAATCTAAAATATAATATGTATTAACATTGCGACGCTTGTCAATTAGAACATCATGATAATGGGATTTATGGCACAAAGAGTTAGTGATGAGATTGAGAGTATGCACACAGCTATTAGACTTAGAGGTGGGCTGTACCAGCATATTGTTGAAAGGAGGAAAGGTAACACTCTAAAGTTCATGGTGTTTTTAAATTTTACATTAAAGTATTGAAGAAGTATTGATTTCGAGTATTAATTCTAAATAAAACTAAATCATATTTGAAAATTATGAAACTACTAAATTGAAATAAGTATTTATTCAAAATCTTTAATCTGGAATTGGTTTCGGAGATTCTAAAAAATGTTAGACACTTTGGCCTCGACCTTGTCAGAGTTGTAATAATCTGCACATCAAATTCGGTACGTAGCTCACAAGATAAAGCCTCAAATTGGGTAGGTAACAAAAATGATAAAGCGTTGTAGTTGGAAATAATTAATTCCTACTTGTCTATGGTTGTAATTTCCTGAGGAGTTTGTTCCTACATAATAGGAATAAGCTAGAATATAATTTCTCCTAGTTTAGTGTGTGGTTGAGAGAATCTCTCAACCACACTACTGTACGTCTAAGATAGCATTCCTATCTTGAGACCATTGATTGTATAAATATGTGTGTAATTTTCTTCATTCAGACATAATAGAAAATATATTGATTGTGCTACTTTTATCTTGGTATCAGAGCCTGTGAGGGCCTGGCCCCTCCTGGGCTTGGCCCTCCTGGGCTGAGGGAAAATAAAGAGAGTATAATTTGTTTTATTTTGTCCATCTGTCGAATAGGCTGTGAATGTGCCAGCGGACCTTCCCTCGTTTGAATTTTTTTTTCGTTTAGCAGTTGAGTCTGAGTCCGATTTGGAAGAACGCCGAGGAGGATGGCAGTCGCAAATCCTGGTCAGCTGAATCTGCAGGAGGCGCCCTCATGAGGTTCTCGCAGCGTCAATTGCTTTGAAAAGCTTGAACAGATTGGTGAAGGCACATATGAGCAAGTTTACATGGCCAAGGAGATCGAGACTGGGAAATTGTTGCCCTGAATAAAATTCGTATGGACAATGAAAGAGAACAACAGTTATGGTGGACAACAAAGTAGATTTTTTTTTTAGTGTGGTTTGTGGAATAGACTCACTAGCATATTATTGTAATAGTCATTGTATGTACCAGAAACTCCAAATGTTGAATGTAAGCCTTGTAAAGGCATTTGAAAGTTCGGGGTGATCTCAAAACCACTTTGTAATGGTTTGTGGTCAGCCTGAAACCATCCTTTGTCACTGTAATGTGATGGTTGGTGGTGAGCCAGAAACCATCTATAGAGCCTTAGTGGCTACAGGAGCTGCCCGGTGGTGGCACGTGGAGATGCTCGGTGGTAGCAGATTTGATTTGCCCGTTGGTGGCGAATAGAGGATCCTTGATCAGCTCGGAGGAAGCAGATCGGATCTGCCCGGTGGTGGCGAAGTGAGGTTCCGTGATCGGACCTGCCCGGTGGTGGCGAATGAGAGCTCTGAGATCTGCTCGGTGGAAGCAGATCAGTGTTTTGCCCGGTGGTGGCATATTGAAGTTGGCGGATTTGCCCGGTGGTGGTAAATCGGACTTGCCCGGTGGTGGCAGATTGCCTTTGTGGCTGTGTGTACACGAGAGCTTTGTGCTCGTAGGAGCAGGTGGACTGCAGAACACCTGGCTCAGACTCAGATGATTTTCTCTGAGTAGAAGGGGATTGGCGCTTTTCGCGCTGACAGCAGCGCCAGGAAGGCCAACTGGCGCAACTGTTAGGCCATTAATCGCGTCAATGGGTGCGGGTTTTACGTTCAGGATCGCGCCAATTCACCTTCAAGTGGATCCGCGGGATCAGAGAAGTTGTGGATCTGTCCAAGGGCGGCAGATTGTGTTTTTTGGAGGTTCTGTACATGCAATTCGTGTGATGATGGTGGATTTGACTATCATGACAAGTAGTCATTAAGGGGGGGAGTTGGAAATAATTAATTCCTACTTGTCTATGGTTGTAATTTCCTAATTGAGGAGTTTGTTCCTACATAATAGGAATAAGCTAGAATATAGTTTCTCCTAGTTTAGTGTGTGGTTGAGAGAATCTCTCAACCACACTACTGTACGTCTAAGATAGCATTCCTATCTTGAGACCATTGATTGTATAAATATGTGTGTAATTTTCTTCATTCAGACATAATAGAAAATATATTGATTGTGCTACTTTTATCTGTTGTCTCGAGGCATCGCATAATGTGTCCAAGCTGGTGATGAGTCCAAACATAGATATGTTACCATGTGTTGGTTGAATTCAACGTAAATATTTTCAATTTTGATGCGAAAGTGACACCGTGTTTGATTAATATTTTATAAGTGATGTCTAATCAGAATTAAGGGTCGGTGCTCGCAAGAAAATTTATACATATTCATGAATGGTTAAATATATGCGTTTTAAAAAATAAGAATATTGTTGTTAGGTATGAATGTACTAGCATTGGTATGTGTTTGGGTATTTTTTTATCATTATTGGTTCGGAGGTTGGGAGCTAATTTTTGTGGTTGACGTAAGAAACGAAGGTTATGTGAGATTTAGAAAAAAAATCAAGATTTAAGGGTAAATAGGTTGAAGGAGGTTAGAGGTAGGAATAGGGCTCTAATGAAGAGGGACAGTGAAGGAATAAGGCAACAGATTTGATGCAATAAAGTTGCAGTTTTTCACGATCCTTAGACCTGTGGTTTATTGGTCCAACATATGGATGAAATCATCCATTAGAAAACAAATCTAAGGGGTATCAAAATTAAAAATCAACACATAATATTGAAGTCTACATAATACGTATCTACATTAAAATTAATAAAATAATTCATTAATAAAATATTTACATGAGAATTATTCTCATTCCTCACTCTCACACCCCTTCTACTGCCTTTAAGGCTTACCAATATATACAAAAGGATTCTGCAACCATTTCTGGTTCAGATCCCACAATCTACTCAACCATATCCTAAAAATCCTCTAATTCCACTTTTAACTCAACTAATCCTCTATTCTAGGAACCCCTAATCCCTAAGATCTCTATGAGATCTTTACAAGTCTATCATCACTCATATTCTCTCATAATTGAGAATATTTACAATTAAAACCTCACACGCATATTTTTCACCCAATTTAAAAAAAATATACAAATAAATTGAAAACATCACACCCCCTAAGTCAACCAAATATACAATGATTTTCTGAAGCAAGATGCTCCTGCATCAGACTCGCGACGTAGAAAAGAAAAATTCATATACTTCTGTATATGAGACTTGTCACTTTTCTATAGTAATGTGACAGCTAAAAGTCTCAATGACTTACTACCTCTAGGAATCCAAACTCTGTTTTGTTGTTGGTCCTTCAGTCTTTCTTCCTGATGTTGTTTCATTAAATCTTCAATTTCAATATCCAATCTAGTTTCTGACTAGAATTTATTGTTACAAGATTGGAATAACAATTCATTACATTCAAGTTCCACATTTGAACATTTTTCTTCCATATGTGCAATATGTTCATTTTCCAACAACATTTTCATTTATTCAATTTTAACTTTGTTATCATTCTCTATGCTTCCGTTGCGCCAAATTTGTTGATTTGAAGGCATATTGTCACATTCTATCTTTGGATTATCCAACCATTCTTCTATAAATTTTAATTCTACTACACTATTACTCACGTTGACATCTGAAATTATTTGATGATTATCAACAAATTCAATTATTTGTTCACCTTCAGCATCTTTAACATATCCTGCATCCACAAACAAGCTATCGCTTTTTAAAGTACAAGACCTTTCGGCCTCATCTGATGCTTCAAGTACCAGTCATTCACAATGGACTTTCTAGGTTTCAGCAAATACTCTTTGTTATGACACAATTCCTTTGAGTCTATTCTTTGCCAACAAAGAAATATGTATTTGTTCAAGTTCTCTAAGCTTGTTTATCAACTTGGCATTCCATTTCTTTTGCAATAAGTTCCATTTAACCCGTTTCCTCATTCTCCATCCATGTCTTCGGTCTTCAATCTCTTTTCCTTGTAGCCATTCTGTTAGTTTGTCAAGTAGTGCTTTCAATTCCTCTATCTCTTTTTTCATTTTCTATGGTAAACTTTATCATGTTTGTTGTCACATGCAACAACTAACACTTTACTAAATTGTTTTAACATAGGTAGACCGCAGAAGATAAATACCACCTGCAACAGAAATTTACCCAAACAAAACTAGAACCAAAGAAGCCAGACCAAAAAGAAAATCATGTGCGCTAATAGAAATATGTTCCCTGCAACAATTGTTTAAATTTCGTCGAATCCATGACCGAATCCAAAAGAAAAGCAGTGAAATATCCAAGGTCCAGGAGATAAACGTTGAGCATAAAAAATGTCAGAACAAACCGTAGGTTATTTAAAAATGAAGTCCACAAGTTGCCTCAGACTGTCTCCATAAGACTGGTGGAAAATCCCTTTTTTAATAGGAAAATAACTCTAGGCTTCCTTCGATCGCTTCTTCAAGAATTTTCTAGTTGCATAAAATAATTCGTGTCTGCCAAATTGAATCACCTTAATGCAATTCCTCAACTACTCTTGCTCTAAACAATTTCTGCTTCCACGCAGTCTCTCATTAACTTTTGCACAATGCAACAAAAAAAAACATTGCTGCTATCTCGCCTTTTAGACTCAATGACTGCTTCTATCTGGATGCAGGTCTCCCATGCATCTCATATGTTCACAGGTTCCCAATGTGCAACAACGTCACTATCTGCAATGAAAATGTCTTCTCAGCTGCTTCACTTCATGGAATTACCAACACTATTCTTTAAATTGCAAGCAATGTATACAATGATTCTTAGGTAGCATATACAATTTAATTGGCATCGATCCAAGTGTTAATATAATCATTCATCTTAGAAAGAAAACAATCCATCACAAAAACTCTTAGCTGGATAATAATAAGAAACCATAAATTTTGAACATGTGCTTGGACCAAAATGTCTCCTTAATGCCAGAACTCAAAATTTTTTTATGCTTGAACCTGCGCCTTGAATGTGCATTTGCCTCCATCCAGATTGTATTGTTGCAGCGTATTCCATTGGAATTTTCTGAATTTATGTAGCTTCTGTTGGATGCTTTTTTCGTGCTCTCACTAGGATTATCTACACATGTTTTAGGCCTTCAATTGTGTGCCTTATGCCACAGGTAATGGCCACGATCTTTGCTAGAAAATGCAGCAAACTCCTCCTTGAAACATTCACCAATAAAGCCAACGAGGTGTGCCCTTCTCTCTATCATCTCCAACAGGAATATAATATTGCAATTTGTTTATAATCATTTCACATAATAGAAATCTATACGAATGTTCTGTTAAGCTCCATTAATTTTGCACAATTGCTACCTACAATTATCGAATTGCAGTCTTTCCTTAACTTATGGAAACCAACTGCAGTAGTTTCCTTAAGTTAAGAAAATCAACTGCAATTACTAAATTTGTAATTGGGAGCTACTAAAGTGGTCCATCACTTTGATTCGAGTTCTCTGCCTTGATTTGTGGGACATCTAACACATAGCTATTAGAAGCTTGATGGAAGCTTAGCTACATGTTCATCTGTTTGGTCCCCAAGCTCATCTCTCAATCCCCTTCAGTTTTACACCATCTAGCTGAGATAGCAGAGCTTGGAAGTGCCTTCAGAATTTTGTATGTTTTTCTTTTGCTTGGATTGAAGCTGGAGTGCTGAAGAAGAAGCAAGTGGATTGTGGCCTGCATCAAAACATCACCAATGGCTGGAGGTAATTCGTATCCCTGGGCATTAAGTTTCAACGATTCTTTTTAGTTCTTTCCGCATGCAAAATCGATGTTTAAGTTTGTGATATCCTAACATTTGGTATCAGAGCGATTTATTTATCTCTGCCTTGGTGCGATTCGAATACTTTGAAATGGAGTCTAGGTTCAAAAGTAAATGTCGACGCCGTATTATTAAACATTCTGATCCTAGCCTCCTTCTCGAGTCTACCAGCGTAGGTTGAATTCTTCACGCCTGCGTCAGTTCATATGCTTCGCTCTTAGTCTTAATAGGTCTAGGCCCGCCTGTTTTTGTTTTAAGAGAAGGAAACCCACAATGAAATCAAGGAGCTCGTAGAAGATGGAGAAGAGATAATCATCTCCTCTTATTGGAGGATCGAAGCGCGCGACTTATCGACATCTTTGTATCAGGCCCTTGTTCTACGCTTTGTTTTTCATCGGATTTTTCTCCGTCGTCGTCTTGTCCATGAACCGTGCCTATACTTCCCCTCTTAGTTCTGTGGATTGTAATTCATGGCTGCGGGATGTTAAGCTAAACCTGAAATGTGCGTCCAAGATTGAGGGGATCACTCCTGCAGTGCCTCCTCTAAAACCTATCAAGATCGAATTTCTTGAACCTCGTTCACTGGTGAACAATATTTTACCTCCAACTGTAAGCTCCTTTTAGCCTGTGCCTTTTCTAGATAAGTTCACTCTTTAAATTTGATATTGTCCAGTTTATATATTTAGAATTTCAGATCAGATATGGAGAAAAAGGTAAGATTAGCTTGAAACGTTTCTTGAAAACTCGGTGATTGTGAGGTAATTCCTTAGAATTAATGACAAGATAAAGCGAACTTTATACCATACTATATTTTTCGAGATTTAGAGACAGTAAATGAATGAATTGACCAAATCTTTAAAAGAAAAATATAATATGAAGCTAGATATACCCATCGTTCTTACTTTTCTTTACCTTTAGTCGATGGCATGGGATTTGTTGAATGTATTTTGAATCTTTCGATCGATTGAATGCATTTTCATTTTATTTTATTTTTGAAAGTGGAATGACGGCCGATTCTTCACTAGTTTATCAGAAAATCCCGGGGTTGGAACTTCTCTGCTGTTTCAGTTTTGCAAATCTGATTATATCCCAAATCTGATTATGAAACCCAAAACCTCGGAAAACATAGTCTTAGCGGGTGGTGAACAAGAGTAATCCTTGCGCTCCTATTTTGTAGGGGTTTGGGAATATACAAAATTGAAATGTGCTTTCAGATCCGCGCTGACCAAAATTAGGGCGTTCATGCAATGTTAAAGATGCCAATCGATTTGATCGTTGCTTTATGGTTTTAAGAAAATAAAACCATTGTAAATAAGAGTTGTCTCGCACTGCGTTTGGCTTTTGAATGTGCTTGTGGCTGAAGTTTAAAAAATCTTGTGACAACCACTGCTGTAATATGTTCTGAAGTAAAAGTAAATAAATCACCGCAGGTTTCAAAATAATCCCTGTATCATATTATCACTATATGAACAACCTCGGTAGGTTTATGTAATTTTATGGCTCACATGAAATTTTATATAAATATATATAAATAATATTTCAAATTTGCAGTTTTGTTTGCAAATTGTTTAGAGCCCATTTTGTAATTAATTTAAGAATTAGTCTTAAATAAATTATGGGACAGTTAGACTAAGGAATGTAAATTTGATTTTAATTTTATTTATCTTGTGAGCAAAATAGCTTGTTTGCTGGTCAATTTTTGTTGTTTTATAAACTTAAGGACGGAGCCTGAAGTCAAGCCAACTAGCCTTCGAACTGCATTTGCTATGCAAGTGCAAATTAGATCAACGCTGCTTCAGTCAATCTTCGGGTTAAGTTTATAAATTGAACAATCAATTTGTAGTCATTTTTGGTAATGTTGACTACTTTAACCTTGATTTTGATTTTGCTGGAAAATTATTACAGTTATATGGAGTTTATTAAAATGTCATTTTGACTTACTCCTTTCAGTAAAAATTATTTTTCTCTCTGGTTAAGTTTTGTTTATGCAGCAAAATAATGTCTAGTGATCCATATAATTTTAATTAATTAGAGAATAGCCACAACATCTTTAATTAAATAAAATTATATATTTTGATTGGTTAGATCACATAAAGATTATTTAGACATTATATTGTAATTAATTACACTAAATATAATAAATTTTATCCCACAGGAATCTTTATTATATTTATGTAATTAATTAGGATAAAATTTCATAACCTACCCACAGGAGTTATGAATTAATAAGTTTTATCATAAAGTTTTATTGAATCTATTTGAATTAAAAATTTAGCCCACAGGCAATTTTTATGTCATTTGATTCAATTCTTTTTAGCATGATTTACATTGGTAAAACATGAAAGTTATTAAGCCTCAATTTTAACATAAGCATGTATTCTTTGTTTTGATGCAGCAGTACAACCTGCAAATTTCTCTGAAATTCGTTGTGACATTCCCGAACTTAAGGAAATAATCTCATTTGTTTGTTATGAATCTAATATGGTTAACGTTAATATTAACACATGGTGGATTGATTCTGGATCAACAATTCACATTTCGAATTCCTTGCAAGGTTTGCAAAACCTAAGGAAGCCAGTGGGAAGTAAGAAAAACATCTTATCAGGAAACAATATGGGCTCGCATGTGGAAGCTATAGAAACATGTTATTTAACTTTAAGTAGTGGTTTTGTTTTGGAATTAGAAAAGACCTTTTATGTTCCAAGTTTTTCTAGAAAATTGATCTCAGTTTCAAGGCTTGTACCTTTTGGATATTCCTTAAACTTTTCAGAAAAATCTTTTAGTCTATTCTATAAATTTGATTATGTTGGGAATGGTATTTTGTCTAATGGTCTTTACTGCATTAATTTACAAAACAATGTAACTTATGATTCAATGCATGTTCACACTGGCACTAAAAGATGTGTTATTAATGAAGATTCCTCTACATTATGGCACCGAAGACTAGGTCATATCTCCATAGATAGAATTAAAAGATTGGTAAATGAAGGAATACTTAATACCCTAGATTTTACTGATTTTGAGACTTGTGTGAACTGCATAAAGGGAAAGCAGACCAACAAGTCAAAGAAAGGTGCCAATAGGAGTTTGGACATATTAGAGATGATACATACTGATATATGTAGTCCAGACATGGACTCACATGGTCAGAGATACTTCAACTCCTTTATAGATGATTACTCACGATATATGTATCTCTACATGCTTCATAAAAAGAGCGAAGCATTAGATGCCTTTAAGATCTTTAAGGCTGAAGTAGAGAAACAATGCGGCAAGCAAATTAAGATCGTGAGATCAGATAGAGGTGGAGAATATTATGGTAGATACACAGAAGATGGACAAGCACCTGGGCCATTTGCTAAGTTTCTTCAAGAGCATGGGATTGTTGCCCAATACACCATGCCTGGTTCACCCGACCAGAATGGTGTAGGAGAAAGAAGAAATCGAACATTATTGGACATGGTGCGGAGTATGCTTAGCAGTTCCAATCTTCCTAAATCCTTGTGGACTAAAGCACTTAAGACGTCAATGTATATATTAAACCGAGTTCCAACCAAGGTAGTTCCTAAAATGCCATTTGAATTATGGAAAGGTTGGAAACTGAGTTTGTGACATATGCGCGTTTGGGGATGCCCGTATGAAGTGAGAATTTATAATCCACAAGAGAAGAAGCTGGACCCAAGGACCATTAGTGGGTATTTCATTGGATATGCTGAAAGGTCTAAAGGTTACAGATTTTATTGTCCATCTCACAGCACTAGGATTGTGGAATCAAGAAATGCAAAGTCTCTTGAAAATGACATGATCAGTGGGAGCGATCAAACCAGAAACATAGTTTCTGAGAAGGATCATTTAGAATCTCAACCTTCCATTTCAAGTGATAGATTGGTTATTGTTCATAGCACCCCTCAAGTACAAATTGGTGTTGAACAACCAATTGTTGAAGTTCCACAAGCTGCTGACGATATTCCAGTAGATCAAGGAGTTCAAGAGTTGCAAGGAACTTTTGAACAACAAGTTGAACCACATAC
Source organism: Pinus tabuliformis (assembly GCA_031772625.1). NCBI lineage: Eukaryota > Viridiplantae > Streptophyta > Pinopsida > Pinales > Pinaceae > Pinus > Pinus tabuliformis. The sequence goes on along the minus strand of CM062812.1, from coordinate 499,204,991 downwards.
TTCTCAGGAAGATGATGGTACAACATTAAGAAGATCTACTAGACCTAAGAGATCACCAATTCCTAATGATTATGTTGTGTATCTACAAGAATCTGACTACAACATTGGAGCCGAAAATGATCCCGAGTCCTTTTCACAAGCCATGAGTTGCAAAGAATTAGAACTATGGTACAATGCCATGAAGGAAGAGATGAATTCCATAAAGAGTAACGAAGTCTAGGATCTTGTTGAGTTGCCTAATGGTGCAAAAGCCATTGGATGTAAATGGGTCTTTAAGACAAAGAAAGACTCATTTGGCAACATTGAGAGATACAAGGCAAGACTTGTTGCTAAGGGATTCACTCAGAAAGAAGGAATCGACTACACGGAGACTTTTTCTCCTGTATCTAAGAAAGATTCCTTGCGCGTTATTATGGCATTAGTAGCCCATTTTGACTTGGAGTTGCATCAAATGGACGTGAAAACGACTTTTCTTAATGGAGATCTAGAGGAGGAGGTTTACATGAAACAACCTGAAGGATTCCCCTCTAGTGATGGTAAGCAATTGGTTTGCAAGCTCAAGAAGTCATTATATGGTTTAAAACAAGCATCCCGCCAATGGTATTTGAAATTCCATAATGTAATTTCTTCTTTTGGTTTTGTAGAAAACATTATGGATCAATGTATATACCTGAAAGTTAGTGGGAGTAAAATTTGTTTTCTTGTTTTCTATGTGGATGACCTTTTGCTAGCATCCAATGATAAGGGTTTGCTACATGAGGTGAAACAATTCCTCTCTAAAAATTTTGATATGAATGATATGGGTGAGGCATCTTATGTCATTGGCATTAAGATCCATAGAGACAGATTTCGAGGCATCTTGGGTCTGTCACAGGAAACCTATATTAATAAAATTTTAGAGAGATTTCGGATGAAGGATTGTTCACCAAGTGTAGCTCCCATTGTGAAGGGTGATAGGTTCAATTTGAACCAATGCCCGAAGAACGACTTTGAAAGGCAACAAATGAAGAACATTCCATATGCTTCTGCTGTCGGAAGCTTAATGTATGCTCAAGCCTGCACAAGACCTGACATTGCATTTGTTGTGGGAATGTTGGGATGATATCAGAGTGATCCAGGTTTAGACCACTCGAGAGCTGCAAAGAAAGTTATGAGGTACGTTCAAGGAACCAAAGACTAAATGCTTATGTATAGACGGGCGGACAACTTGGAAGTAATTGGCCACTCAGATTCTGACTTTGCTGGATGTGTTGATTCACGCAAATGAACATCAGGATACATTTTTATGATGGTCGGTGGAGCTGTATCGTGGAGGAGTGCCAAGCAGACCTTGATTGCCACTTCCACTATGGAAGCCGAGTTCGTTTCCTGTTTTGAGGCTACTTTACATGGTGTATGGCTTAGGAGTTTCATTTCTGGGCTTAGAATTATGGATTCTATCTCTAAGCCATTGAGAATATATTGCGATAATTCAACTACTGTTTTTATGGCTAAAAACAATAAAAGTGGGAGTTGAAATAAACACATCGACATTAAGTATTTAGCTATAAGGGAACGTGTTAAAGAAAAGAAAGTGGTCATTGAGCACGTCAGCACTGAGTTAATGATCGCTGATCCTTTGACTAAGGGCATGCCACCGTTTAAATTCAAGGATCATGTATTGAATATGGGACTTGGTTCCATTATGTAGTTTCTCATTGTATGGACAATGTTATGTTAATGAAATTCTTAATTATTGTGATGTTTTTTCTCATATTTATGTGCACTTTAAGTTGATTTGAGAAAATTCATTTAAGAAGGACCAAGATATTGTTGCCACATAAATTATAATAAGAATAAATGCATTGTAATACATGGAAGATAATACTCGTCATTAGAGGACTTGTCGCCATGATTCATGTATCTATTACTTAATATAGATTATCAATGGTTTTTAAGTTGAGACATTAAGTTTGGAAGTATGGACCAAGTGGGAGAATGTTAAGCTCCATTAATTTTGCACAATTGCTGCCTACAATTATGGAATTGCAGTCTTTCCTTAACTTATGGAAACCAACTACAGTAGTTTCCTTAAGTTAAGAAAATCAACTGCAATTACTAAATTTGTAATTGGGAGCTACTAAAGTGGTCCATCACTTTGATTTGAGTTCTCTGCCTTGATTTGTGGGACATCTAACACATAGCTATTAGAAGCTTGATAGAAGCTTAGCTACATGTTCATCTGTTTGGTCCCCAAGCTCATCTCTCAATCCCCTTTAGTTTTACACCATCAAGCTGAGATAGCAGAGCTTGGAAGTGCCTTCAGAATTTTGTATGTTTTTCTTTTGCTTGGATTGAAGCTGGAGTGCTGAAGAAGAAGCAAGTGGACTGTGGCCTGCATCAAAACATCACCAATGGTTGGAGGTAATTCGTATCCCTGGGCATTAAGTTTCAACAATTCTTTTGAGTTCTTTCCGCATGCAGAATCACTGTTTAAGTTTATGATATCCTAACACGTTCAACGCATTATCTCCTCATAATTCTCAGCAAAGGCACCAGATTGTACAGAATTTTGCATCAAAACATTATATTTATTAATTAATAGAGAGAAAATCAATATAGAAAGGATGGTCACTATCGTTCCTCTCAATCCCAAGGAGCATAATTGTCTGCTCTGATACCACTTTGATGTAGCAAAGCTACAATTTTTCAGGATCCTCGGACATGTGGTTTATTGGTCCAACATATGGACGAAATCATCTATTATACAGCAAATATAAAGAGTTTCAAAATTAAAAATCAACACATAACATTGACGTTTACACAATACGTATTTACATTAAAACTCAGAAAATAATTCATCAATAAAATATTTACATGAGAATTATTCTCATTCCTCACTCTCACACCCCTTCTACTGCCTTTAATGCTTACAAATATATACAAAAGAATTCTGCAACCATTTCTAGTCCAAATCCCACAATCTACTCAATCATATCCTAAAAGTCCTATAATTCCACTTTTAACTCAACTAATCCTCTATTCTAGGATCCACTAATCCCTAAGATCTCTATGAGATCTTTACAAGTTTATCATCACTCATATTCTCTCATAATTGAGAATATTTACAATTAAAAACCTCACACACATATTTTCATTCAATTTAAAAAAAATATACAAATAAATTAAAAACATACAAATATATATAGTGATTTTGTGAAGCACGATGCTACTGCATCATCAGGAGTAGAGGAGATAGTGAAGAAATAAAGACCTAGGATAATGAAGGAATATGGCCCCAAGAAGAGGGTAGTGGGGTAGCACAACCCTTAAGTGCTCTTCATGATGCTTTTCATTCTTGGAATACATAAGAATATCATCCAAAAATACTTGGACAAAGTGGTCCAAAAATACTTGGACAAAGTGGTCCAAAAGCTTCTGGAACAGGCCATTCATGAGGCTTATGAACATATTTGGTGCATTGGTCAAACCAAACCACACAACAACAAATTCATAATTCATGAAGCAAGTTATAAAGGTGGTCTTTGCCATGTTGCCTTCCTTAATTCTTAACTGGTCATATGTAGTTACCAGATCTATTTTAAGGAAAACCATTGCCATTTTATCAAATAGATAATCTCTTCTAGGTATAGTATACATAGTTTTTAATGTCATAAATAATCTCACACTAATCCCACTAGCAGTGTGGTATCTTGGTTCAATGTTGATATTACAACCTAGTATAAAAGAAATGTGGTAAAAATATCTCAGATTCATTCTCAAATATAAATAAAATATCTGAGTGTCCAAATAAAGTAATATAATTTTATAGTAATTTTGGGAAGATAAAATAATAAAATTTGCAAAAGAAATATTTTGTACAAAATTTTGAATATAAAAGGATATATATATATATATATAAAATTAAGAAATTTAAATAAATAATTTAAATATTTATATTAATTTATTTATTTTCTATTCTTTTAAATAGTTCATTAAGAAATTTAAATAAATGATTTGAATATTTATATTAATTTATTTATTTTAATATCAATTTCTCTATTGCAAAATATAATCCATAAATAAAATATTTTCAACCTATTTTAAATAAAATACTTTTAATTGATTAAAACCTTTCTAAATAATTTTGAGTTTTTTTAATATATACCTTGGTCCGGATTTTCCATAAACTCCATTCCCGTAGGTTATCAGGGTATACAAATCCGGATTCTACTCTTCCAATACAACAAATTGTCAACGGCGGGTGGCTTCGGGGTGTCATTTTTCATGAACCCCGTTTCCGTGCTCTGTCGCCGGTTTTTATATCGTTTATCAGGGTCTACCAATCGAAACCGTACGGATTTGTCAACAAAATAAAGGCGCTGACTTTGTAAACATTTTGAATTTTTATTTATAAAGTATAATTACACATTTATGAATTTTTATTTATGATTTGTTTTCCTGTGACACATTTCAATGGGGCGCGGATTTAGTATGAAAAAAAGGTTGAACGTACATGAATATGCGTAGAGATAAGTTTATTAGGATCAATCAAGTTTGTAATTAGTTTAGAAAATAATAAAAATATTTATAAGATTATGATAAAATTGGGCGGAAAATACTTTAATTTTCTAATTAAAAAAAAATGGATTCCAAATCTGTGGTTTAGGGAAATTTGTGGCCTCTTTTAAATGAAGTTGTATTAATACTAAACAAAAAGAAGCAAAATTGGTATATATATATATATATATATTCGTTTATTTTAATTTATAAATAAATGGTATTTTTCACCACATTTTTTTAATTAATTTTATAAAAAGTTGATAGAGATTTTTAAAAAGTTAAATTTAAGTAGAATTTGATTCTCTTAGGGTTTTTTCATGGTGCTCATCTATTTATGTATTCAAAAATGAAAAAGTCTATTTCATCTATAAGTTAGAGTATGCCATTTTTTGAGTAAGTTCATTTGTATTACTTTAAATATCAAACATAGAGAGAGAGAGTCGTTGTGGTCTTAATCTGCTAAGTGCAAAACATATGTTGTTGACCACCTACTAATACAGTAGTTTTTCCACTCATGAAGTTTCAAAAATTTAATTAGAGCTAGAGTATCTATATCAATATTCTAATACCCAAAATTAAAAGTCAACATTCAATCTCAAGTGTTGGATGATGTCACTAGAGCTAGATCTCTAGCACTAGAACATGTAGGATCATGAGAAACAAGTCCACATTTAAAATGGTGTTCAATGTTAGTCAACTTCTCATCCATCCTCTCTAGAATGAAACTCTGGCTTCACTAAATCATTTGATGTCTTCCAAACTATTGATGTTATTATTAGATTAACAAATCTTAACCAATCAACTCCTAGAATGTCATTATACTATTGGGTTATTTTATGTGTTTTATGAATTTTTTGATTTTTTAAGTATGAAAAACATAACAACATTTTAAATGACAAGCAAAATGGTTGTATATACATTAAGTACAAAACTTATCGCAAAAATAAATAAATTTCCACAAGTAAAGAGAAAAATTAAAATGGAAAATTAAACGAATGAAACGAGCTAATCAAGATTAAGGCAGATGCCTTGTATCTCACAAAGCATAAATTTCTTAAAACAAATAAATAAATTGTTGACAAATAAGATACATGTAAGATGTAGAGAGATATATGAACAAGTGTTTGATGAATCAAAGGCAATTTTTTGTTAAACAAGACAGAGTACAACCAAAATCCTAAAAGGAAAGCCCTTGCAAAGACTCTTGACAAGCCCAATCATGGACTACTACAATGTAAAGCTATCATATACAATAATACGAGGAAGAAACAAGAATGACAAAAAAATGAAATCCTTCATGAAAACAAGATGTTGGCCCCTAAATTTATTAGCCTAACTTTCAAAAAACAATAAAAATAATAAAAAAGGCATAAGATACTTGAATGATTTTCAATAATTTTAGTGGAGTCATCTAGTTTGATGCCCCTTAGTGATATAAAGTTGTTGTCACCATCAGGATTACCCTAAAATTTTGTAAGAAACTTGTAAATATTAGTGGAATGATAGCAACCAAAAAGTTATGGCATATCTCTTCCTCAACATTTCTCTCTTTTTTTCCTTCATATATTTTTACTCTTTTTAAGAAGGCTCCAAGAAGTTTTGGTAGTTTTCCTTTAAGTTTAAAGATTGAATTAATTAGATTTCTAATCAAGCATGATTAGATAACAAGAGGAGAAACTTCTAAAGGTTGTTCAAAATATTTATTTTAAGCTAGACCCTATAGGTGGGACCCACTGTAATCCATTAAATCAGGTTTTCGTTTTTCCTTTTAATGTATATAAATAGTCATTATGTATCATTTTATTTGTTGAATTTCTAAACTTTAAACTAGATTAATAATCACAACATGTATCATAAGACTAACCATGAGAATTAATAAACAACCACCACATATAACTTATCATCGTAGCTTTCTTTTTGTAATCTTAGCAGTACCTTTCATTCATTAATCTATAAACATGCAGGTTATAAATATATGGGTCGTTCGGTGGTCTCAACCCGCCTTGTGGAAAACCAGCTATGTTGGTCACTAAATCGCATTATAAGCCATCCAAAACATAAATAGTTTAGTGTTTTTAGCCAACCCTTATAAGGCTAATAGTATGGAACCAACTAATAAACATCTAATTGAAAACATAGATACTACCTGAAATAAACAAGAAATAATGAGCCAAAATTAGCAATCATAGATTCGACTCATTAATCCTCCGACGATTCCACTGGAGCAAGATCTTTAGCACTTGATCTTGGCAATTTAGATTGCGGAAGACAAGGGATATTACGCTCAATGCATCCAGATGGGCGTTCTGATTCTGTAACTGATGTTGGATAAGCAAGAGCTCATTTTGAATGTCTTGTAGACTCGGATCGACCTCATTGTGCGCCAGCGTGTTCATGGTCGCAACCATTTCTTTGGCCACTATGCACTTCTTTACCCAGTAAAGATGAATGGACTATCTGAATAGGGTGAGATGGTTGCGCATGCACCTAGGGTCCATGATTAGTTCCCCCTAGTCTGCAACTGGTGGTTTAAGCTCAGCTTGTGAGTTCAACTCTGCGTCCCAGTTCCCAATAAATTATTTCACCTGCATCTGGTTCCCTTCATAGTAAGCCTTGACTATGGACTGAAGATTCTTAGAATATGATTTTTTCACCATTTATCACTCAATCCCTTGCCACGTAGTCCCCTACCGTGTAGTTCCCCTCTACGTTGTTCCGTATCGTGTAGTCTCCCACCGCTCATTCCTTTGTTGCGCGGTCCTCTGCCACTTAGTTTGATGGAAATATGAATCTACATATTTTCCTTTTTCTTTGTGGTGTCTTCTGCCTCTTCTACCTTGACCCGAGGCTCCACCATGAGGCTAACACTTCACCATATCTACCAAGGTCGGACCCCCTTTCTTCACCCTTCTCCCACTTTCCCGCGCTCACCACCCAACGCACTGTATAGAACCTAGAAGTAAACATGGAATATAATTTGTATAGAGAATCACCTAAAAAACAAGAATTAACTTAATGAATGGCCAGAGAAACAAATGCAATGTCGACCAACACCGCGTCCCTTCAAAATTCCTCCACCCGATCCAACAAACATATATAATTAATAACCCTTCGGAGGTGGGAGGTATCACCAGAATAGAAACGATGTCCTCCATACCCCATAAGCCCTGCGTCCCTAGACTTGGCCCTGATAATGTTCCAAAAAGTTTGCTCTCCATAGGGCTTGCCCCAATAATTCAGCCCTAAATCAAGAAACCCAATTATCAACATGCAGTGAAAACATCATGAGAAAAAGCTAGAAACCAGTAAACATGCCCATGCGAGAAACAATATTGCAAAAAAATATAGAAATTGACATTACAGAATTTAGAAGGTCTATATTTTCAGTCACAGGAACTGTTAATTTAACCAATGTTTCCTTTCCCCTTTGGGCACGAAGTTTATCCTGAGTACCCACCTCCCACCTAGGATACAAAGATAGCATTATAACATACTGGACTCTACCATCCTTGAGTAGAGACAGGAATCATATAGGCATTTCTCTTGCATTCTCGGCATCACGAACCTATAACCAACAAACTTAGGCTCCTTGAGAAGCTAAGGATGTGAGTTTATACGCCAGATATATGGTGTTAACTCCATCTTCACTCCCACTACCTGTAGGTGCCAAGGATTAATAACTTTCATGTCATGGATCTCCCAAGATCCATGATGCTACATATTATCACAGTGAATATGTGTGTGAGGTGTGGGGGATACCACCCACCGTCCCAAAACAATAAAAGCTCTGTCATGTCAATCAAGGCCAAGTGGGCCTCCAGCTGTCTCACACTCTAATCGGTTGTTCTGATTATGCGTCAATTCTTCGTTTAGAATAAGAGTTAATTGGTCCATTCTTGCTTCCCCAATCTCCCTTATCCAAGGCTTATCTATTTTCACTCTCGGGTGAAGACAACCCTAGTTTGCTAAGAAAATTGAAACTTTGTTGTCATTGCAGTGAACATGCGAGGGGATGATATATTCGAAATCTTGAATGAGTTCACCAATATCCTAGATCGATTGAGAAGTCCTCTAGCTTTTACTAATGTTTTCCCACTGAGACCCTTGGTTAAGATTCTTAATACTATCAATGACCACAAAAGTCACCTTCCACCACCATTTTTCTTAGCCCTTCCCTTTTGGCTATTATCAAGCCACGTTTAATAGCATTGAATTCAACTTCATTGTTACTTCCAATGCCACAATCTGGAGCATATATTTGGACAACCTAACCCTGCGAACCCCTGATGACCCCTCCAAAGGCCACATCCCCAAGGTTACCTTTGGATGCGCCATCAAAGTTTAGCTTGTGAAAATCCTAATGGGGGAAGGAGAAGCAAGAAGGAGATTCAATGGGAGGCAACTTTAATTTCCAATATGAGGGTCTAAGAATTTGTGGGGATAAGTGTACAGTAGATAGTATTTGTTCTTCCTGGGGGTTGACCTTCCAATCATCAAAATTCCATTTCTCTAGAAGTATAGATTCTCTTACATTTTGGAGTATTCCTTTCCAAATTTCCAAGTGTGACAATTTCTAGTCCTTGAAAATACTTATGTTCCTTTCCTTCCATGCTGCCCATAAAAGAAAGCTGAGAGATAGAAAACATACTTGATTTACCACTGGACTAGACAAGGTTCATTTCCTCCAACTCCAATGGTGGATCACATACTAGTATTATCCCAGTCTAGATGACTAAAAAGAATATCTATCCAGAGCTGGGCTATAAAGGGGCATAGATTTAGGAGATGCTCTATGGTTTCAATCTGAGTGGCATAAATATTGTAAAAATATGGCCCATGGATTCCTCTCTTCTGTAACTGGTTCCAGGTGAGAACCTACCACTACACACTAGCCATAGGAAATACATTAGTTTCGTCCAAAATTGTCTCATTCATACTTTCCTCTAGAGTGGAATGTTCTGATCTAGATGTTCCTATACTGCCAATTGGTAAGATTCTTTTATGGTGAACATACCTTTAGTTTTATAGCCCCACCTGAGAATGTTATGTACTTCTAATAATGAAATTATTCTAGTGCGCAACTTAGAATCAAACGCATCCCATTGGTTTGAGTTACGAGGGTTGTGCCAGTCTTGTTTCGTTTTCCACTCTCTCCATTGGTTCTTGGGGGTTGGGTCCAAAAACTAATTAATTGTCAAGTTTTAGGGACTATTAGTGAAAATGAAGATCTCTGCCAAATCCTGGTAACTCGAGAATTTTTCCCATTGTTGCCACGAATATGGACAGAATAGAGCTCTCCTCCCATATTTGATTTCCCAAAACGTATGGTTGTGAATTAACTCTTTATTCTCAGAAGCTAAGTTCCAAATTGATGATCCTCTTGGATTTCCCTGCATTCTCAGTATTTCCTTTGTAGTTTAAGTCATGTTATATTTCCGGCCCTAGATGACCATCCAGAGATCAGTACCACCTTGAAATCATTGCCACTAGAGTTTTGCCCCCACCACTTTGTTACACATCATTTTGTCACATTAGGAAACCGATCATCAGAATTGGATCTCTCGTCATCCATCCAAGTGTCATGAATCACTCCCTTGCAAGTCAAAAACTTATATACCTTAAATAAAGTGGAATTTTTGGATCTCTTGGTAAAAAACCCTTCTTTTGAGCATTTCCGCAGTTTTTCTGAACAAAAACTGCACATGTGCAATTTCTTCCACTGTAAACTATAGATCTGCACTGTGTTTCTAAAAAAAAATGTGCAGGTAAATCAATAAAAAGTAAAAACAAAAAGTGAGATTTATAAGCCTTGTTGGGCGAATCATTCCCAACAGAAAGCCTCAAACTCATGTTTATTCAAGCCTAACCTCATTTTTTATGGAACTAATTACCATTATTCAAGAGCCCTCATCCCTCTTTTAGTGGATCTCGTCCTTGGACTAAGGATCTCAAACTACTTCTTTTTGGCCTATTAATCAAACCATAGGTGGGTGAATTTAGGGAGGCTGTTGAGAGTAAGTTTATGTTGGAGTAATCAGGTTGGAGAGCTTATCATTCTTGGGGAGGGAGATCAATGGGAGGAGTTTCACAACATCAAGGCACATGTTTTATAGATCCTTTATGTTTATGAAATTAATACAAACAAGAATTTCTTCTCACTTCATTGTTTAATGGATTAATTTATCGATCTCCATTGGAATGATGTTATTTATATATTTTTTATTAGAATGATGTTTGTTACTAATCTCCTTGATCACCAATTTGAATTATTGAATAATTTATGTTTCATATGACTTTGATCCTTTATTGTTTCCATGTGTGCAGGTCTAGATTCAAGCATGGAGAAGTTGCACTGAAACACAAAGAGGGATCTTCATCAAGCAATTCGTAATAAGGTATGAATTTCCATTGATCACCTTTTTAGCTTATGATTGAAGGAAAGATAGATTCAGTGAAGGAATTAGCTTGATTGTTTGTTTGTTTCTAGTTTCCTTTTAGAATCTAGGGAAATTTCTCTTGTTAGCAAGAGGAATTTATCTACCTATCAAATTGATGACCATACTGGGAATGACTTGTTCTCTTCCATCTCCTTGTTTTTTGTTATCGAACCTATTTTGTTAGATTTATCTGAGTCTTGACAAGTTAATGATATTTCAGATTTTGTGATTTGTTTGGATACTTTTCGTGGAAGAAACCGCACATGTGAAGTTTTTCTTCATAAAAACTATGCATATGCTCAAAAGCAGAATTTTGTACAAAGAGATCAGGAAATTCCACTTTATTCAAGGTATATAAGTTGTTGACCTACAAGGGAGTGCTTCATGACACTTGGATGGATGGCAAGAGATCCAATTTTGATGATCAGTTTCCTAATGCGAGAAAATAATGTGTAACAGATTCCCCCCTAAAGTGAAAATTCAGAAAATTTTGAGGACTGAAATACTTTATCATATCAAGGATTGGATCAAAGATCATGGTTGGAAACCTGCAACAGTTAATCAAGGATTACAATGCAATATAATAATCATCACTTAGGTAGGCATTCCCATACTCATAACATAAATGTCTTAAAGCACAGTGTGGAAATACATAATGTCAATGTAGATATAGGATGGATGCAACCATCAAACATAAAACTCTTTGTATAATCATGAATACAAAACTCCTTGCAACCTATATGGATGAAACTAGATCCAGGGTCTTGACCTCCATCTCTCAATCCATACTACAAATTTAATCAGGTGAGTAAATGTCTTGAAGTCGAACATGGCAGAAGCCAGTTGATTACCAATCCATAATGTAAATTGTTAACAAGTTCGAGAGAAAACACCAATAATGACAATGGCTCTCAAGGTACTCCTAGTACAATCTATGAAGTGCGAATAAGTTATTTGAACTCAAACACTCATAGAATCGGTTGATCGAAGGATGATGATGAGAACCTGTCATTGAAGGGGAGAAACCTGTCATTAAGTCATGCAGGTCTCAAGGTATTGAAGGATTCTAGATCAACTTCCTAGATAATGATCTAAAGTCGATGGGAAGTGACTTGCCATAGGAAGCCTACGACACGAAACATAGTGTCAGGTTTTGAAAAACAGTTTGCAAGGACTGACTCAAGGATGGACGATGCGATTGAAGGCTACAAATTGCAAGGTATTTTTAACTGAGGTTTAGACTTCTCTTGAAGATATTCGCGACACAAAAAATGACTTGGAAACATTTGACTCAACGATAATACCCAAAACCAAATGAATACTTTCAATAAGGTTCGATTAACTGTGAGACAGATGGATTTCCCGAACCCGAACATGAATGTGACGAAGTTTCATGTTCAAGAGTGACATAATTCCTAAAATACAAGAAACGAAGTTTTATTCTCAATTTCCACACACCATTACTGCCAAGTACCTCTTTATTTTTTACAACCTTGAGGAGGATAACATATGCTTGTCATCTAAGCTCATTCTTCGATGAGTCCATCCTAGTATTTTTAACGAACCCTAAGAAGCAATGGTGCGGTCTCATTATGATTTATGAGTCTAGTAAAGGAGTAACTTGATGTCATTTTATTTTAAAGAGTTTGAAGAAGACACAAAATGGAAACTCATTCAGTTCTTTTACTGTGAAATTTTAACGAGCCCAGTGGAAGTAAAGCTCGACATTTTTCAATTTTAGAGAGTCAGAAGAAAAACATAAGTAGAGTCCATCAGGTTCCTTTTCGTAAGTTTTAGTTTCTGAGGTTAGAAAAAAAGATAAAATAATACGAGACAACTCTCTTGACCATGTTCGATCGATGTATACCTTTTTCATAAATAATACAGTTCAGTCTATAAAAGGGGTAAACCTATACTAAGTGGACAATTGTGCATTTACTTTTACAAGTTTGAACAATCAAGTGCTTGAATATCTTTTCATGTTTTAATTTTCTGAAAAGGGCTTAAAATAGGACTTTGTGCTTTCACTTTTTCATAAGTTTTGACAAGTTTGAAAAAAGTAATAAAAATATACTCATCTTACCAACTTTCAATTTAATTAACGAGGAGGAAAAAACAAAAAGAACTCATCATTTTCATGTGTGTTTTACGAGCATGAAAAGATAGCAAATTAAGCTCGAGACTTTTATGAATTTAACTAGTTTTGAAAATAATAACCGAAATGGACTCAAGATATGTTTCATTTTTACACAAACTTGAAACAAAAGAAAAGTTGTGCTTGAGGGTGGTTTCATTTTTACACATGGTTGAAACAGAGAAAATTGTGCTTGAGGGTTGTTTTATTTTTACACAAGCTTGAAACAGACAAAGCTGTGCTTGAGATAAGTTTTCATGTCCCCAGCATAATGACTGCAAGGGAAAATCCTCCCCAAACTTCATTTCATTCACCTAAGTAGACTACAAGTTACTAATAGGAGGATGAAATGAAGGCTTGTTTACGAGATTAGGAAGACTCGACTTTAACATTTATGAGATCTAGGTGAAGACTCAATGATAATAGGGGAGGATTTGTTTCATTTTTTAACGAGCTTGAAACAGTAAAAGAACTATCCTCATGAAACCTTTTTTCATTTTTTAATGAGGTGACATAGTGAAAGAGCTATCCTCATGGAATCTATTTCATTTTTTAACAAGGTAGACATAGGAAAAGAACTATCCTCATGAGACCTATTTCATTTTTTAATGAGGTTTACATAGTAAAAGAACCATACTCATAAAGAGTTGTTCCATTTTTAATGAGGTTGACACAGTAAAATAACTATCCTCATGTAACTTGTTCATGACTTCTAAATGGAAGAAACACATGCCAAGGGAGACCCCTTTGTCATGGCTTCCAAAATGTATTCATCAGATGGAAGAATAGTCCTTTGGAAGTAGCACATGTCAAGGGGACCAATAGGGATAAGAAAATCGTATTCAAATTCTCTCATTCATGTTTTGACCATGGCAGCTACTAGATCTGAGTCAAAAGAAGTTAAGCAGACAGTGAGAGGCTCACTTGCATCAGTAACTGGAGACATGGGATAGGTTTCCACATAATTAACCCATGGCATGGTAAGTACCACTTCCATATAAGGAACACTAAAGGGTGTTGTATGACTGGTAGTCAAGGCAATATCAACGTATGAAAGCTGATCAACCATCACAATGTTCCCGTTGTGAGGTAAGCACATCATGTGAAACAGTGTTGATACGACAACTTTCATGGTATAAACATAGTCTTGCGCAAAGCAAAAATTGAAATCTAAGGGTCCTTTTACTACCATAATATTAATACAAACAATTTTAGCTTCCAGAGTAATAGGTAACTTTGGAAGGATCCCTAAAGGTTCACTAACTGTTATGTTAAAATCTAACAGATTCTTTGTAAAAGGAACAAGATGAGGGGAGCCCAAAACTTGCCAAGCATCTAAGGATAAAATGCTAATATAAGCACCTTCATCCACATTGGTGCAATGCACATTCTTACCATAAGCCTTCACAATGATTTGGGAAGGGGTGGTATATGGAAGACGAGGTTCTTTCAATCTACTCCAATCAAAATAAATAGCCTCGTTAGTTGAATGGGGTTCAAAAGCAACAAAAAAAATGTTCCCATGTGTAGAAGAATCTAGGATAACCTGAAGAACATGATTAGTATGAAATTCACTCTCTAAAAGGAGAGTGGGATTAACCAATGATGGAATCGATGCGACCACTTGATCAAAAAATATTCCAACAACCTGAGTGATGCATGTTTCACCTTCCAATGGAAGAGTGGGATTGATTGTACTTGGATTTAGATCAATCACTTCATAAATTGACGGTAGATGGGGATAAAGTTCAGGTAATTAGTTGGAAATTGTTGTTGTGAAATATTAAGTTTTTCCAACAATTCAAAGGCTTCATCCATGTGAGGGAAAATGTGACTATGATGAGTCCCTTTGCATAACCTACAAGGAAACCTAACTTTAATTTTTTTCCCCGGAATATAAGAATTATTTGTTGATGGATCAACAGTAAGTTGATGAGAATTATTTGGCCATACTTCCAAAACCTTAGTAATACCAAGACAATTGATCCCTTACAAAGCTTGCAAGGGTATTTCGGGTTACGATGCATTGTAGAAGTTCCCTTAGCATTATCAATACTTACAACTATGGTTGGTTGGGACTTCTTTCTTATATTGCTTCTTCTTCTTGTTCTTATTCCCTTTCTTCTTCTTCTTGGTCACCTGGTTACTAATATCAGGGCTTTTACCAACAGAAGAAGAAGAAAGGGAGGAGGAAATTTTGGAGGAAGAGGGTAAAGGGTCAACAATAGGTTGGTGATGTTGAGATGGTGAACTCGGTTGAGATGGTACCATTGGAGTATTTACAATTAAATAAGTTGAGAACATCTATACAAGTAAATATATCGTGAATCTCGTAAGTGACAATGTAGCCATATAAGGAGGAAAAATATTTCCAAGATTAGGAAAAGGACTAGGGTTCTCATGAATGGGGTTTCCTTGGTTTGTAAATTCTGTATGGGTAGCCATTAGATTCAATAAAAATAAGTTTTTATTATTAAAATTAAATAATATTCATAATCCACACCTAATGTCTTGTAAAAATTAAAAACAAACAAAGTAACACACGCTAAAAATCTAGGGATTCAAACCATACAAACTCACCTTTCACAGAGATCAATATTTACTAGTTGGCGACGAAATCCAACGTTGCAAATATCATAGTGAAGTTTTTTTTATAGATATTAGTGTTTGGAACCAGCTACCCTGACAACCTACTTAATGAAACAATGTGGTGAAAGTAACTTTGCTATAAACCATCTCGAGCAAAGATCACCCTCCAAAAATTCCAAGTGAGTCTAGTCAATGTCTGTTCCAGGTATAGCAAGACCTTCCCTCTGCCATCACGTTAGGTAGAGCCCTAGGATTATAGTCACTAATTTTACTAATTACAACAATTTCACCTAGGGGGACAGTCGTAGATCAGACATACACAGAAAGGAAGAGTAACAAGCTTAATGCCCTTTAGGGATCCTCACCATGGTCAATTGGAGCTTTACTTTCAAGTGACCCCAAGTACCTTTCAGCATAGCTTTAATATGTGAAAATAACTATATCTAGGCTGATGAAGTGGGTACAACCACTTCACCAGATTCAACATGATCTCGTGCTTAACTCATGTACAAGAAGAGCTTCCTAGAGAAAAAATGAAATAATTGGATTTCTTTCCCTAACTCAAGATTCTATTGTTTGTCTGTAGCTTTGGAAAGTTTACTTCCTTTCATATTCCAAATCCCTACAACCTAATCTACTATAGGTGGAAAGAGCCCTAAAAATAATAAAAATTCTAGATGAAATTTATTAATGTTGTGTTATTAAGCTCTTATTTACTCAAAGGGTAAATGGACGTGGAATTGATGGTATTATGACTTGACTCAAAACTCTAATGCATCAAATATGAAATTTTTAATCTTTTCATCTTGATGAATACTAGCTAGAGTAAGTAAAGAGGTTCTTCTTTAAAATATCAACTCCATCATGTACCACTTCTAATTTTTCAATGCAATTCAAAGTTCTAAGTTGCAAAACACACAATGTAATATATGCACAATTTTCCTAAAAACTATGCAAATGTAATATATGCACAATTTCCGTGAACACTATGCAAATGTAATATATGCAATATAATTATTCAAAACAAACACAAGATGATTCCAAAGCAGCAAAAGAACAACAAGACTATTTCCCTTCACCAATACAATTAAAGAACCAATTGAGTGTAAGTAAAGGAAATCAGGTGAAAATTCCAAAGATAAAAAATAATAACACTCAAAGGCAATTAACACTCAGAGACAAATGTCTTTTCAAAAATGAAAGAAAAGCATACCAAATTTGTTAAGAAACTGAGACAAATCTTTGAGCAATGACCAAAGGAATAAAAATTCAAAACACCCAATGAAATCTTTAAAATGAAATTTCTTGAATGAATGTTATGAAATCAATGCTTACAGTGTGATTCTCATTAAAATTCAATACTGGAATAAAAATGACTCATGTTTTAAATGCAACACAAGAATCATATCTCATCAAAACACAAATTCATGAGAAATCCTACCTTTCAATCCTTGAAAATAGACAATCTCAAGAAAATGCCTTCACAACACTCGATCAAACACACAGAGACTCACTGGAGTCATAGACAAATGTAATGAAAGCTTAAAAACAAAAAATTCAAGATTTAATGAGAGGAAAAGCTATTTTTTCCAAAAATTCTCAGAGTATATGCAGCTAGAAAGTATAGTATAGTGTGCATGTGCACTATTAATAAAGGTAATATGCACAGATCTACGCTCTGTTTCTAAACAAAAACTACGCAGGTAAATCAATAAAAAGTAAAAATAAAAAGTGAGATCTAGAAGCATTGTTGGGAAAATTATTCCTAATAGAGACTCGAAATCATGTTTATTTGAGCCTAACATCATTTTTAATGGAACTAATTCCCATTCTTCATGGAGCCCTCATCCCTCTTTTAGTGGATCTTGTTATCACTCAGGTTGTCCTTAAGCTCCAGAAAGGATACGGCCGAGGTAACCACAAACCAACTTTGGACTGCAGGTTCTAGCCCACCTGCAATCAGAGAGGGCTTTCTCTTTCAGATTTAGCTTTGTTTAAACTGATTTTAGGCTAGTTATTGATTTCAGGGGTTTTTGTTTTGTTTTTGGTGGGAAGGATGATGTTTTCAGGTAGAGAGGCAAAACATAGTCTGGTAAGTTTCAAACCATTGGGCGTGGAGTCACGGAGTCGGACTGCTGATGCGTTTTCTTGGTCACAAGAGAAATAAGGAGCAAGGTAGCTGCTCATGAAACAACACTTGATCTTAAAAGGATGGAATGAGGGATAAGGAATGAGAGGCAACAAAGAATCACTCACTCAGCTTAAAAGGGGGAAGGTGAATGAGCTCTATCTAGGAGCAATTAAGAATTCCTAGACAACTGTCAAAGATGAATGGATCAGGGGAAATATGAGGTAGAGGGAATTCATATTTATGACTGATCTAGAGGAAAACATAAAGAAACAACAGAAAATGAGCATAGAGGGCAGTTAAACCAATTCTAGACTATTCTTTCTTTATGTTATTTTAGATGGTATATCAATGGAAAAAACTGAGTTAGGAAAACTTATTGAGTCATGTTGCAGCACAAGAATTCCAAATTCACTTCTTCAAACCATTAGACACAGAGCAGACAGTCTTTCCTCCAAGCCTTTCAACAGTCTTTGATTACAGAAAACATATCAGGTATACAGTGCGAGTCTCAACTGAAGACTATCAACTAACCGACCCTTTAAACAATACAGAGGGTGGTATATATAGGGAAGAGTTATCCAAAATTATCTATTACAGATGACCTAACGGGTCTGATAGAAAATTGTATATTTTAACCTAATCTTATCCAGAAATAAATGCAAGAAAATATCTTTGAGCTATGCTGGGGGCAGCTGTATCAAAATGAGTTAATGTCTGTCCTGGTGGCTCTGTGCTGTTCATCTGTCATAACTGTGCATTGGTCTGTGCACCCTTGCTATTCAACGGTATTGCATGCTTTTAACTGTGAGTTGAGAGCTCTGATGGGCTTACGCCTCCCGACTTGACCTTTCTGAGGGACTCATTAATTGTACAGGTGCTTCGAGCCCCTAAAAAATCTTTGCTGATACTCTTTGGCTCTTCTTTTTCCTCTGATACTCTTTGGCAATAAATCAGGATGCTGCTCTGACGTGCTGTGTGTCTAATCACAAATTAATGGCCGTTTTTCGGCTCTTTGTTTCCTTCAAAACTGCTTTCTGCTCTTTCTTGAGTGCCTCGCAAAGAAAAATGGCTCTTTCAGCGCCTTTCGAGCTTCCTAGGGGCTAGATAATGAAAAGATTCGCTGAAGATTCCCCATTCTGGCCCAAAAAATCTAGCGATGAGCGATTTGGCGCAAATCTCTCATCAAAAACTGCCTCAGAAACTGATTCCAGGGCCCCGAAGTGCGATTTTCACCTCTGCGCCAGAAAACTGATGATGACGTCAGCATGATGACATAGCGGGATGACGTCATCCTGTATGGACAGTGACATGGAATGTACGGTGGTAGGGACACAGTGGCAGGACACGTGGTAGATGACTCTGTGGTACAATGGCGGGGCAAGGGGGGTGACGCGGTGGATGACGTGGGGCTTACGTCACAGCGAAGCGGGCGGTAAGCGGTTTCTGGGCGCACCGCCTTTGGGCACGAGCGGTTTTGTCAAGGGGGCCTCCGCCACAGCCCAGGAGGTGACGTGTGGCGGGAGGTACGGCGAGAATGCCGCCCATCTCCCAGACGCTAACCTTCGGGCGGTTCGGAGATGGGATGGCCCGCCAGCCGTAGATCTGCAGGGCGGATGATCAAACAGCTGGCGGCGATGGTGAGTCGGCGGGGGTATACGGGCAGGGAATATTCAAAGAATATCTCGATTTTAATAACACGCGGCAGTGGGGTTTAGACTTAGGAAATGGGGGTTTATGGGTTATAAACAGCGCGCGGTTAATATTTTATGCACAAACTTTGGGTTAGGGGCGGAAGAGAGGGTTTTGAGGGTTTTAGGGCTAGGGAAGAGGCTGTTAGCATGACCAGGTGTCATCTAACCCCTGTGATGACTCGAATGGGCTAAAAACAGCCCCGGATGGACTGTTTTTTCCCGGACTCATAAAAATATGGCTATATTGCCAGGGAGGAAATATTCACATAGGGGAATTTTATATACAAAGTTTTAGTAGGGGAAGGGGGAAACTGATAGGGAGTTATATAATACTGTTAGTAGTTAATATGAAGGTGATCAGCAAGCGCTAAGGTCGGGGACCTTAGGCTAAATTTGGGAAAAAGGACTTGTACAGAAATGGAGTCCTTGAGTGAAGCAGATCTTCACCAAGGCAACTGTTATGGATGATGATGAAACTAAGAGGAATCAAGCAGATCTTGACCTCTTTGGGAAGTTAATAAGTGACTTGGGGAATTAGAAGAATGGGGAGTTAGTGATGTCCACCTTTGATCTTTTTTGCATGAAAAATGCCTGCACTGTGATCTGTAAAGATAAAGCACTTTGTAACACAAAATTGATCACAAATTATCATTCTGCAACCACATAGCTACCTACCCAGCCTACTTTTCTAACATTTTTTCTTCTTTTTTGGGTGGGTGCACTTAGACTTGTAGACCCTGATTTACAATTTTCCTTTGAATTTTTCCTATCTAAATATGCACTTATTTCTGCCAGGGCCCATATTAAACAAGTGGGTCCCTCTGATTCTCTACCTATCTACAAAATCTGCCAAGATTAAACTGTTTGGACAGATACATTCTCTATATTCTAAAACAGGAAATTGAAATCTAGGGAGGCCTAGATTAAACTATTTGGCCTTCCCTTTAAAAAAGAACTCATCAAAAATGGAATACAGCAGTGGCCTTTAGACTAGCACACTTCATGGCTTGTTCTTTGGTCTCTTCTGGAAATATGGAACACTGTAGCTTGCAAAGTATGACATATTTGGCATGTAAAAATGTCAATCATGAAAGATGAATACCTGCTGCAGCAGGAGGCTAACAGATCTCATCCTTGAACTAAGGATCTCATACTACTTACTTTTGGCATATTAATCAAGGCATAGGTCGGGGAATTGAGGGAGGCTACTGAGAGTAAGATTATGTTGGAGTAACATGGTTGGAGAGCTTATCATCCTTGGAGAGGATTGAGATCAATGGGAGGAGTTTCACAACATCAAGGTACAAGTTTTGTAGGTCCTTTATGTTTCTGAAATTAATACAAACAAGCATTTCTTCTCACTTCATTGTTTAATGGATTAATTGATCAACTCCATGGATGTTTTATGTTATTAATATTTGTCCATTGGAATGATTTTATTTATATATTTCCATTAGAATGATGTTTGTTACAAGTCCCCTTGATCACTAATTTGAATTATTGAATGATTTATGCTACATATGCCTTTGATCCTTTGTTGTTTCCATGTGTGTAGGTCTAGATTCAAGCATGGAGAAGCTACACTGAAGCACAAAGAGGGATCTTCATTAAGCATGTTGTAATAAGGTATGAATTTCCATTTCTCACCTTGTTAACTTATGATTCAAGGAAAGATAGATTCAGGGAAGGAATTAGATTAATTATCTATTTGTTTCTTGTTTCCTTTTAGCATCTAGGAATATTTATCTTGTGAGCAAGAGGAATTTATGTTTGTGGAAATCCTTAGTAGACCAGTTAGAAGCAAAAGCAAATCGAAGTATAATAGTTGGAGGGGACTTCAACTTGGTTATGAATAAACGGGAAAACAAGAAGGTGTTTTCCTGTTAGATTCAAACATAAACAAGCTCGAAAGTATTGTAGAGGAACAAAATGTAATTGATTTCATGCCAAAGAAAAACAAATTCACCTAGAGCAACAAAAGAATTGGCCCAAACAACATAAAGGAAAGACTTGACCATTTCCTAACCCATTTCAGTCTTATTTCAGAATCTGAACCAATGTCATCAAGAATCCTCTCATCAACAACATCTAATCACAAACCTATTTCTCTAACATTTAGAGAGTCCATAAATCTAGGACCTCTCCCCTTTCATTTCAACCCCTTGTGGTTTACCATCAATTAGGTTAAGAAACTAGTGCATTCTACATTGAAATCTAGTATCAATGGATTACTAGGGTATATATGGGAAACCAATCTCAATATGACTAGGAACTCTCTCAAATAATGGGCTATAACTCATTACAAAGAGCCAAAGCAAAATAAAATTGAACTCCAAAGAGAGTTGGACCAAGTCTAGGCAAAGATGGAAACTGGAGAAGACACCAAAGAACTGCAATCCAAAGAAAATGAACTCTATTGGGAAATCTATCAAACTAATATGAAAGAAGAGGAAAGTTGGAGAATTAAATCTAGGAGTTTATGGATTCAAGCAGACGATAAGAACTCAACCTTATTTTACAATCTAGCTAAAATGTCAATAATCAATAATCACATAGAGGTGATAAAGGGAGAAGGGAATGTAGAAATAAAAGGGCGGGAAGAAATCAAAGAGGAGGCATATAAACACTTTAAAAGATTACTATCAGTAGAGGAAGAACCTAATAATTATGAATATTTCTTAAGACATACTCCAAATATGGTTTCTGATGAGGCAAATGCAGCTCTAACAAAACTAGTAGAGGAAGAGGAACTAAAAAGAGCAATTTGGAATCTCCATCCAAACAAAGTGCCATGGTTGGATGGTTTCTCCATTTCTTTTTATCGCTCATTCTTTTTTTTTTCCACAGAAAAAAACGAACTTTTTTTTATAAGAAATAAAAAAAGTTACATGCAGATGAGTTAACATTCTGTAATGACCGCCTAATAACTAGGCCAACCCCTCTAAAGAGAGACACCAGCGCACCTACAGCGTGCAGCATGTTAGAACAGACTAAAACACTCGGCCTAGACAGCCGAACCAAAAGCAGAGAGATATTAACAAGTTTGAACTGGGTTCTGTTGGGCCTCCTTTCAAGAGGAAAACGACCCAAACATGCAAAAACCAGCATCATAGCCACACAGCTCAACAAAAAAGGAGCAGAAATGTATCTGAAAACAGTATATAAACCCGAGTTTTTCTATGACTAACAGTTCAAGAAAACGTAATAGGAAAAACAACTATCGTCTGAAAACAAGAGGATGGAATTATGGGTATGGAGGGAGGTCCGACACACGGATCTGATCCTGTATCTGTTCAGCTATTCTCCACGAGCCCATATCTTGTTGTAAACCTGCCTTAGAAAGCCCATCTGCGACTTCATTGAATTCCCTGTATATGTGTTCAATGAAAAAAACATTAAACCTCTGTTTTAAGATTTGTATTTCTTCTAAAAGAGGCAGCAGCATATAATTTTGACATCTGTACTTCCCAATAACCCAGTTTATAACATTCAATGAGTCTCCATAAATCTGAATGGTGAGGATGTTCTTTTGTATAAGCCAGCACAGCAGAAGCTTTAAAGCCGAGAGCTCGGCAAAATTATTTGTGCCCGTTCCAATGCCAACCGAGGCCTTAAGAGAGTGATAGTTATTGAGATGAATGCAGATCCCGGCACCCACGATGTTGTTTTGAGCAGCCCCATCGAAAAAAGCCCAAGGGACCCCTTCCCGTATACATGGGGCTGACCTCTGTTTTTGATTTTTTTTCTCCTCATCCAGTGGGATGCTGTCAAAAATGGCAATGCTCTGAATGGCCACCGCAGTCTCGGGTGATAGCTTCTCTCTGAATATGCTGCGATTTCTTGCAATCCAGATACCCCAGCATATGATGGGGGGTAAATTCCTCAGATTCCTCCCCTGAAAGTTGTTCCACCAGTATTCCCAACATGCCATTAGATCGACCCCTTCCCATTTTAGCTTTGTATTCAGAAGCTTTTCCGCCTCTAGCCAAGTCTGTTTGGTGAACGGGCATAACAGAAAGAGGTGGTTGATGGTTTCTTCATCCGCACAACACAGAGGGCATCTGCCAGGTCCCTGTTTAAACCGGCCCTGAAGAACATCCCAGGATGGAATTTTGTGATTTAATGCACACCAGAAGAAGATACGAGCTTTTTTTGGGCACTTTAGCTTTAACAGGGGCTTTGACCACCAAGCAGGAAGGGTCCACCCTTTGTTTTTCACCAGAAAGGAATAGCCTGCCTTTGGGGAGTAGAGCCCAGAATCGGCATGTGCCCAAACCAGACTATCTGGCCTATCCAATAATCTGACATTTGATCTTTTCAGCTCCTGAATATAACGCTGCCAATCATCACCCCAAAAAGCGTTTAGGCCAATATCCTCTCCAGCCTTCCAGGCTTGGCCCCAAATAGAGGTCTGCTCCAAATTTGCTATCTGGTTTAATCTATTTATGCCTATGCCTTCCAGATGAGCAACCAGATCCGGATGTAGGGCAAAATCTTCATTGCAACCCACCCATGGGTCTCTGCCAATCCTCAAGCACTCTCCATTCCCAACCCTCCATGCCAGTCCTCGCTCAATTATCTTGAAAGCCTCCGTGGTGGCTTTCCAGATGACCGAACAATTCCTCCCTTTCTTGTTGGGCTTTCTTATCCAATCTTCAATCGGAGTGGGATCAATATATTTCCTAGTAACCACCTTCGTCCAAAGGTTCTCTGTAGTAATGATACACCATCCTGCTTTAGCAGCTAAGGCCTGACTAAAATCCACAAGGTTTTTTAGCCCCCAACCACCCCATTCTTTTGGCCTTGCAATTTTGTCCCAAGCCACCCAAGGGAGTACAGTTTCCTCCTTGGACCCAGACCAGAGAAATCTGCTGCAGAGTTGTTTTATTTTGTGGAGTATTCCTTTGGGTATCCATGTTAAAGCTGCCCAGAAAACTGGTATAGCCTGTAACACGGAGTTCACCAAGGTTAATCTTCCAGCCCTCGACAGCCATTTATAGCTCCAGTGAGCAATTTTCTGCTCAATTTTCGCAACCAACCAATTCCAGTCTTGCTTCCTGTAGGAAGATGGCTTGAGCCAAAAGCCAAGATATTTAAAGGGATGCTCCATATTACAGGTGCCAAAGGGCAGCTGGGTCTCAATTGCCATCTCCTCTTGTCTACTGAAGCCTTCAAAAATCAACTGAGACTTTCTATCATTAACTTTGAGCCCTGTTGCTTTCAGAAACAGATCTAGAATAGACTTTAGCTCTAAAATTTCGGTAATATTCCCATTTGTAAACAATAAGATATCATCAACGAAAAGCAAATGGGTAATGAAAAGGTTGACAGCAACCTCCAAACCTTTGATCAAACCTGTACTTTTTGCCTTTGAGATGAGTCGACTAAGACCTTCAGCCGCAAGAAGAAAAAGCAGAGGGGAAAGTGGACACCCTTGACGAAGTCCTCTTTGGCTTTTGAAGAAACGGGAAGCAGCACCATTTATCAGAACAGCAAAAGTTACATTTGTAATGCATCCCATGATCCATCTAATGAAACCAGCTTGAAAACCAAGGTGCATCAAGAGCAACTTGAGATAAGTCCAGTTGACCCTGTCATAAGCTTTTGCTAGGTCAATTTTTAGAACTGCTCCTTTTTTCTTTGCCTGCCTGAGGCTATGTATTGTTTCTTGAGCTACCCCTATAGCCTCATGAATCTGCCTCCCATCCAGGAAACCAAATTGTTCCTTGGAAATATGGCAGGAAAGGATAGGTTTCAATCTAACCGCGATAATCTTTGCAATAATCTTGTAAATGGTGTTACATAGGGATATAGGCCTAAAATCTTCGAAAGAACCAGGATCCTCTTTTTTCGGGATGAGAGCAATGAAAGTTGCATTGAAAGGCCCATAAATTTCCCCTTTTAATCTGGACTCCTCCACCACCTCAGAGAGTTCTGCCCCAATGGATTCAAAGAAATGGGTGAAAAGTTCTATAGTCCATCCATCAGGACCAGGACTTTTGTCTTTGGCCATAGACTTTATAACACCCTCAACCTCTTCTTTTGTCACTTCCCTGAAAAGGTCTTCTGCCTCCTCCTCTTCCACAAAGCGGGGAAAAGCCTGAGCAGTTCTGATGATTTCTGGTAAGTTGATAACCCCTGGATCCGCAAAAAGGGACTGAAAGTGATCTTTCCCCATATTGGACAACTCTTCAAAAGAAGAAGCCTCTCTACCTTCCGAGTCCCTCAGCTTCCAAAGAGTGTTTGCATTCCTCCTCCCTTTTGCATAGTTGTGGAAGAATTTTGTGTTTTCGTCCCCTGCTTTTAACCAGATAGCTCTGCTTTTCAGCCTCCACTCTTCTTCTTTATCCAGTAATATCTTCGCCCTTTTCTTTTCCAACTCCAATATTTTCTCTTTTGATTCCGAATTTGCATAGGCATCAGCCTCAGGTTCTTCAAGGACCCTCAAAGCTTCATCAATGCTTACTAAAACCTCAGATTGTTTCCTTCTTCTTTCAGATGCCCAAGCAATGGTTGCTTTTTTCAGTCTTTTTAAATTTTCCATGAGTCTCCCAGCTAAACTTCCCTCGTAATCCGGCCTCGGATGAATCCAAGTTTCATGGAACAGCTTTTTGAATGATTCCTCCTGGAGCCAGTGGGCATTGAATTTGAAAGGCGAGGCCGGCTTTTTTGGAGGTTTTGAGAATTCAAGGAGGATAGGAAAGTGATCTGAGTTTCCACCTTCCCCGACCCACTGCCTGAATAAAGGAACCAAAGCTGCCAGTTTTTCGCTGATGAGGAATCTATCCAACCTTTTTGCGATTCTATACTCTCCAGTCCTCCTGTTTCTCCAAGTAGGTTTGGCTTTTATGATATTCACATCAATCAGCTTATGAGACACCAGAGCATTTGAAAAGAAGTCCGTTAAAGGATCCTCCCTTGCAAGTGGTCCCCATGCTTCCGAGGAACCCATAGAGAAATTTAGGTCACCTCCAATGATGAGATTCTTGTCCTGGACTAAACTTTTGGAGAGAAGCTCATTCCAGAACAAAGCCCTTCCATGACAGGGACCATAGACATTAACAAAAGTCAGAGGGAAGTCAAAATCCTGCGAAACAACCTCCATGCCTAGTGCATTTTGGAATCCCCATGAGGATATCAATTTTAGTTTCCCTTTCTTAAGACCCATCGCTATACCTCCCGAGCGCCCAGATGCATCTGCAGCCAAGAACTCCCATCCCGGGAGATAGGAACAGAGTGCTGCTTCAACATCCAAGCTATTTCCTAAAGTCTCCTGAAGAAAGACAATATCAGGGTTGCATCGAGAGATGAGCTCTTTCAAAGCTAGTTTTTTAGGCTTACTAGCTAACCCTCTACAATTCCAGGAGAGACAGATCATTTGATAACCGTCTCAGGGGGTTTTGCTGCTCTAAGCGCCCCAGGAATTGTCATCTGTTTCCCATCAGCAACATCAAAGATTGCTTTCTCCTGTGTCATGGTTAATTTCGATTTCCTGCCTCTGTTCTTCTTTGAGTGACATTTTGAGGTCTCTAGCCCTAACCCTCCTACCGGTTCCATGACATCATTTGGATTTATTGGTTTCTTACTATTGGATCTCAGGTTGTAGGGCCGAGGTACTAGACCATGATCATGACCAGAGTTTAGTGGGGGAAAATCTTCACCATCCAGATTTATGGAGACAGACTCAATTGAAAGATTGTCAATTTTTTTCATCACATCATTACAGGTGTTTAACACAGAGAGCCCCCCAATACAAGTATCATCTATTATAGAAGAATGCTTTAAGACAGAGGACGGCATACCCGATTGATTGCAGTCTTTTTCGGCTGTCGGCGGATCCATTATAGAGGTGTCCATCGGCTGGCAGTTTGCAGGGCCCATCGTTTCTTCATCCTCCTTTGGTAAATCCGTCACCGACTGATACTGCATATCCTCTCCTTGGTTCCCCGGGTGAACAAATCCCTCAGTCTGAAACTCCTCCTGTCTTTTATGCTCAACCCATTCCTCTGATTCCTTCTGAATCCTCCTCCTTCTTCTTCCCAGCGGGCAATCGCGCGCCAAATGCCCATATTCATGGCAAAAATGGCAGCGAAACGGAAGGTGTTCATAGTCAAGTTTTTGTTCTATTCTGAACTCCTTATATCTTAGAGGAATGGTTTTTGCAAGGCCTTCCTTCGGATTGAGCTTAACCAGTATTCGAGCCACCCTCTTCTCGAAAGTGTGCAGGTATGATTTATCTGCATCCAAGTATGTCCCCAATACATTCCCAATCGATCTGAAAACTGAATCCGCCCAGAGGTACGGGGGTAAATTGGGAATTCTAACCCAAACTGGAAATGCATCCATCTTTTCCGTTTCCGCATCAAAAAGTGGCGTCCACCTTTTGAAAAACACCGGCCTGTTTCCATAGGACCAGTTCTGTCCTTCGACCCACTCCATGGCCTCTTTACTCTCAAATTTTATCATGAACCATCCCTTTACCAAGGCATTCGAATTGAATGTGGCCGCCAATGATCCTGCCCACTGATTCTCCGCCCATCGTCTAAAAGCAACCCCAGACACAGCCTGACCTCTGATTCTGCCCACCAGTGTAATCCCATCCACATCTAGCACCTCCTCGACCTGCATATCCATCTCCAAACCCACTTCTTCGAATTCCCTTGTCTTCAGAGGTCTTGATTTTTTCCGCTTTCCCCCTAACCTTCTACGCTCAGAGGCGTCGGACAAGCCATCGTGCTCCCGCGCTTGCTCTTCCACCCTCCTTCGGCTTCCACCATCCGTTCCTTCTGCATGATCGATCCTTTGCTGGGTCTCGGCCAAACCCTCAATCGGGTTGACATCCTTCCCTTTCCCAGTCTTTCCTTGACCTAAATCCAACCCTTCGCCCAATAAATGTCTGGGTTCCCTGACTGCTTCCCCAACATTCGGCCGTGAGAAACCCCGTTCCGGTACCTTTGGGAACAGGTCCCTAATAACCTCTCCCAACTGAGTTCTCTTCCCAGGATCTGCCACAGAGGATTTTAACCCCCCAACAGGCCTCCAGACTCCAACGTTTTGGACTGAATTTATAATGTCTTCCAAACCCCCAGAAGGGGAAAAGACTTTGGATGGAGAAGAAAGCTTACCCGACGGCGGATTTGCGTTCCGAGCTTCACCAGATGGCTTCGCGACCAAAAAGGGGTCGTTCGCAGAGTCTTTCCCCGGA
This sequence comes from Pinus tabuliformis, assembly GCA_031772625.1. Classification (NCBI taxonomy): domain Eukaryota; kingdom Viridiplantae; phylum Streptophyta; class Pinopsida; order Pinales; family Pinaceae; genus Pinus; species Pinus tabuliformis. The sequence continues at coordinate 499,176,262 of CM062812.1, read as the reverse complement.
GCACCCAACAGCCCTGACAAATCCCAGCTTTTTTCCGGCAGCAAATCGGCCACACATGAGATACTGGGTATATCTCCTACATCCGCGCCAGTTCCAGATCTTCCTTTTTTCTTTCCTAAAGCCTCGCCGAGAGCCTGAGCAGCAAACTCCCTTCCCCAAACAGTTATCAGATCTTCTGTCGAGGGTTCCAACTCCAGAGCTTCACTCGGGTTTACCATGGTTTTTGAGTACAACGAGGAAAAGCTTTTCAACCACAGCCCGAAACCGACTCAGGACAAACCGCTTACAGTTTGAGATCCTAGGGTAGCAGCTGGCCAGAGCAGCGTAGACCTCCACGAAAATTACTGCAGGGTAAAAAGTCTTGAAACCGCTCCCGTGACCAAGATAAACCCAAACGCCAAACCGCTGGTTGAAAAAAGTGGTTTCATTCCTAGCTGTCGCCATCGACTACCTCCACCCTGAATGATGTACTGTCGACAGCTGCCTGCGCCGTACCTGTGTGTCGACTGCTGCGGTCTGACCTACCTAGGCCTAGGGCCTAGGGTTTCAGGAACGAAACCCTCCCCTAACATCTCCTCTCCAGAGCTCGACAAACTTGATGAGTTAACCTCTTATCGCTCATTCTTGCATATCAAAAAAAAATATCTTCTTAAAATGATTCATTGGGCTCATCGAAAGAACAAAATAGGAGGCAATAAAAATTCAACCTTCCTGGATCTAATCCCAAAAGAATCCAGTCCAACCTCCTTTAACTACTTTAGACCCGTATCCTTGTGTAACTCCTCATACAAAATCAAAACTAAGATTCTATCTAATCATCTCAAAATTACCCCCCCCCACCAAATTTCTTAAAATCAAGGTGGCTTTGTTCCTAATTGAAAAATTGTTGATAATATTTTATCCACTCTAGCTTTTCCATAAATGAGAAAGGATTTACCTTGAAGTTGTACATGGCTAATTGTCTTGATAGAGTTAGAAAATCTTTCCTTCTTGTTGTTCTTCAAAAATTAGGCTTTACAGAATATTTCATATACCTCATAAAATCCTGTATTCAAGGGCCTTAGGTCGCCCCTTTAATTAATGGAAGACTTGGAATTTTTTTTTCAAATTTCAAGGGGCTTTAGGCAAGGCTTCCCTATTTATCCCTTCCTCTACATAATAATGTCTAAATATCTCAATAGAAATCTAGAACACAATAGTTAATGTGGGCTCATCACTTAGATCCAATATAGCAGAGGAATAAAAGGCATGAATGACACTTTGTTCATTCGTGGCGCCTCTTGCACTATTGCAAGAAGATTTAAGTCCACCATGGATTAATTTTTGGAGGGCTTAGAAGGACTTCTCAACAATTCTAAGAGCATCATATTTGGATGGAACACCCCTTCCATAACTCTTTAGCACATTTCTCAAATCTTTTCCATCCCTTTGAAATCACATTGGTCACATTTCAAGCATTTAGGAATGCCATATCAAATTTTCCTATGAAGATTGAGGTATCGATAGAAGCTATAGACAAAATGAAGAGGAAAAAGCAACTATAAGGAATGCAATGGATTAATTTTGCGGGGATGATAACTTTCATCAAATTAATTCTCTTTTCCCTCCCCTTATACCAATACACAATTTCGAAAGCTCAGGTTGGGATCCAAAAGAAAATTGAGCTAACCATATGGAAGTTGCTCTGGGAGAAGGTAAAATAGAGACAAAAAATTTAGTTTAATAAGGTGGAATCAAGTGACATCCCCTTATGACAAAGGAAGAATTTCCAACTGGCATCCAGGTTTAATTAACACAACTTTAAGAGAAAAACTCATATAGAGGCTAATAAATGGAGAAGATTCATGGTGGAAGCAAGTTTTAGAACATAAATACATCAACACCTCACAACATTGGCTTCTCACCTCCCAGATTCCTAGTAGAAAATGTTTAAAAATTTGAAAGCTATGCAAAAATGATCTGCCCCTTATTCAAGCCAACACTTCTAGAATCCCTGGGGGAGAACAAGAAATAAACATTTGGACTTATATCATTATGGGTAAGCCTTCTTTCTCAAATTTAGGATTCAAAATAAAGGAATCTTAAAATTAGATCAAATATCTTCCTGGAATCAACATGATAATACATGGGATGAATGGATTCTGTGAGGATCCAACCTAGGGTTCTCTAACTAAAACTAAATTTATTTAGTTTAAACACAATCAGAAGGAAATAGCCTATTTATATCTCAAAATTTATGTGATTATACTACACAAGTAAAATTTATTTACAAAATATTAAAGAAGTATGAAATTTCATTGCAACAATTTACATAAGGAATAAAGAAATGCAATAATACATGTTCTAGTAGCTTGGTTGGGATGCTCCTCTTAGCTACATGACTGAATTTTCCTCCCAGCCAACTAGGAACAAATTCCTAGCCCAGGGAACCTCCATAAGTTTCCAAGCCTAGGGAACCTTCCAGCCCAAGTCTAACCAGCTATGGTGTGTCCAAGTTAAACCAACACTCTCTAATAGATCCCAGTTTGAATTCTCTCATTTATCTCTCCATTCTCTCCCTTCTCCTCTCCCCACATTCCTCCGCCAAAACAAAATCCTCCAAAACCAAAACCAGGACCAAGGATCTCCCCCTCTCCTCTCATCCTCCTTCCCTTTTATGTCTCTTCCTCCCATCCACCTCAACCACCTATCATTATTGTCTTGACTAACCCCTCATCCTTTAATTTTAGCATCCTTGAATTTTCTTATAATATCTTATTCAAGTAGATTTGAGAAGACATTTTGGGAATAAAATATGGATATTTAATTTAGAATAAAATTGGAGAAGACCAAATCTTCTCAAAAGTAGATTTGAGAAAACACCTTGGGATATGGATATTTAATTTGGAAATAAATTGGATAATACCATATCTTCGCAAAAGTAGATTTGAGAAGACACCTTGAGATATAGATATTTAATTTGGAAATAAATTGGAGAAGACCATATCTTCTTAAAAGTAGATTTAAGAAGACACCTCAAGATATGGATATTTAATTTGGAAATAAATTGGGGGAGACCATATCCTATTCATAATTAAATTTGAGAAGAAAACTTGGGAATTGAATAAAAATAATAATAAAATTCATATCAGTGAAATAAAATTACAGTTTCACAAATGTAGGTATATACCAATATTTCTTAATAATTATTAATCAATATTTTAAATTTAATTGAACACTAACAACAATTAGCATGATAGGATCAAGTAGGGCATTACATACACCCCTCCTGCAGAAAAATTGGTCCCGAAGTTCGAGTGAAAGAGATACGAGTTCGAAAGAAGTTTGACAATAAGGCATAACAAAATAGAGAGAGAGTTATAGTAGTCAAATTAAGTAAGTCAGGTAATGATACCACTTCCCATCACTGGTCTCCAACTAATATATATCATCCTATCCTTCCTAACCTACTTCCACTCCCACCCTATCTATCCTTTGCTGCTATATACTATGGCATTGGCTATACCAATGTAACTACTTATAAAACTAATATGGCAGAAACATTGACTATATCGACCTAACTTCCGCAACAAGAAACTCACAATCGTCATCACATGTCTAGGGGAGCATGTCCATCACTGCCCCCCCACGATTCAAGGTTTGTAGGTTACATGGTGGGAAATACCTCCACCCCTCCTCACAACTAGGGTCAACACCCTAATATGGACCACACTACAATGCTGGTTGGATACTTTTCATCGAATAATCTAGTGAGATAGTCATGTCACTTGCCATTGACATTTTACCCATGTCATAAGAGTGCATATCAAATAGATACAAAATGTAATAGAACAATGTACATCATAGCATTTGTCATTGGATGTCTCGATGTTCCCCATTGGAAGAGTAGATCTTGGTTATCATATAGCTCTTTCCAATCTACAAGTATATCTTGGTTATCATATAGCTCTTTCCAATCTACATGTTCTCAGTCATGCATATACATAAGAACAAAATATATATAGATAAGTGATCTTAAACATCACTTTATTAAGTCTAGTTTCCATGTGTCAATTTTGTACATCATATTGGAAATAAATCTTACATTAGATAAATCATAATTTTTCTAAGTCATTCATTAGATAAATCATAACCACTTAAGAGATACATGAAACAAAAATAACTCGGATAAGACATACATTAGATAAATCATAACCAAGTAAGTCGTACATTAGGTCATACATCAAATATTTCAATCAAAAATACCTAATCCATCTAATGATTTATATAAGTAGTTTCACCTGTCTAAATGCGTCAATATTAGATAGTGTTCATAAATAAATAACACGGAACTACAAATAGAGCCTTAACATAGGTATATATCTAAGTCAAAATGAGGATCACAGAGGCTCAGAATGTGAGTGGTAGTCACGACGTATAGTCTCTGCATCCTCCTAGGTAACCAATCATGGGCTATACTTGTCCCATTAGAAATCACCAAGGTTCACCATGTGACATCTGAGTTGTTGAACCCTACGGTCCAATATGCATAATGGTTCGACCAATATGGTTCCCACGTTAGAGACCTGCAATTCTCTCCAATCCATTTTATGATATTCATCAAAAACATAATGTTGTAAAATAGATACATGAAAAAAATCATGAGTTTTATGCAAATAGGATGGTAGTACAAGATGATATGCAACTAGTCCAATCTTCTCCTTGATCCTAAAAGGTCCTATAAAAGGAGATGACAACTTCGTCCTGCTGGATGGTGATGATCAACCTTCACTCGTTGACATTCAAGACATTTGGCAACAAACTAGACTCTGTCGTGCTTCATGCTATCCAAAAGAATATTTTCTTCATGTCTGCATACATCTTCTTCACTCCACAATGTGCACAATAGATTTCTCTATGTGACTCTTCGACGAAGGTTCTTCTTAGAACCCCTTCCTTAGGTATGTACATTCTCCCTTGAAATCTCAATATTCCATCTAGTTCAAGGACATATCACTCAAACTTTGGTTCTATTTGCTTCCGACTATGGAGTGATAATATAACCTTTAGATATGAACTATCTTCAAAGAGTTTCCCCAACACACGTTCCCTCAAAGTGGCCCTCAAGGATACTAGGGAGAAGGTTTGTGGCCCCGCGCTTATTGCATTGGCCACCACATTCTCCTTTCCCTTAATGTATGAGATTCCAAAATCATACTCACTCATGAATTCTCTCTATCGCCTCTATCTGGAATTCAAATCCCTTTGAGTGAAGTGGTTTTTCAAGATTTGATGATCTGTTCTTAACGCAAAGCTTCTCCCAATGAGGTGGTGTCTTGACAGTTTCAAAGCCAACATCACTGCTGCTAACTCTATTTCATGGGTAGCATACAACTCTTCATGTTTCTTCAAATTTCTAGACGCGTAAGCTATAACTCTGTGTTCTTGCATCAATACTGCTCCCAATCCTTGCTTCGAAGCATCGGTTCAAACAGTGAAGTCTTTTCCATGTATGGTACTCGAATGATTGGTGCACTAGTTAGTAACCTCTTTAGTTCAGTGAATGCAGTGTCACATTCATATGTCCATTCATACCTAACCCCTTTTCACTGTAATGTGGTGATGTCTTTGGAATCCTTGAAAACACTTCCACAAACTTGTGATAATAACTTGCTAGCCCCATAAAACTATGCACCTATGAGAATTTTTTGGTACTAGCCAATCCATTATGGCCTTTGTCTTTTCCAATTCAATTTAAATCCCTTCTCATGAAATGATGTGCCCAAGATAATGAATTTTCTTTTGAAAGAAGGAAAATTTTTACAATTTTCGATATAATTGATTTTCCCTTCAGCAAGTCAATACAACACTTAGGTGCTCTTCATGCTCATTTTCATTCTTGGAATACACAAGAATGTCATCTAGAAAGACTTGCACAAATTGGTCCAAATACTTCCTGAACACACCATTCATGAGGCTCATGAATATTGTTGGTTCATTGGTCAAACCAAATGGAACAACTACGAACTCGTAGTGCCCAAAACGAGTTCAAAATTTGGTTTTTGACATGTCACCTTCTCTAATCCTGAATTGGTGGTATCCAGATCATAGATCGATCTTTGAGAAAATTACTGCTCCCTTCATTTGATCAAATAGGTCATTTATTCTAGGTATCGAGTACCTATTATTGATTCTGGCTCTACTCAAGTCCTTATAATCTATGAATAGCCTTAAGAAACCATCCTTCTTCCTGACGAAAATCACTAGTGCACCCCAAGGTGAAATACTAGGTCCAATAAATCCCAAATCTAAAAGCTCTTTTAACTGCATTTGCAACTCAAAAGGTTCTGGAGCTATCATCCTATAGGGTGCCCTAGATATTGGTTTTGCACCATGTTTTAGGTCGATTGTGAAATCAATCTCCCTTACAAGAGGTAATCTAGGAAATTCCTTAGGAAAAACATCCTTGAACTCTAACAAAATTAGGTGTTGATCTAGGGAGGGTCTTTTCTGGTCACTTACATCCTCGACCACATATAGTTTGCAACCTTTTTGGAGATAATATTTTACCTTAATCATGGAGATGAATCGTAGGGACACTCCTCTCTTGATACCACAAATCTCAATTGACCTACGTTCATCATCTAAAAAAATCACCCTCTTTTTGAAATAATCTACCACATCTTGATGAGATTCTAGCCAGTCTATACAAATAATTACATTGTACGTCCCCAATGTTGTGATGTATGCCTTCAACTTAGTTATACATACCCCGAGGTTCACCTAACATTGGTCAACACTAGGTCCTACTTCCTGTTTTATCCCAGAAGCCTTCTCAACTTGCTTAAAGACATCGTGCTCATAGGCTGCCAACCCACACTTTTCTAATGCAACTGGTGAAATGAAACTATCTATAGCACTAAAATCATTTTTTTTAACTTTTAGTTTGTTTATCATACTTGAGGTTTCTACCGTGGAAGATTGGTGTTCAACTTGTTGGTTATAAACTTCTGGATAGATTTGATGGTGGCTACTTGATCCCACATTGGTGATTTCCCTTCTCTATGGTTGTTACCAGTTTGTAACTTAGGACAGTCACGTTGGTAATGAGGTCCCCCACATCCCCAACAAGTGATGCATGGAACGACCTCCACTAAAATCTAGGAGCTTAATCTTTTGGAGCTCCCTAGTAATGTCTTCGATTGGAGGTCCTCTATTAGAGGCCCTTGATCCCTCAAGATTTCCCAACCCTGATGGAGGGTGCTCCACTTCCACTTCAATTGTTTCGCGCCCTCTTAAAGTTTCATTAGTTTCTTCTAGGGAATGAAAGATGAGAGCCAACTCTGGAAATGGTAATGGGTTATTTGTAGGATGTCCTTGGGACGGTCCTCCTTGACCTAGATTTCTCCACATCTTCACCATTTTGAAATGTTCAATTATCTGTTCCAAACAAGACTTATTAATGCAACTTAGGACTTGTCCTCCCCTAGTCAACTCACACACATATATAAAATGATAGGCATAAGTTTTTATTTTTACTATGCTCGTAAACAAGCATTATTAATATTGATCAGATCCACAAGGATTTATTAAATCCTCTCATGTGTGAGCTCCTACAATTTTTCTCTTAATACTATCTAGGTTACTAGTGCAATGTACATGTCAGTCACACTCTAAATGCCTTATTAAAACCAAATTACTTTCTTTAGTTACCATAATTATTTATTTAATGAATTGGTTTAATATACTCAATTATTAGTTTGCTCTTGGTGGCTTTCAAAATACTCATCTAGAATGAAATTTGGAACCATTCTTGCATACTCACCAATAAACCATTAATCCTATTTCAAGTAGTAGTTTAAATATAAAGAAGAGCTTTTACTAACTCTCAAACACATATTTTTTTCTTAGACATAGTAATATCAAAACCATTCAAGGCACAATGAACACAATATATACCTTTGAAACTATGTTGGGAAACCAAGATCACCAGTTGTTGAGCTTTTAATTGGACAATCCTTTGACTATAGTTCTTTGGCTCTTTGAGCATACTCTCCACCCAAAATGTCCTTTAAAAATAAAAGTACAAAATGTAATGGATAAGATAATAAACTTAACCTTTCCTTTTTCTCATACCCTTTATATATATATATATAATATAAAAATAAAATAATAATATCAAACATCATTAATATTTTCCATTTAAATGTCAACCTATAGTAATACTATATCTAAAATATTTGAGACAAATAAACAAAATATATTTCTTTACTAAATATCTATAATATCCTTTAACTATATGTTATTATATATAACTAATAAATCACTTTAATTTTAATCCAATTAACTGTTTATTTTAATTTTATTTATTTTAAATTAAATAATATTACGCTCAACTTTATTTATTATGATATTTAATAATTCTGCATTATAGATTAATAAATATATAAATTTATTTATGGCGAATATCATATCTTATATAATTTTATATGGTTTACTAGTTTCTTTTCTATTTCACTTACTACCACAAATTTGGACAAAGTACAATAAACGCTTAAAATATGTTATCGATAGAGAACCATAAATACCTTTTCAGTTGGTAAACGAAATATTGTGCTTTTGTGTAATAAGAGAATATAGATTGCAGTTCCCATCACTACTATTTCCATAAAAAAATATAAAGTAAAAAAAAATATTATAACTATGTCATTAATTCTTATGTGATAGACCTGACAATAGTCAAATCCTTAACGAAATCCATATATCAGAGACCAACTGTCAGGTAGACATTAATGGGAAATTACCATGCTCACGTAATGTGGCTGTCAACCAAGGCTCTCACTTGCTGGATTGATAATTTCTCCATTATCAAAAATGCAAGCTTTTTCCAATTGGCCATAATTTTCGAGTGAAATTATAATATAATTAGACTAAAATTTATTTAAATATAAATTTAAATATTTAATTATTAATAACTAAATTAAAATTACATAAATGTAATTAGTAGTAAATTAAAATTATAGAAGTCTAATGGGTAGTTATTTGTTATAAAAAACTGAAATCTACTTCAATTTTTTTTAATATATTGAAAAAGAAAAATTAAACTTTATTTGCTTTGTTTATTTACTATATTAAACTTTTATATATATATATATATATATATATAAAACTGAAGTGTAATTGTTTTTGGACTATCCTATGCCTATTTCATTATCGAGAAAGGAATTCGGTGGGGGTGAAACTATGGAGCTTCTTTGTATATTATATCAAAAAAATTTCCGCAGTCTTGGCACTTAAATTGAATGTTGGCATACGTATAAGTATAAATTCGTCGATATAGATTGGAATCTAATATTATTAGGTATTGAAAGGAAAGCTTTGTATATGTAAGTATGCAAGCATCAACAAAACGATCTCCGAGAAAAAGGTTAAATATAAAAATGTAAAAAATATAGATGACATGTTTCCCAACTCTAACAAGAAGAGGAGCATGCTCTGATTTAAATGTTTGTGAAAGTTACAACATAAATAATTGTGGTACCTGAAAAGCTTACATATTCTTTGATTTCGAAAGAATCTTACTAGACCTAAGTTTTAGAAATAAGATCATATATTAGTGGCAGTGCCATCTCATATCATAATCCAAATAGATTTTTAAGATTTTCTTAAGTGACACTAGAGGTGCTTTAAGTTTATGAACAAAATAAAAGAAAAGAATAAGGACCAGAGAAAACATTAGTCATAATAGTTTATGAATAGGCTTATAGAAGATCAAGAAGTAAAAAAAAACTCAAAACGTTACGAAAATTGTGTTTTTTAACGAATTATGTTATTCACTATGTAAGCAGCCCCTTAGCATATCTTAGCTAGCTATTGATGTAGGAGCATTCACCCAAGAGAAAATCATTGCAAATAATTAGACATAGGGGTCATGTAACTTTAGAGAATTAGTTTCCTAAAGTTTCAAGTTAATGTAATTTTAGGCTTAATGTGATTTAATTAGATAATTAGAGGAAGTTGTAAATGCTTTCAAATAAATGAGAACATGAGTGGTTAATAATGATAAAGAGTTAAAAGTCAAATATAACTCTTTAAGCAGTTTCATGATTCTAGGAGCGAGAGAGAACTTTTAAGAATTTAATGAATTAGAAGTGGACATAGAGGATAAAGTACATCTAAGAGTTGGTTCAATAGAGCTAGCAGTCAAACCAGGATGAGTTCAACAGAACTCACTGTCATATATGTAAGCCTACGCGCAAAGTGCAAGAGGAGGCTACTGATAGCAAAAGAACATGCCTGTACGAGACAGAGAAGTCTCGAATGTAATCTTTTGGTTATGCATATATATACATGGTGTTATTCCTGACTGTGTCAAAGTGTGTGAATTGAGTGTTTTATGATTGATTGTGGTGTGAACTCGTAGGTTTTGTAACAAGTTGCAGACAGAGTTCTATAGAATGCTCAAGGAGAGCAAAATGATTCATAGGAATCATAAAAGGATCTTATAATCCAATTGAAGAGGCAGAGTGAAGCTCTGGATAGAAGGAGCGAAGTGAGAACTCGCTGGTTAAGCTCAGAGATAGTGTGCAGCGGAAGCGGAAGGCCGAAACCTTGAAGAAACTCATAAACAATAGAAATTCAAAGAAATGGCATAAAATTTAATTTAAGTGGAAGAATAGAGAAGTGAAGAGGGATGCACATGATCCATTTGATCTGGAAGATCAACAGTTTAGATGATGTCACTGAGGAGTGATGCGAAATATCGCATCGCGGAATTATTCATAAAGATTAAGTCCTGCAAGTGTAAAGGCCAGTTTACACTAAGAAATGGTACGAAACACAGTCGGAACTGAGTTTCGGACTTGAAATATTATATAGAGTGGACTAATCCATACCGGGTTTGTAAGGATTGATCGGATTGGCAATTTGAAGTGGTAGGGGTCCAACTATATAAAGAGAAATTGCGATAATGCGATGGATATTGGACCATCGAATAGAGAGTCCTGATCGATGGTCCAAAAGTGATCGCTTATCACATATCGACACCGGCGGAGATCAGAAGTTATAGCGGAAAGGCTCGAAGGAGGTGGACCCGACGATAACTATAGTCGCAGGTTTAATGTTTTTGAATTTTGGCCTTTGTGTCTGGTGGGATTTTCCATTGTAAATGGGATAGTGAAGAATAAAATGCCAATAGTGTATTCTGGGAAGTGAGAGTTGCATATAAGGAAAATGGTGCTGATAGAGAATTTATGTGATAAATATATCTTAGCTAAGGTTTAGAGAGGGAAAGGTCACATATGTGTTATATAAAGGTTCTGAAGGGTTTTTAGAGTCCTGATAAGAAAGATTTGAGGAAGGCTTTAACAAAAGGGATAATGAATGTTATAAGGAGGTGAATAGTCGTGATAGGAGGTTTAGGCGGGGTGATTGAGTTCCAATAAAAAGGAACTGCTGGAAAAAGGACCTTAACCAGTAGAGGTTGGAAATTTGACTCCTTACCTAGGATAGATGTGTTTATGCATTTATATGCATACTTTAGGTATGTGCGGGGGTGACTCCACATCATGGTGGTATCATAGAATAATTGAAGTTGAAACAATTGGTTAAAACAGAACAAAGAAATTCTATGAGAAAGAATTGAGAAAGGTGTTTATGCAGGCAAAAGGAAGGATCAGATTCTAATCTGACAGAAGAAGGCACACAGAGGTGATGTGTAGATGAGAAGCTGTAAGAGAGGAACCATATGTGTTCTTGAAGACAGAGCAAGGTAAACACTCTAAAGGAAAGTGGCAGTGAACCTGAAGAATCCAACAAGAGATTGGACAGAGAGGATTGTTGAAGTGTTCTCAAGAGAGAATGAGAGATTGCAAAAGCCTAGAAGGAGCAAAGGTGTTTCTCAAAAGGAGGTTCTAGACAGAGGAACCTTGCTTACCAAAACACCAAGTGAGGGGAGCTTAGTGAGGTAAGATTGCAACAAGGAGGACTAGCTATTGCAGAGGCTTATTACAGATGAGTGAGGAGCTCATGAAGAAAGAGGAGAAGAAGATGACTACTGATAATCATAGCAAAGGTTCAGAGAGAAGCCACAACAGAAGATATGAGAAGAAGGATTCCAAAGCATATGGCAAGAGGATGAGTCAAGAGTAAATTGACAAAGAGATTGAAAAGTTTAAAGAACAACTCGACGCATTAAGGAGGATACTAGAACAAATCCAGAGACTAGGTTGGGTCTTGAGGAAGAAGCCAATAAAATGGCACGAGATATAGAGAACTCTACAACAAAAGAAAATTAAGTGGCTGAGGAAAAAACTTAAGGAAGTTGAGTTAGAAACGGAAGAGTCCATTTGTGAGCTAGAACAGGGAAAAATTCTGGGAGAAAGTGAAGATGAAGACTTGAAGACTGAAACTTGAAGTGAGACCAAAAGGTCTGATGATTTTAAATCTAACAATTTGTGTATGTTTGCAAGTGAAACATGTAAGGAAGGATAATTTGCTGATATTTTCATGTAGAAGGAAGAAGACAAGCAAAATCTAAATTCTGTTCTGGAAGAAGATGAGATAGATAGGTCTCATATACAGTTGGAGAAAGATATCAAGCAACCAAGTGAAGGCTTGAAGAGATTGAAGAGGAGACCATCGAAGAATTTCTGAATCATATTAAAGATTTAGAACAGTAGGAGAATTTTAATGTAGATGGTGAGACAAGGATAACTCTCGTGGAAGATAAATAGCAAGAGACTGAAGGCAAACTTGGAGAAGAGACTATGTTAATTGAAAACATAGTAAAGGATCATCAATCCACCACGATGATATGCACAGTGAAACTAGCCACGGAAGCCGTTGAGACAGTCAGTAATAATGAAGGACATCTATTGAAAGATGTTAAGGAAGAAGAAACCTATGCAAAGGATTTAACCTTGGGAAAAGGAACACTAACAAAGGAGTGTTATGTAGAGGATGAGAAATCTTTTCAAGCTGTCAGAAGTATGGAGAAGTATCTTTCAGAAGATAAAAACTCTGAAATAAAGGAGGATGGAGAATGTCTCTTAAATGAGAGAAGAAGTGACTTATTGTAGTAGAAAGAATTTAACAATACATGGATGTTTGAAGATGTGACAACACAGGAACAAGTTTTTATGAAAGAAGGAGATGAAGTTCGGTTTGAAGAGCTGATATGTGAAGCAACAGTTGATAATATTGAAGCTTATGATTTCCAAACTAATAATTTGTGTATAAATGCAAGAAACATAAGTGATGATGAAATACTTGTGAAGTGTCACAAAGAAATTGCATTGCTAGAATATTTGATGGAAAATTCAGAGTATGAAAGTATGATTGCAGAAAAAGGAGGTCACTACAGTGGATAAGGGCAGAAAGACATTATTAGGATAGATGGTGTGGAAGAGAGACTAATGGAAAGTCTTATGAATTCTTATGAGAGTTCAAATCAGCATACTGATGTGCTGACAAAGGAGGAAGAAACAATGTAGCAAGCTGAATTGTTGCAAAAGGAAGATAAGGCACAAAAGCCTTATTTTTTTTATTCTAACAGGTTGGTTGTGAATGCAGGTTTAGTTGTAGATGCTAGAGGAGATTTGGCACAAGTGAACAACCAAATAAAGAGTAGAGAAGAAGATTCTATGGAAGAAATTATTCCATGGAAGAGAGATGTGAAATTGCTGGAGAGAATGCTAGAAAGTCATGATTCAGTGTAGAAAGAGATAATCATGAAAGAGCGTAAGGATGATAGGGAGGCAGTAAGCTTAGCAAGCATAGCAAAAATTGGAGCAAGAGAAAAAGAAAAAGACAAAGTAAACCAGCAGCTACAAAGTGGAAGTAACCGGCATCAGTTTGAAGAATTAATGGACAGCAGTAAGAACCTGAGTCAAAGAGAAAGAAGAAGAAGTAAGTGGAAGAGTATGGACCAGCCCAAAGATGTGTTGGAGATAGAGATTGAAGAAATATGGCAGAAGATGATGAAACAGTCCAAATGGAGGAAAATGGTAGCAGCAAGAAGTATGATCAATCAGAGTTTGAACTTTATTGACAAGAAGAAGCAGATGGAGCAAAAGATAGTAGAAGTGTAGCAGCAGCAAGAGAACAAGACATTTGGACAGTTACAGAAAAAAATATGGGATCCAGGAAGACAAAGATCAGAAGACACATGATCATGAGATCATGAATATTTTCTACTTTGGGAGTTTGATACAATAGCATTCACCCAAGAGAAAATCATTGTAAATAAGTAGACATAGGGGGTCATGTATCTTTAGAGAAGTAGTTTCCTAAATTCTCAAGTTAATGTAATATTTAGGCTTAAAGTGATTTAATTAAATAATTAGAGGAAGTTGTAAATGCTCTCAAATAAATGAGAACACGAGTGTTTAATAAAGATAAAGAGTTAAAAGGCAAATATAACTCTTTAAGCAGTTTCATGATTCTAGGAGTGAGAGAGAGTTTTTAGGAATTTAATGAATTACAAGTGGACATAGAGGATAGGGTTCATCTAGGAGTCGATTCAATATATCTAAGAGTCAAACTAGGATGAGTTCAACAGAACTCACTGGCATATATGTAAGACTATAGGAAGAGTGCAAGAGGGGGCCATTGATCGCAAAAGAACAAGCCTGTGTGGGACAGAGAAGTCTCAAATGTAATTTTTTGGTTAGCATATATATACAAGGTTTTATTCCTAATTGTGTCAGAGTGTGTGAATTTACTGTTTTATGATTGATTCTGGTGTGAACTCGTAGGTTCTGTAATAGGTTGTAGATAGAGTTCTATAGAATGCTCAGGGAGAGAAGAATGATTCAGAGGAATCGTAAAAGGATCTTAGAATCCAATTGAAGAGGCAGAGTGAAGCTCTGGATAGAAGGAGTGAAGTGAGAACTCGCTCAAGAGTTTAAGCTCAGAGATAGTGTGTAGCGGAAGCGGAAGGCGGAAACGTTGAAGAAACTCGTAAACCATAGAAATCTGAAGAAATGGTGTAAAATTTAGGTTAAGTGGAAGAACAAAGAAGTGAAGTGGGATGCATAGGAGTCATTTGATCTGGAAGATCAAAGGTCCAGATGATGTCGCTGAGGAGTGAGGTGGAATTATTCATAAAGATTAAGTCCCACAAGTGTAAAGCCAAGTTTACAGTAAGAAATGGCGCAAAACACGGTCGGAATTGAGTTCCGGACTTGAAATATTATATAGAGTGGACTAATCCATATCAAGTCCGAAAGCACTAATCGGATCAGCAATTTGAAGTGGTATGGGTCCAACTATATAAAGAGCAATTGTGATAATGCGATGGATCCTAGACCGTCAGATCGAGATTCCATATTGCTCATCTAGAAGTGATCGCTTATATCATATCGGCGCTAGCAGAGATCGGAAGTTATAGCAGAAAGGCTCGAAGGAGGTGGACCCGACGATAATTACAGTCGCGGGTTTAATGTTTTTGAGTTCTAGCATTTGTGTTTGGTGGGATTTTCCTTTGTAAATGGGATAGTGAAGAATAAAATGTCAATAGCGTATTCTGGGAAGTGAGAGTTGCATATCAGTGTCGGAGAAGGGATGAGGCATACATGTATGTACGACCGGCGGAAGAGCTGATAATGATTGTGATAGAGGTACAACCTTAAAATCTGTGTAGAAGTCATATGGAAGGCAAAAAAGGGTGTTAGCCTCCTGCTGTAGCAGGTTAATCATCTTTCATGATCGACTTTTTTACATGCCAAATATGTCATACTATGCATGTTGAAATGCTCCATATTTGCTACAAATGGCTAAAGAAGTGTCCATGAGAGTGTGCTAGTCTCAGTGCCACTGCTGTGTTCCAATTTTGAAAAGCAATTCATTTTTGGTTTGAGGCAGTTTTTCAGTTGGAGGACTTCAAGCGAGGCATGTCTAACTTCCCCTTCTTCCTCTTTTCCCAAATCACTCACTAACTTCCCCTAAGAGAGGTCAAGATCTGCTTGATACCTCTTAGTTTCATCATTCTCCATATCATTTTCCTTGATGAAGATCTGCTTCACTCAAGAAATGTACACACTTCTTCTATGAGTCATTTTCCCCCATTGATAGCCTAAGACATCATACTTAGCACTTTTTCTCATCATTGTCATATTAACTATTAACTTTACTATGTAACTCCCTATCTCTTTACCCCTCCCCTACTAAAACTACGTATATAACTCCCCTATATACTTATCCCCTCCCTCTGGTTGAAAAATAACCATAAGTTCGCTTGGGAATTGCTAAGTTTACCTGAAACTTAGCAAGAACCCTCATTGCCCCCCCAAACCATCTTCTAGATGCATTTGGACTTCTTCCATTTGCATAAAAACCCTTCCTCCGATGTAAAAATCCCTTCATTAACCTTGTTGTTACCTTTTTCAAGGCAAAAACCCTCCTCCGATCGGAGAGGCTTTCCCCCGATCGCAATGTCCCTTGTCCGATTACATATACATTCTTCCGATCCCTTTGGATCCCCCTCCGAAGCAATATCGCTGTCGGGAGGTGCCCCCATCATATTTCCCTTATATATATATATATATATATATATATATATATATATATATATATATATATATATATATATATATATATATATATATATCTCCACATTTTTGTAAAAAACCCGCTTTATCGTATTAAACTAAAGTTTTTCATAAAACTTAGTTATAACGTAAACCCCGCTTTATCGCATATCGCATCGCATTATACATATAAGGCCCCGCCCCCGGGTTTCCCCGATTGCGATATAGCGATTAAATCGTTGCCGTCCGATCGCCCCGCCCATCCGACGGCCCAGATCTTTTCGGCGATCGCCCCATTTCGGCGATCGCACAATAATAAAGCTGTGCCCCATGTCCGCCCCGACGCGATATCGTCGAGTTAATCGCAGCTGCCCATTCTGGGCCCCCGAATTAATAACCCATTTTTAATCGCATCGCTCCACATATGGCTCCGACTAGCGGAGCCGAAATATTATAAAGGCGCGGCATAAAGGCATATCGGGTCCGATGGGTTTCGGTGTTTCTATGTGTCAACCCCATGACCCCGCCGATAGCAAATTGCCGACGTAATCTCTGCCGTCCATCGCCCCCCCGAATCAACAGCCATGATTTGTTCGCGGCTCTCCCCATGTCCTACTAACGGAGCCGAAATAAATTAAAGCGCAGCATATAGTATATCAGGTCCGCTTACCAATTTTTACCAAATCCGCCGATATGAAAGCTCCGATGGGCGGACCCGAAATCCATAAAAGAAAGGGCCTATAGTATATCGGGTCCACCAGGTTCACCGCTCATCAGAGGTATTACAGTTTGGGATCCGCCGATCGCCGATTTAGCGCGAGCCGTTGGATCTGCCGGATTTAGTCTTTGCTACAGTGCCGCTCCCGCTCCGGATTTTTGCGATTTTTGCGTGTAAGTGGGTCTTTTTGGCTGTGTAAAAGGAAAATGGCCGGTTTTCACATGATTTCTTCCAGCGCCCGCACGCGCACAGTCAAAGGAAAAGCATGCATTCTTAAGCCATTTTTGATCGCTCCAAGCCCAGATTTTGCTCCGGACAATGAGCACGGCCTAAGCACAATTATCTTTTTGCAGATCTCTGCCATTTTTGCAATATTTCTTCATTTTGGTTGATAGTTTGATCGGCCAGCACCGAAACTCCTCCAAAGCCTCCAGAAGCCTGCAGACAACACAACAATAGTCAAATCTTGCCATAAGTGGCCATAAAAGGGCGATTTTGATGCGGCAAAGTGTATCAGTGGTGAGAAAGAGCCCACATTCAGTAAAAGAGTATCAATGTTGTGGCAAAGTGTATCAGTTAATGTTTTTTAGTGGAAATCTTTATTTCCAAGGCAGATGAACATTGAAAAGCCTCCATCAAAGTCAAAGAAAGTGGCAAAGGCCATTCAAAGCTCACCAGATCACAGTTAATGCGCGTTAAGGCCACCCAAGAGCAGCAAAGCCGAATATAAAGAAGCAGAACAAGTGTTAAAGCACAGTTATGATAAATTGGCCAGCGCAGAGCTCAAAGGACACCATATTTACTCATGTTGAATGCTGCTGCCTCCAGCGCAACTTAGATAGATATTTTGTGCATTTATTTCAGTACAGATTAGGTTAGAAGCAGTTATTTCATCAGATCTGTCTAAGATCTGTTTATTGTAGATATTTTGCCTATATAAACCACCCTGAGCATTGTTTAAAGGGTTGGTTGGTCGATAACTTCCTCTAGACTTGCATTGTATTTTCTGAGTGTCTCTATAATCAAATATCACTGGAATGTCTGGGAGATGAACTGACTGTTGTGTTTTAATGACTGAAGAGTGACTATGGAATCCTAACGCTTCTACATAGCCCAATAAGTGTTTCTTATCTCTGTTTACAGTTTATATGTGTTTATGCCATCATTGTTTCACTATCCAAATAGCAGAAAGAAAGAATGGTTCAGACCTCACTTAGTTGTATTCTGTTCTCAATTTCTATTATTTATCTATGTTTTCCTCTGAATTAGTCCTGAATATGAATATTGATTTGCTCATATTTACGCTAGTTCCTTCATATATGACTGTTGTTTAGGAATCCTTGACTGCTCCTATATAAATGTTCATTCACCTTCCCTCTATTAGCATAATGAGAGCTACTTAGTTGCCTTTCATTCACTGACCTTCATTCCATCCTTAATCCAGCTTGATATTGTTTTATGTGTAGCTATCCTGCTCTGTATTCCTCTTGTGACCAAGAAAACGCAACAGCAAGCCTAATCCACGACTCCATGCCCAATGGTTTGAACTTCTCACACTATGCATCCCAACTCTGTTTGAAAGAATCCTCCACAAAACCCCTGAACTCAATAACTAGCCTAAAATCAACCTAAAACAAAGCTAAATTATAAAGAGAGAGCCCTCTCCGATTGCAGGTAGGCTAGGACTTGCATTCCAAAGATTGGTTTGTGGTTACCTCGGCTGTATCTTTTAAGGAGCTTTAAGGACAACTTGAGTGATAACATAATGGCGACTCCGCTGGGGATAAATCTCGTTTTCTGGAGAAAGTGCTCCTTTTCTTCAGAACTTTTTCATGTCTAGTTCTGATCTTTGATGGTGGACAGAGATCAGGCACTTCAAAGTTAAGTCATCCACCTGGCGACTCCACATCATTTTCAATCAAGACTCCACTGGAGGAATGAACCTGAAAGAGAAAATCTTTAAGTTTCCTCTGAAACAGTTCAGCAAGGCTATATTCCAATTCCTTCTATTATTTCCTCTTCCATCCCCGTTGTTCCAGCTGTTCTGTTTCTTCTTGTTGTTCCATTTTTCCCGGCAAATATGGCGAATCGTTACACACCTTTACAATTACCTGCTAATCCTGTAGCTATGCCTCAGGATTACCAAACTAAAATCACTTATTTTGAGGGAACTGGGTCTTACACAGCCCTGCAACATACCAAAAAAATGCATGACTATTTTGAGATTTATGAAATAGATGATGATGCTATAAGAATGAGAATTTGTCCAAAGTCTCAGAGGTGATGTTAGGCCCTGGTTTAGAGCTCTTCCTGCAAATTCCATAGCTGATCCAAAGGCTCTTTACCAAACATTCCTTAATAGATGGGAGAAAAATAAGGATCCCCTGCACATATTATCAGAATATGATACTATCAAAAGAGGCCCTCAAGAGGCTGTCTTCGACTATTGTGCAAGATTTAATAATGTTTATAATAGAATCCCACAGAACCCCAGACCTCCACCTGATCTTGCTATGTATAAATTCCCAGATGGTTTTGATACCGACATGGCATATCAAATGAGGGAAAGAGCCCCTCAAAGCTTAGCAGACATGCATAATATAGCTGCTAGTGTGGAGGCAAATCTGATTGCCAAGAGAAACAGAGCAAGAGCTGAGAGAAAAACTACTTGCAAAGATGAAACTTCAGTTCCTGAGCAATATATGGATGAATCTCCCAATCTATTGTATGAAGATAATTGCTCTCCTTCTTTCAGTTGTCTGCCCAAATATCACCAATATGATGAAGATTATGCGCCCAATGTCCAAATCAGCCTTGCAGAGGAGTCAAAGCCTATTTTGGCAGAAAGTACAGTTTAGGATCAGCAGCCTGAACCCAGTGGTCAGCTTGCTTGTTTCAGCTATGAAGAGGAGGTGGAAAAAGCAGAGAATTTTGATTTCAGCGAAGGAGATCAGTAGCTTCCTAATCTGCTCAAAGATTAACAAAGCCACATCAGATTGCAAGATCTCAGTTGGTCTCACCAGCAAACACAAGCAGCAAATCCCACTCAGGTTTTTATTGCTTAAGTGGCTGCATTGGCTATTTCACTTCACCTAACAGCAAAGTAAGTGATGGTTAGGGTAGGTAGGTTGGTAGGATCAATAAGGCAGCCAGCCAAGGGAATTTTGTAGAGCACAGCAAAAATTGAATACAAGGCAATCTGACCTGCTGTTCTTGGCTTCTCACAAGGAAAAGCCATCCCCAAGTGGAACCACTGTTAGCCACCTGCTGCAGCAGGTTAATCATCTTTCATGATCGAATTTTTTACATGCCAAATATGTCGTACTATGCATGCTGCAATGCTCCATATTTGCTACAGATGGCTAAAGAAGTGTCCATGAGAGTGTGCTAGTCTCAGTGCCACTGCTGTGTTCCAATTTTGATAAGCAATTCATTTTTGGTTTGAGGCAGTTTTTCAGTTGGAGGACTTCAAGCGAGGCATGTCTAACTTCCCCTTCTTCCTCTTTTCCCAAATCACTCACTAACTTCCCCTAAAAGAGGTCAAGATCTGCTTGATACCTCTTAGTTTCATCATTCTCCATATCATTTGCCTTGATGAAGATCTGCTTCACTCAAGAAATGTACACACTTCTTCTATGAGTCATTTTCCCCCATTGATAGCCTAAGACATCATACTTAGCACTTTTTCTCATCATTGTCATATTAACTACTAACTTTATTATGTAACTCCCTATCTCTTTACCCCTCCCCTACTAAAACTATGTATATAACTCCCCTATATACTTATCCCCTTCCTCTGGTTGAAAAATAACCATAAGTTCGCTTGGGAATTGCTAAGTTTACCTGAAACTTAGCAAGAACCCTCATTGCCCCCCCAAACCATCTTCTAAATGCATTTGGACTTCTTCCATTTGCATAAAAACCCTTCCTCCGATGTAAAAATCCCTTCATTAACCTTGTTGTTACCTTTTTCAAGGCAAAAACCCTCCTCCGATCGAAGAGGCTTTCCCCCGATCGCAATGTCCCTTGTCTGATTACATATACGTTCTTCCGATCCCTTTGGATCCCCCTCCGAAGCGATATCGCTGTCGGGAGGTGCCCCCATCATATTTCCCTTTTATATATATATCTCCGCATTTTTGTAACAAACCCGCTTTATCGTATTAAACTAAAGTTTTTCATAAAACTTAGTTATAACGTAAACCATGCTTTATCGCATATCGCATCGCATTATACATATAAGGCCCTGCCCCTGGGTTTCCCTGATTACGATATAACGATTAAATCACTGCCATCCGATCGCCTCGCCCATCCGACGACCCAGATCTTGTTGGCGATCGCCCCATTTCGGTGATCGCACAATAATAAAGCTGCGCCCCATGTCCGCCCCGACGCGATATCTCCGAGTTAATCACAGCCGCCCATTCTGGGCCCCCGAATCAACGGCCCATATTTAATCGCATCGCTCCACATATGGCTCCGACCAGCGGAGCCGAAATATTATAAAGGCGCGGCATAAAGGCATATCGGGTCCCAAGGGTTTCGGCGTTTCTATGTGGCAACCCCATGACCCCACCGATAGTGAATTTCCAACGTAATCTCTGCCGTCCATCGCCCCACCGAATCAACGGCCATGATTTGTTCGCGGCTCTCCCCATGTCCTACTGACGGAGCCGAAATAAATTAAAGCGCAGCATATAGTATATCGGGTCCGCTTACCCATTTTTACCAAATCCGTCGATATGAAAGCTCCGATGGGCGGACCCGAAATCCATAAAAGAAAGGGCCTATAGTATATCGGGTCCGCCAGGTTCACCGCTCATCGGAGGTATTACAGTTTGGGATCCGCCGATCTGCCGATCGCCGATTTAGCGCTAGTCGTTGGATCTGCCTTCGCGCGATCCAACGGCCTAGATTTAATCTTCGCTACAGTGCCGCTCCCGCTCCGAATTTTTGCGTGTAAATGGGTTTTTTTGGCTGTGTAAAAGGAAAATGGCCAGTTTTCACAGGATTTCTTCCAGCGCCCACGCGCGCCCAGTCAAAGGAAAAGCATGCATCCTTAATCCATTTTTGATCGCTCCAAGCCCAGATTTTGCTCCGGACAATGATCACGGCCTAAGCACAATTATCTTTTTGCATATCTCTGCCAGTTTTGCAATATTTCTTCATTTTGGTTGATAGTTTGATCGGCCAGCGCCGAAACTCCTCCAAAGCCTCCAGAAGCCCGCAGACAGCACAACAAAAGTCAAATCTTGCCATAAGTGGCCATAAAAGGGCGATTTTGATGCGGCAATGTGTATCAGTGGGGAGAAAGAGCCCACATTCAGTAAAAGAGTATCAGTGTTGCAGCAAAGTGTATCAGTTAATTTTTTTAGTGGAAATCTTTATTTCCAAGGCAGATGAACATTGAAAAGCCTCCATCAAAGTCAAAGAAAGTGGCAAAGGCTATTCAAAGCTCACCAGATCACAGTTAATGCGCGTTAAGGCCACCCAAGAGCAGCAAAGCCAAATATAAAGAAGCAGAACAAGTGTTAAAGCACAGTTATGATAAATTGGCCAGCGCAGAGCTCAAAGGACACCATATTTACTCATGTTGAATGTTGCTGCCTCCAGCGCAGCTTAGATAGATATTTTGTGCATTTATTTCAGTACAGATTAGGTTAGAAGCAGTTATTTCATCAGATCTGTCTGAGATCTATTTATTGTAGATATTTTGCCTATATAAACCACCCTGAGCATTGTTTTAAGGGTTGGTTGGTCGATAACTTCCTCTAGACTTGCATTGTATTTTCTGAGAGTCTCTATAATCAAAGATCACTGGAATGTCTGGGAGATGAGCTGACTGTTGTGTTTTAATGACTGAAGAGTGACTATGGAATCCTAATGCTTATACATAGCCCAATAAGTGTTTCTTATCTCTGTTTACAGTTTATATGTGTTTATGCCATCATTGTTTCACTATCCAAATAGCAGAAAGAAAGAATTGTTTAGACCTCACTTAGTTGTATTCTGTTCTCAATTTCTGTGATTTATCTATGTTTTCCTCTGAATTAGTTCTGAATATGAATACTGATTTGCTCATATTTACGCTATTTCCTTCATATATGAATGTTGTTTAGGAATCCTTGACTGCTCCTATATAAATGTTCATTCACCTTCCCTCTGTTAGCATAATGAGAGCTACTTAGTTGCCTTTCATTCACTGACCTTCATTCCATCCTTATTCCAGCTTGATCTTGTTTTATGTGTAGCTATCCTGCTCTGTATTCCTCTTGTGACCAAGAAAACGCAACAACAAGCCTAATCCACGACTCCATGCCCAATGGTTTGAACTTCTCACACTATGCATCCCAACTCTGTTTGAAAGAATCCTCCATCCCACCAAAACTTAAACAAAACCCCTGAACTCAATAACTAGCCTAAAATCAACCTAAAACAAAGCTAAATTATAAAGAGAGAGCCCTCTCTGATTGCAGGTAGGCTAGGACCTGCAGTCCAAAGATTGGTTTGTGGTTACCTCGGGCGTATCCTTTAACGAGCTTTAAGGACAACCTGAGTGATAACAAAAGGTGTGATTTGCATACGTTTTCCTTTGTAAATGGTTTATAAGGAAAATGGTGCCGATAGACCATTTTATGCGATAAACATATGTTAGCCAAGGTTTAGAGAGGGAAAGGTCGCATATGTGTTATATAAATGTTATGAAAGGTTTTTAGAGTCGTGATAAGAAATATTTGAGGAAGGCTTTAACAAAAGGGATAATGAATGTTATAAGGAGGTGAATAGTCTTGATAGGAGGTTTAGGCGGGGTGATTGAGTTCCAATAGAAAAGAACTAGTGGGAAAAGGGTCTTAACCGATAAATATTGAAAATTTGACTCCTTACCTGAGACAAATGTGTTTATGCATTTATATGCATATTGTGGGTATGTGTGGGGGTGACCCTGCATCAACTACATAGGAGTTAAAAGGCTACAGTAAATTACTATTTTTTTTTTACTATGACAAAGAAATAGGTTGCCAATGAGGTAATAACTTAACAATTTCATTTAGTTTATTATGTGCTCAGATGCTAAAGTTTACAATGGTAATGAATTTTAGTAGACAAACACATTTCATGGATACATACCATACCAGCCCTAGAAGCAGAGGCAGTCAAGGTGGGGCATCCTGAGATAATTGTTAATGCTGCCACTTCAAGATCATGCAAACAAAGAAACTTGATCTCCCTCATAATATTTTTCACATGGCATATGATAGGAATGCCAGCAGTGAAACCGAAAATATATATATATATATATATATATATATATATATATATATATGAAGTTAAGGTTAACACATATTTGTCAATGCCAACAATTAAGTCTTGATTAAGCAAAACAATGAATGCACCAACCCCAATTTGCCGAGTACTTGGATCAAAAAGAGATTTCCCCTCTAATTATGTGGGCATCCTCTATTTTAGATATTTCTATGATGCTCCAAATGAGAAATAGCCATCACATTTGAATTCAAACCTTTAAATATGTATCTTGATTTCCAAAGTATGTGCTTGGAAAGACTTCCAATTTAGAATGGACTTCTATTGGAATCCAGTTAGTCACATCATAAACCGCATGCTCTCCTGAAAGATAACAAACTTTAGGACTCTTGCTACCTCACATCATTTCAGAGGTTTCACATTGCATTGTTGGCTTCAGATAACTACATGATGGTTGTAAAATAAAAGTATGAAATTCAAGAAAAATATATTTGATTGAGGCTCCGAATATTACTCATTAAATCTTAAAATAAAAGGACCATATGTACAAGGAAGCCTCAAGTAATGTTTTATGATGTTGGGTCTCCTAGCTAGATTTATCCCACTACCATATTCATTCTTGAAAATTCTTCGTCCTAAAGATCCCTTACAACACTGGAATACAAACGCAGAAGCCTTGTGTTTTATTTCCAAGGGTTTTTTATGAAGCATTTGAATGAACGCCGCAAAAGAAACTTCTACTTAAAGCTCTCACATAAAATTTCTTGATTCAAGAACTGTTGTGGTAAAGGTTCCAGACGCAGTCAATGAGCGACCATTTCTGACTAAATATATATTGCATCTTAAAAAGCTTCTCATATAAATTGTAGATAAATGGGAGTTTCTTTTCGTAAACAAAATAGAATCTTTATTTATGTATTCATCTCATTTGAACATTTCTGGGATCGAAATTACTTTGGAGTCTAAAGTGGAGTTTTTCAAACAGAGAGGCCCAAAAATGTCCCTAAAGCTAGAAAGGAGTAGATAAAAAGGAAAAAAAAAGTGTTGCTTTAGTCATCAACATTGGAATAGGGAATGGAGAATCCATTTACTTTGGAAGTGGGGAAACTAATGAGAAAATTAGGAATAGGGTGTGGGATTGGCATCGATGATGTTTGGCCTTAAAATTTAGGTGTGAATTTTTTTTTATCTGCAAACCTATGTTGATTTGTGTATCTTTTCATTCCAAAAATTCGAGTTAGGACACCTGTTGCACATTATGCAAAGGGAGCAATGGAAGCCAACGTAAATGGCAAGGGTGAAAATAGTAATTCTCTTTGTCGTTGCTTTCTACGGTTTCCGATCATCTGAGCTTGTTCTTAGAACCTTAGATTACTTAAAATATGGGTTGTTGTTTCCGTGTGTATTCTATATATGCTTATAATGTTATGTCTTAGGCTTCTCGTGCCTCTAACATTTTTTTTTATTTTTTATTTAAAAAAAACCTAAAACTTAGTGATTCAAAATTTATTTATTTGTATATATATATATATATATATATATATATATATATATATATATATATATATATGTGGTGTCGGTAGGTGCTTTCAAGGCCAGATTTCAAATTTGGCTTTGATACCATATGTGAGGATCCAACCTAGGGTCCTCTAACTAAAACTAAATTTATTTAATTTAAACACAATAAGAAGGAAATAACCTATTTATAGCTCAACATTTATGTGATGATAATACACAAGTAAAATTTATTTACAACATATTAAACAAGTATGAAATTTCATTGCAACAATTTACATAAGGAATCAAGAAACTTGGCTACCCAACTGAATTTTCCTCCCAGCCAACTAGGAATAAATTCCTTGCCTAGGGAACCTCCACTGGTTCCCTAGCCCTCCAAGCCCAAGTCCAACTAGTTGTAGTGTGTCCAAGTTAAACCAACACTCTCCAATAGATCCCAGTTTTAATTCTCTCATTTATCTCTCCATTCTCTCCCTTCTCCTCTCTCCACATTCCTCCCCCAAAACAAAATCCTCCAAAACCAAAACTAGGACAAATGATCTCCCACCTCTCCTCTCATCCTCCTTCCCTTTTTATGTCTCTTCGTCCCATCCACCTCAACCACCTTTCATTAATGTCATGACTACCTCCTCATCCTTTCATTTTAGTATCATTGACTTTTTTTACCATATCTTATTCAAGTAGATTTGAGAAGAAATTTTTGGAATAAATAAGAATATTTAATTTAGAACTAAATTGGAGAAGACCATATCTTCTCAAAAGTAGATTTGAGAAGACACATTCAAATATGGATATTTAATTTGGAAATAAATTGGATAAGACCACATATTCGCAAAAGTAGATCTGAGAAGACACCTTGGGATATGGATATTTAATTTGGAAATAAATTGGAGAAGACCACATCTTCTAGAAAGCAAATTTGAGAAGACACCTTGGGATATGGATATTTAATTTGGAAATAAATTGGGGGAGGCCATATCCTATCCAAAATTAAATTTGAGAAGACGACCTGGGAACTGAATAAAAACAATAATAAAATTCATATCAGTGAAATAAAATTGCAGTTTCACAAATGTAGGTATATACCAATATTTCTTAATAATTATAACTCAATATTTTGAGGTCAATTAAAAACTAATAAAAAATGCCATAATAGGATCAAGTAGGACATTACTTTTCTTCCTACACTCCCCCCCCCGAGCTTCTCCATCAAAGAAATCTCCTCGTCCAACATCTTAAGGGAGCGACCCCTATTCAGCTTAGGCAACAAGATAGCTTCAAATGGAACCCAACTATAAGAGACTCTTCAATCAAATCTAGATAAGGAAAACTTCAAGATGGTCTTGAACAACAACCCACATGACCCTTATGAAAAATTGTTTGGAAATCTAAATGTCTCCAAAAAACAGAAGTATTTATATGAACACTCAAGGGGAAGATTCTCACAGGTGACAATCTGAGAAACCAAGGCATCCATGGCCCTTCAATATGCCCTTTTTATTTAAAAGCTCGGGAAATGATTCATCATCACTTCATGTCATGCAAATTCTCAAGTAGCTATTGGAAAGACTTCGTAAGTCCCCTCCATGTCTAAGTAAATTCTTCCTCAACTAGAATCTTAGTTATCCTTATTCCTTCGAAATAAAAATCATGCTCAAACTCTTTAGGACTTGCATTACAACCTTTCGATGTTGGCATCTCTCATTAGCAAGGAAAAAATATATATTTCAAAACAAAAATCCTAAAACCAGGAAAGTCTTGTCCAAAACGTGGAGTCTTTCCATGTAAACCACTTTCTCAAAAGGTAACAATAAAATAGATATCAAGATTTTACAAATTGAAGAGAGACATTGATTCAACTTCATCTTGGGTAGATCACCTGGCACTGTCTATCTACCCATGAGAAATATTCTTAATTCAGTTAATTGGAAAGTGGGTCTTAAAGATCAGGGATTCAAGGATTGGCTAAAAGAACTTAGGCAACCCTACCTATTATTTGATGGTGCCTCTAAAAATCCTAGTCGAGCTAGCACTATTTGTTTCATTATCGCTCAACTGGGATTTGAATCAGTGTCATTTGTGTGGAGCTTAGGTACTATATCTAACAATAAGGCTGAGGCCTATGGATTTCTTTTAGGTGCTAAAATTCTCTGTGAGCGTAATTTCAAAAACCGGATAGCGATTGGAGATTCAACCATCCTCATTCATAAGATAGTAAAAAATTTGATTCCCAAAATATTCTCTCAAATCCAACATCAAATGAGGAATTTGGGAGAGGATTCCTATTATCACGTCTTCAGAGAAAATAGTGGCAAGGCAGACGAATTAGCAAAAAATACATGTTGCAGACCCCAAG
Organism: Pinus tabuliformis; assembly: GCA_031772625.1. NCBI lineage: Eukaryota > Viridiplantae > Streptophyta > Pinopsida > Pinales > Pinaceae > Pinus > Pinus tabuliformis. The sequence goes on along the minus strand of CM062812.1, from coordinate 499,147,899 downwards.
GAGAGGCCAGGATCAATGAGGAGATTTTCATCAAGTATATTCCCTAATTTCTTACTTGATCACATGCAAGAAAGGACTCAAGTAATATTCATTTCTAAAATCGTCCTTTCCACTCAAGCGATAGACCCTTCAAAATCCCCCAACATATCTTTATCAGTGAAAGCTCCAATTTCCAAGTGGATAGGAGTATCTTCTTGAAATTTTCTCCTCTGCAATATTTTTAGACCACCATTTTTAACATGACTCTTCATAGATTTCTCATGATTGTGCCCTACTCTCTCCCTTTCATAAATTCCCCTCATAGCTCCCCTCTAAGCACCATTCTCTTCTTTAATGTGCAATTCCCTCTAAGCCTGTTTTCTTATCTATTGCTTCGTTCTCTTTTCCCTATGATGCCTCTTGTCTCTATTTTGGTCCTGCCTTCAACATTTGCGTTATGCTCTTCCTTCTCATTCTGCTGCCCCTCTACTCTTACGCCATCACAATCTCTTGATATCTCAGAAAATCGCTTCACCCATTAAATTCGACTCACTGTTGTCCTCATTGTATCTCCCTTAAAGAAGAACCATAACATGTCAAAGCTCTACAGAATTAGTGGAAGGAGCATTGCTCTTCAAAGCTAGGGTTCTTATACCATCAATGCACTAACCTCAAATATACTCTCTACAAGATTTTTGAATGTTGCCTCCCTATCGAACAAGCCCTATATTGTGTATGAGACATATTCTAAAGTAAATTTGTTGACAACTCAATCTCGAATGGTCGAAGCAGCGCACACCCACAGAGGGAGGCAGCAAACAGAGCCAACTTCGCGCTAGACCCCATGAGAACATGCTCAATCAAAATGACTTTTTTTTTCTCTATTTTTTTTTTCTCTCATCATAGTGAACAGTAAACAATAAATGTATTCTTTTGCTTCAACAATACATTAGAGTCTACAAGTTAAATGTAGTAGGTAAAACAAGTGGTTTTCAGTTTCATGTAAAAGTAGGAAAACACAAATCTAGGAGTTTTGCTCTGGTTACCATCTTGATTTGGTTAAAATCATTGTACCAAGGCACTAGCCTCTTTCTTTTTTTCGAATGAATATACCATAACCGAGTTTGTTAAAAAATAATATTAATAATAATAAAATAAATTTTCATTTAAACATGGAGATGTTTGATGGGTGAATGAAAATCATTCACTGAACCTATTGCATACATTTATATGTAATTCTAATCATACAATTATTTTGGATTTAAGAGATCTGTGGCTAGTGTTTTTTGAATCAGTGATCGGAGAATCCACAGTTTTAACATCTTTGTACCAACGTTTCAAATCCCAACCCTGATGATGGATCCCACTTGGGATTTGAAACGTTGGTACAAAGATGTTAAAACTGTGGATTCTCCGATCATACAATTATTATATTACGAAATATCAATCAAATTTATTATAAATTATATAAATATTATTATTATTATCCAATTTTAAGGTCACGACCAAGGGACCCACCTCCCCACAACAATTTTACTGTTAAGTATACAAAGGCATGCACTCTACCCCCCTCTGGTTTTGAACCTGTGACATCTTAGGAGGAAAAGCATGATGTTAACCATGAGGCCCACTCAAGTTGTTGATTGTTTAATATAAATCTAAGATTTTATTTTTCTTTTATTTAATGATACAATTTTTGGTGATATTGTGAATTTTTCTCCTTGAAAATGTGTTTTTGAGTATATAAATAGATTCAATCTCTTGACAAATTTATGGGATATTCATATTGTGTAGACTTCAGAACTTAAACTTGTAATTTCAACAAGTCTCTCTCAAATTTCAAGCAAAATTTAATAAACCTCTACAAAAAAATCTAATAAATCCCTACCAAATTTGCAAAATTCACCAAAATATAACCAAAACTTAAGCTATAGTTTTATATATCTATATATAAAAAATAAAGACTACATGACTCAAACTTATACTTTTTACCAAATTTTTACTTGATCTATATTATGCATCAAAAGACTTACCTTAAACTACATCTCAATTTTTCTAAAAAAAAAGTCATAAAAACTAATTAAATTGTAACTTTATTTTATTTATTATTATTACTATTAATTATGAAAAAAACATATAAATTAAACATATAAACATTTACCCCATATATATATAAATGTTCAAAATTAATCATCTATATAACTTTAAAAAATTTATCATTTTTAACTTTTATTTAATTCATTCAAAAAAACAATAACAATGAAAATCTATTATAGTTTTTATTTTAATTTTTTGATATTTATAAATATATTTGGTCAAATTTAATAATTTAAATTATTATCTTTAAGTTTAATCATTTTAAATTAAATTTAAATTTAAAATAATTATAAGTTAAATGTATATTAACTATATAATATATTTCATAGATTAAAAAATAATATTGTATTTTACATTTATCTAATTAATGTTCAAAAATTTATCATCTAATGTCAAATGTTTAATTTAGCTATATTTAACTCCGTGATATGTATTAGCTACTACGAAGCACTTGTTTAGTTATTAAAACTATAATTCATGTTACGATTTCAATCAAAATGTTAATATTTGTAAAATAAACTTAATTCGAAGAATTAAAAATTAAGATACATAAAAGATTAACTCAAAAACTATTTTTAAGTAAAAAATAATTTTTTACAATGCAATGTCTTACATATTGCATAAATGCATTTTTTTCCTTATAATTGCTATGAAGGAAACAATTATGGAAAACCTACTTTATTTTAATGATTTTTTTAATATTTTCAAGTAATTTGTTTTTAAATTAAATATTTGTTATATACACTTATTGGTAAAAATAAATAGCTAAAATTACAAATATTATCGATTTTACTTTACACACAATTGAATTTCATTTAATTCATATATTATAAAAATTGTTTGAAAATTGTAAAATCATATAAAATTTTATACTATAAAAATTATTTAAACATTCTAAAATTATATAAATTTACATGTTAAGATTTAAAATAACTAGTGACTTTTTAGCAAGGAGTGCTTAATATTGCACACATTACTCTTTTGGCAACGATTGTCAAAACATTGCGCTCATTCCATCAATTTTTTTTAGATTAATACTCAAGATGATTAGAATTGATGATCTTTAGAGAAGGAGTGTCTTAACAATCCACCCATTTCATTAGGACCTGTGGTCCGTGCGACGGGCAGGGCAACTCCACCGTGCGAAGTGCATGCAAAATATGAGACGAAACGAGCCAAGAAACGAGTTTATAAGGTGTTGGGCAAGTTGAGGGGGCGGTCCCATGAGTTCGGCGGGCTGACCATCCTCTTGGGCGAAACAACACATGTTGAACGATTCGGCTTGGGCGTTTGGTGTGGGTCGACCGGGTGACACAACCCGCCACCCGCATGTATATATTGGAGGTCGTTTGGAGGAAAACGACCATCATTCGATCCACACGAGTTCGAATAAGGGGTTCTGTAGTGCGTGGATGAGCCCGCACGACGGGTGGAACTCAGGTGTTAACTCATTCAGAAAATTCGTTCGGATAGTCATTTGGGAAAGTCGTTCGGGACAGTCGTTCGAGAAGTCGTTCGGGAAGGTCATTCAGAAAAGTCGTTCAAGCAGGTCATTCAAGCAGAACTCGAGCGAGGTTGTTCCGACGACCTGGGCAAGGTCGTGTGGCGACCTGGGTGAGGTCGTTAGGGTGACCCGGGAGAAGTTGTGTGGCGACCCAGGTGAGGTCATTCGGGCGAACCGAGTGAAGTCGTGTGGCGACTCGGGTGAAGGCGTGTGGCGATTCGGGTGAACGAAGTTGGGTGAACGGGTAGACGTGCAGACGGGCGGCCGGGCGAGGGTGCGTCGTGCACACCGAAACGAAGAATCGCGCAGACGGGCGACCCGGGTAGGGCGCGCCGTGCACGACAAAACAAAGGAAACAGTGAAGTGTTGAGATTGTGAATGAAGGTGTGACTCGTGTGGAGGCGCCCGTGTGTGGTGACTTGGTTACGACGAGACGGGCCCAAGTTGGGCAAACAACACAATTGTGCGACGAGGTGAATGAAGGGTTGGTGAGTCATGCAGCGACCGTGCGGAGGCACCGATGATCTGGGAAACTGAGTTTGCCGAAGCCTGAAAATTGGCTAAGTGTAAATTTGGGGTTTCCCAAGATTTAACTTGTACTTGTAAAAGAAGATTAAATATATTGATTCGGGCATACTCATATTGCAGGGAGTTGCCCCCCTTTATACTGTTGTGCATTTCTCTTGTATAATGTTGTTTATGTGAATGTTATGGGCTTTCACTTGTATAAAAAAACACATTAATAATACTTGGTAACGAAAAAAAAACTAAGTATGCAATGTTAGGCGTAGTCTAGAATCGTAAGTATTGGTGAAAAGAAAACGGTTGGCAGTGCCGCACCTCGCTATAAGCGGTTGAAAGACTATCACAGGTGTAGGGGCATGACAGTTGGTATCAGAGCTAGTGCCGGGGTGTTGGTGTTGGTGTTGAAGCGTTGAAGTTGATACACACTTGCACTTTGTGACAGGTGGTATCAGAGCTGGTGAACTGAATCAAGGAGCTGATTCTATGAAGACCGAAGACTTGGCAGGGAGTTCAAGTTTTGTAGGTGACAGGTGGAATATCAGAGTGATTCAGGCGAATGATGAAACAAGTTTAACAGAGGTGAAGCATCGTGCTTGGACCAAGCTGAATGATAAGGCATGGTAGGTTTGGAAGAATGCGAAGGGAAGCTCTTGCTGACCTTATATAGGTTGAAGCGGTTGGAAGAAGAGAATCCCCAGATTTGAAAGGAACTTGAAGTCTTGGCAAGGAATGTTGAAAACAAACTTCTTCAAATTGGTTGGACAATGGACCAAGATGAAGTTGTAGATTGTTCTGACAAGGAAGAGGAAGCCGTGATGATTGAGGATGTTGCAGATGTGACAACGATGGAGAACGAACTTGAGATTGATCAAGTTGAACCAGGATTGTCCAGTTTGCAGACATGGATGGATGAAGTGAGAAAAGCATCTTATCAGGAAACAATATGGGCTCGCATGTGGAAGCTATAGGAACATGTTATTTAACTTTAAGTAGTGGTTTTGTTTTGGAATTAGAAAAGACCTTTTATGTTCCAAGTTTTTCTAGAAAATTGATCTCAGTTTCAAGACTTGTACCTTTTGGATATTCCTTAAACTTTTCAGAAAAATCTTTTAGTCTATTCTATAAATCTGATTATGTTGGGAATGGTATTTTGTCTAATGGTCTTTACTACATTAATTTACAAAACAATGTAACTTATGATTCAATGCATGTTCACACTGGCACTAAAAGATGTGTTATTAATGAAGATTCCTCTACATTATGGCACCGAAGACTAGGTCATATCTCCATAGATAGAATTAAAAGATTGGTAAATGAAGGAATACTTAATACCCTAGATTTTACTGATTTTGAGACTTGTGTGAACTGCATAAAGGGAAAGCAGACCAACAAGTCAAAGAAAGGTGCCAATATGAGTTCGGACATATTAGAGATGATACATACTGATATATGTAGTCCAGACATCAACTCACATGGTCAGAGATACTTCAACTCCTTTATAGATGATTACTCACGATATATGTATCTCTACATGCTTCATAAAAAGAGCGAAGCATTAGATGCCTTTAAGATCTTTAAGGCTGAAGTAGAGAAACAATGCGGCAAGCAAATTAAGATCGTGAGATCAGATAGAGGTGGAGAATATTATGGTAGATACACAGAAGATGGACAAGCACCTGGGCCATTTGCTAAGTTTCTTCAAGAGCATGGGATTGTTGCCCAATACACCATGCCTGGTTCACCCGACCAGAATGGTGTAGGAGAAAGAAGAAATCGAACATTATTGGACATGGTGCGGAGTATGCTTAGCAGCTCCAATCTTCCTAAATCCTTGTGGACTAAAGCACTTAAGACGTCAATGTATATATTAAACCGAGTTCCAACCAAGGCAGTTCCTAAAATGCCATTTGAATTATGGAAAGGTTGGAAACCGAGTTTGCGACATATGCGCGTTTGGGGATGCCCGTCTGAAGTGAGAATTTATAATCCACAAGAGAAGAAGCTGGACCCAAGGACCATTAGTGGGTATTTCATTGGATATGCTGAAAGGTCTAAAGGTTACAAATTTTATTGTCCATCTCACAGCACTAGGATTGTGGAATCAAGAAATGCAAAGTCTCTTGAAAATGACTTGATCAGTGGGAGCGATCAAACCAGAAACATAGTTTCTGAGAAGGATCATTTAGAATCTCAACCTTCCATTTCAAGTGATAGATTGGTTATTGTTCATAGCACGCCTCAAGTACAAATTGGTGTTGAACAACCAATTGTTGAAGTTCCACAAGCTGCTGACGATATTCCAGTAGATCAAGGAGTTCAAGAGTTGCAAGGAACTTTTGAACAACAAGTTGAACCACATACTTCTCAGGAAGATGATGGTACAACATTAAGAAGATCTACTAGACCTAAGAGATCAGCAATTCCTAATGATTATGTTGTGTATATACAAGAATCTGACTACAACATTGGAGCCGAAAATGATCCCGAGTCCTTTTCACAAGCCATGAGTTGCAAAGAATTAGAACTATGGTACAATGCCATGAAGGAAGAGATGAATTCCATAAAGAGTAATGAAGTCTGGGATCTTGTTGAGTTGCCTAATGGTGCAAAAGCCATTGGATGTAAATGGGTCTTTAAGACAAAGAAAGACTCATTTGGCAACATTGAGAGATACAAGGCAAGACTTGTTGCTAAGGGATTCACTCAGAAAGAAGGAATCGACTACACGGAGACTTTTTCTCCTATATCTAAGAAAGATTCCTTGCGCGTTATTATGGCATTAGTAGCCCATTTTGACTTGGAGTTGCATCAAATGGAGATCTAGAGGAGGAGGTTTACATGAAACAACCTGAAGGATTCCCCTCTAGTGATGGTAAGCAATTGGTTTGCAAGCTCAAGAAGTCATTATATGGTTTAAAACAAGCATCCTGCCAATGGTATTTGAAATTCCATAATGTAATTTCTTCTTTTGGTTTTGTAGAAAACATTATGGATCAATGTATATACCTGAAAGTTAGTGGGAGTAAAATTTGTTTTCTTGTTTTATATGTGGATGACCTTTTGCTAGCATCCAATGATAAGGGTTTGCTACATGAGGTGAAACAATTCCTCTCTAAAAATTTTGATATGAATGATATGGGTGAGGCATCTTATGTCATTGGCATTAAGATCCATAGAGACAGATTTCGAGGCATCTTGGGTCTGTCACAGGAAACCTATATTAATAAAATTTTAGAGAGATTTCGGATGAAGGATTGTTCACCAAGTGTAGCTCCCATTGTGAAGGGTGATAGGTTCAATTTGAACCAATGCCCGAAGAACGACTTTGAAAGGCAACAAATGAAGAACATTCCATATGCTTCTGTTGTCGGAAGCTTAATGTATGCTCAAGCCTGCACAAGACCTGACATTGCATTTGTTGTGGGAATGTTGGGACGATATCAGAGTGATCCAGGTTTAGACCACTCGAGAGCTGCAAAGAAAGTTATGAGGTACGTTCAAGGAACCAAAGACTAAATGCTTATGTATAGACGGGCGGACAACTTGGAAGTAATTGGCTACTCAGATTCTGACTTTGCTGGATGTGTTGATTCACGCAAATGAACATCAGGATACATTTTTATGATGGTCGGTGGAGCTGTATCGTGGAGGAGTGCCAAGCAGACCTTGATTGCCACTTCCACTATGGAAGTCGAGTTCGTTTCCTGTTTTGAGGCTACTTTACATGGTGTATGGCTTAGGAGTTTCATTTCTGGGCTTAGAATTATGGATTCTATCTCTAAGCCATTGAGAATATATTGCGATAATTCAACTACTGTTTTTATGGCTAAAAACAATAAAAGTGGGAGTTGAAATAAACACATCGACATTAAGTATTTAGCTATAAGGGAACGTGTTAAAGAAAAGAAAGTGGTCATTGAGCACGTCAGCACTGAGTTAATGATCGCTGATCCTTTGACTAAGGGCATGCCACCGTTTAAATTCAAGGATCATGTATTGAATATGGGACTTGGTTCCATTATGTAGTTTCTCATTGTATGGACAATGTTATGTTAATGAAATTCTTAATTATTGTGATGTTTTTTCTCATATTTATGTGCACTTTAAGTTGATTTGAGAAAATTCATTTAAGAAGGACCAAGATATTGTTGCCACATAAATTATAATAAGAATAAATGCATTGTAATACATGGAAGATAATACTCGTCATTAGAGGACTTGTCGCCATGATTCATGTATCTATTACTTAATATAGATTATCAATGGTTTTTAAGTTGAGACATTAAGTTTGGAAGTATGGACCAAGTGGGAGAATGTTAAGCTCCATTAATTTTGCACAATTGCTGCCTACAATTATGGAATTGCAGTCTTTCCTTAACTTATGGAAACCAACTACAGTAGTTTCCTTAAGTTAAGAAAATCAACTGCAATTACTAAATTTGTAATTGGGAGCTACTAAAGTGGTCCATCACTTTGATTTGAGTTCTCTGCCTTGATTTGTGGGACATCTAACACATAGCTATTAGAAGCTTGATAGAAGCTTAGCTACATGTTCATCTGTTTGGTCCCCAAGCTCATCTCTCAATCCCCTTTAGTTTTACACCATCAAGCTGAGATAGCAGAGCTTGGAAGTGCCTTCAGAATTTTGTATGTTTTTCTTTTGCTTGGATTGAAGCTGGAGTGCTGAAGAAGAAGCAAGTGGACTGTGGCCTGCATCAAAACATCACCAATGGTTGGAGGTAATTCGTATCCCTGGGCATTAAGTTTCAACAATTCTTTTGAGTTCTTTCCGCATGCAGAATCACTGTTTAAGTTTATGATATCCTAACACGTTCAACGCATTATCTCCTCATAATTCTCAGCAAAGGCACCAGATTGTACAGAATTTTGCATCAAAACATTATATTTATTAATTAATAGAGAGAAAATCAATATAGAAAGGATGGTCACTATCGTTCCTCTCAATCCCAAGGAGCATAATTGTCTGCTCTGATACCACTTTGATGTAGCAAAGCTACAATTTTTCAGGATCCTCGGACATGTGGTTTATTGGTCCAACATATGGACGAAATCATCTATTATACAGCAAATATAAAGAGTTTCAAAATTAAAAATCAACACATAACATTGACGTTTACACAATACGTATTTACATTAAAACTCAGAAAATAATTCATTAATAAAATATTTACATGAGAATTATTCTCATTCCTCACTCTCACACCCCTTCTACTGCCTTTAATGCTTACAAATATATACAAAAGAATTCTGCAACCATTTCTAGTCCAAATCCCACAATCTACTCAATCATATCCTAAAAGTCCTATAATTCCACTTTTAACTCAACTAATCCTCTATTCTAGGATCCACTAATCCCTAAGATCTCTATGAGATCTTTACAAGTTTATCATCACTCATATTCTCTCATAATTGAGAATATTTACAATTAAAAACCTCACACACATATTTTCATTCAATTTAAAAAAAATATACAAATAAATTAAAAACATACAAATATATATAGTGATTTTGTGAAGCACGATGCTACTGCATCATCAGGAGTAGAGGAGATAGTGAAGAAATAAAGACCTAGGATAATGAAGGAATATGGCCCCAAGAAGAGGGTAGTGGGGTAGCACAACCCTTAAGTGCTCTTCATGATGCTTTTCATTCTTGGAATACATAAGAATATCATCCAAAAATACTTGGACAAAGTGGTCCAAAAGCTTCTGGAACAGGCCATTCATGAGGCTTATGAACATATTTGGTGCATTGGTCAAACCAAACCACACAACAACAAATTCATAATTCATGAAGCAAGTTATAAAGGTGGTCTTTGCCATGTTGCCTTCCTTAATTCTTAACTGGTCATATGTAGTTACCAGATCTATTTTAAGGAAAACCATTGCCATTTTATCAAATAGATAATCTCTTCTAGGTATAGTATACATAGTTTTTAATGTCATAAATAATCTCACACTAATCCCACTAGCAGTGTGGTATCTTGGTTCAATGTTGATATTACAACCTAGTATAAAAGAAATGTGGTAAAAATATCTCAGATTCATTCTCAAATATAAATAAAATATCTGAGTGTCCAAATAAAGTAATATAATTTTATAGTAATTTTGGGAAGATAAAATAATAAAATTTGCAAAAGAAATATTTTGTACAAAATTTTGAATATAAAAGGATATATATATATATATATATATATATATAAAATTAAGAAATTTAAATAAATAATTTAAATATTTATATTAATTTATTTATTTTCTATTCTTTTAAATAGTTCATTAAGAAATTTAAATAAATGATTTGAATATTTATATTAATTTATTTATTTTAATATCAATTTCTCTATTGCAAAATATAATCCATAAATAAAATATTTTCAACCTATTTTAAATAAAATACTTTTAATTGATTAAAACCTTTCTAAATAATTTTGAGTTTTTTTAATATATACCTTGGTCCGGATTTTCCATAAACTCCATTCCCGTAGGTTATCAGGGTATACAAATCCGGATTCTACTCTTCCAATACAACAAATTGTCAACGGCGGGTGGCTTCGGGGTGTCATTTTTCATGAACCCCGTTTCCGTGCTCTGTCGCCGGTTTTTATATCGTTTATCAGGGTCTACCAATCGAAACCGTACGGATTTGTCAACAAAATAAAGGCGCTGACTTTGTAAACATTTTGAATTTTTATTTATAAAGTATAATTACACATTTATGAATTTTTATTTATGATTTGTTTTCCTGTGACACATTTCAATGGTTGAACGTACATGAATATGCGTAGAGATAAGTTTATTAGGATCAATCAAGTTTGTAATTAGTTTAGAAAATAATAAAAATATTTATAAGATTATGATAAAATTTGGCGGAAAATACTTTAATTTTCTAATTAAAAAAAAATGGATTCCAAATCTGTGGTTTAGGGAAATTTGTGGCCTCTTTTAAATGAAGTTGTATTAATACTAAACAAAAAGAAGCAAAATTGGTATATATATATATATATATTCGTTTATTTTAATTTATAAATAAATGGTATTTTTCACCACATTTTTTTAATTAATTTTATAAAAAGTTGATAGAGATTTTTAAAAAGTTAAATTTAAGTAGAATTTGATTCTCTTAGGGTTTTTTCATGGTGCTCATCTATTTATGTATTCAAAAATGAAAAAGTCTATTTCATCTATAAGTTAGAGTATGCCATTTTTTGAGTAAGTTCATTTGTATTACTTTAAATATCAAACATAGAGAGAGAGAGTCGTTGTGGTCTTAATCTGCTAAGTGCAAAACATATGTTGTTGACCACCTACTAATACAGTAGTTTTTCCACTCATGAAGTTTCAAAAATTTAATTAGAGCTAGAGTATCTATATCAATATTCTAATACCCAAAATTAAAAGTCAACATTCAATCTCAAGTGTTGGATGATGTCACTAGAGCTAGATCTCTAGCACTAGAACATGTAGGATCATGAGAAACAAGTCCACATTTAAAATGGTGTTCAATGTTAGTCAACTTCTCATCCATCCTCTCTAGAATGAAACTCTGGCTTCACTAAATCATTTGATGTCTTCCAAACTATTGATGTTATTATTAGATTAACAAATCTTAACCAATCAACTCCTAGAATGTCATTATACTATTGGGTTATTTTATGTGTTTTATGAATTTTTTGATTTTTTAAGTATGAAAAACATAACAACATTTTAAATGACAAGCAAAATGGTTGTATATACATTAAGTACAAAACTTATCGCAAAAATAAATAAATTTCCACAAGTAAAGAGAAAAATTAAAATGGAAAATTAAACGAATGAAACGAGCTAATCAAGATTAAGGCAGATGCCTTGTATCTCACAAAGCATAAATTTCTTAAAACAAATAAATAAATTGTTGACAAATAAGATACATGTAAGATGTAGAGAGATATATGAACAAGTGTTTGATGAATCAAAGGCAATTTTTTGTTAAACAAGACAGAGTACAACCAAAATCCTAAAAGGAAAGCCCTTGCAAAGACTCTTGACAAGCCCAATCATGGACTACTACAATGTAAAGCTATCATATACAATAATACGAGGAAGAAACAAGAATGACAAAAAAATGAAATCCTTCATGAAAACAAGATGTTGGCCCCTAAATTTATTAGCCTAACTTTCAAAAAACAATAAAAATAATAAAAAAGGCATAAGATACTTGAATGATTTTCAATAATTTTAGTGGAGTCATCTAGTTTGATGCCCCTTAGTGATATAAAGTTGTTGTCACCATCAGGATTACCCTAAAATTTTGTAAGAAACTTGTAAATATTAGTGGAATGATAGCAACCAAAAAGTTATGGCATATCTCTTCCTCAACATTTCTCTCTTTTTTTCCTTCATATATTTTTACTCTTTTTAAGAAGGCTCCAAGAAGTTTTGGTAGTTTTCCTTTAAGTTTAAAGATTGAATTAATTAGATTTCTAATCAAGCATGATTAGATAACAAGAGGAGAAACTTCTAAAGGTTGTTCAAAATATTTATTTTAAGCTAGACCCTATAGGTGGGACCCACTGTAATCCATTAAATCAGGTTTTCGTTTTTCCTTTTAATGTATATAAATAGTCATTATGTATCATTTTATTTGTTGAATTTCTAAACTTTAAACTAGATTAATAATCACAACATGTATCATAAGACTAACCATGAGAATTAATAAACAACCACCACATATAACTTATCATCGTAGCTTTCTTTTTGTAATCTTAGCAGTACCTTTCATTCATTAATCTATAAACATGCAGGTTATAAATATATGGGTCGTTCGGTGGTCTCAACCCGCCTTGTGGAAAACCAGCTATGTTGGTCACTAAATCGCATTATAAGCCATCCAAAACATAAATAGTTTAGTGTTTTTAGCCAACCCTTATAAGGCTAATAGTATGGAACCAACTAATAAACATCTAATTGAAAACATAGATACTACCTGAAATAAACAAGAAATAATGAGCCAAAATTAACAATCATAGATTCGACTCATTAATCCTCCGACGATTCCACTGGAGCAAGATCTTTAGCACTTGATCTTGGCAATTTAGATTGCGGAAGACAAGGGATATTACGCTCAATGCATCCAGATGGGCGTTCTGATTCTGTAACTGATGTTGGATAAGCAAGAGCTCATTTTGAATGTCTTGTAGACTCGGATCGACCTCATTGTGCGCTAGCGTGTTCATGGTCGCAACCATTTCTTTGGCCACTATGCACTTCTTTACCCAGTAAAGATGAATGGACTATCTGAATAGGGTGAGATGGTTGCGCATGCACCTAGGGTCCATGATTAGTTCCCCCTAGTCTGCAACTGGTGGTTTAAGCTCAGCTTGTGAGTTCAACTCTGCGTCCCAGTTCCCAATAAATTATTTCACCTGCATCTGGTTCCCTTCATAGTAAGCCTTGACTATGGACTGAAGATTCTTAGAATATGATTTTTTCACCATTTATCACTCATTCCCTTGCCACGTAGTCCCCTACCGTGTAGTTCCCCTCTACGTTGTTCCGTATCGTGTAGTCTCCCACCGCTCATTCCTTTGTTGCGCGGTCCTCTGCCACTTAGTTTGATGGAAATATGAATCTACATATTTTCCTTTTTCTTTGTGGTGTCTTTTGCCTCTTCTACCTTGACCCGAGGCTCCACCATGAGGCTAACACTTCACCATATCTACCAAGGTCGGACCCCCTTTCTTCACCCTTCTCCCACTTTCCCGCGCTCATCACCCAACGCACTGTATAGAACCTAGAAGTAAACATGGAATATAATTTGTATAGAGAATCACCTAAAAAACAAGAATTAACTTAATGAATGGCCAGAGAAACAAATGCAATGTCGACCAACACCGCGTCCCTTCAAAATTCCTCCACCCGATCCAACAAACATATATAATTAATAACCCTTCGGAGGTGGAAGGTATCACCAGAATAGAAACGATGTCCTCCATACCCCATAAGCCCTGCGTCCCTAGACTTGGCCCTGATAATGTTCCAAAAAGTTTGCTCTCCATAGGGCTTGCCCCGATAATTCAGCCCTAAATCAAGAAACCCAATTATCAACATGCAGTGAAAACATCATGAGAAAAAGCTAGAAACCAGTAAACATGCCCATGCGAGAAACAATATTGCAAAAAAATATAGAAATTGACATTACAGAATTTAGAAGGTCTATATTTTCAGTCACAGGAACTGTTAATTTAACCAATGTTTCCTTTCCCCTTTGGGCACGAAGTTTATCCTGAGTACCCACCTCCCACCTAGGATACAAAGATAGCATTATAACATACTGGACTCTACCATCCTTGAGTAGAGACAGGAATCATATAGGCATTTCTCTTGCATTCTCGGCATCACGAACCTATAACCAACAAACTTAGGCTCCTTGAGAAGCTAAGGATGTGAGTTTATACGCCAGATATATGGTGTTAACTCCATCTTCACTCCCACTACCTGTAGGTGCCAAGGATTAATAACTTTCATGTCATGGATCTCCCAAGATCCATGATGCTACATATTATCACAGTGAATATGTGTGTGAGGTGTGGGGGATACCACCCACCGTCCCAAAACAATAAAAGCTCTGTCATGTCAATCAAGGCCAAGTGGGCCTCCAGCTGTCTCACACTCTAATCGGTTGTTCTGATTATGCGTCAATTCTTCGTTTAGAATAAGAGTTAATTGGTTCATTCTTGCTTCCCCAATCTCCCTTATCCAAGGCTTATCTATTTTCACTCTCGGGTGAAGACAACCCTAGTTTGCTAAGAAACTTGAAACTTTGTTGTCATTGCAGTGAACATGCGAGGGGATGATATATTCGAAATCTTGAATGAGTTCACCAATATCCTAGATCGAGTGAGAAGTCCTCTAGCTTTTACTAATGTTTTCCCACTGAGACCCTTGGTTAAGATTCTTAATACTATCAATGACCACAAAAGTCACCTTCCACCACCATTTTTCTTAGCCCTTCCCTTTTGGCTATTATCAAGCCACGTTTAATAGCATTGAATTCAACTTCATTGTTACTTCCAATGCCACAATCTGGAGCATATATTTGGACAACCTAACCCTGCGAACCCCTGATGACCCCTCCAAAGGCCACATCCCCAAGGTTACCTTTGGATGCGCCATCAAAGTTTAGCTTGTGAAAATCCTAATGGGGGAAGGAGAAGCAAGAAGGAGATTCAATGGGAGGCAACTTTAATTTCCAAGATGAGGGTCTAAGAATTTGTGGGGATAAGTGTACAGTAGATAGTATTTGTTCTTCCTGGGGGTTGACCTTCCAATCATCAAAATTCCATTTCTCTAGAAGTATAGATTCTCTTACATTTTGGAGTATTCCTTTCCAAATTTCCAAGTGTGACAATTTCTAGTCCTTGAAAATACTTATGTTCCTTTCCTTCCATGCTGCCCATAAAAGAAAGCTGAGAGATAGAAAACATACTTGATTTACCACTGGACTAGACAAGGTTCATTTCCTCCAACTCCAATGGTGGATCACATACTAGTATTATCCCAGTCTAGATGACTAAAAAGAATATCTATCCAGAGCTGGGCTATAAAGGGGCATAGATTTAGGAGATGCTCTATGGTTTCAATCTGAGTGGCATAAATATTGTAAAAATATGGCCCATGGATTCCTCTCTTCTGTAACTGGTTCCAGGTGAGAACCTACCACTACACACTAGCCATAGGAAATACATTAGTTTCGTCCAAAATTGTCTCGTTCATACTTTCCTCTAGAGTGGAATGTTCTGATCTAGATGTTCCTATACTGCCAATTGGTAAGATTCTTTTATGGTGAACATACCTTTAGTTTTATAGCCCCACCTGAGAATGTTATGTACTTCTAATAATGAAATTATTCTAGTGCGCAACTTAGAATCAAACGCATCCCATTGGTTTGAGTTACGAGGGTTGTGCCAGTCTTGTTTCGTTTTCCACTCTCTCCATTGGTTCTTGGGGGTTGGGTCCCAAAACTAATTAATTGTCAAGTTTTAGGGACTATTAGTGAAAATGAAGATCTCTGCCAAATCCTGGTAACTCGAGAATTTTTCCCATTGTTGCCACGGATATGGACAGAATAGAGCTCTCCTCCCATATTTGATTTCCCAAAACGTATGGTTGTGAATTAACTCTTTATTCTCAGAAGCTAAGTTCCAAATTGATGATCCTCTTGGATTTCCCTGCATTCTCAGTATTTCCTTTGTAGTTTAAGTCATGTTATATTTCCGGCCCTAGATGACCATCCAGAGATCAGTACCACCTTGAAATCATTGCCACTAGAGTTTTGCCCCCACCACTTTGTTACACATCATTTTGTCACATTAGGAAACCGATCATCAGAATTGGATCTCTCGTCATCCATCCAAGTGTCATGAATCACTCCCTTGCAAGTCAAAAACTTATATACCTTAAATAAAGTGGAATTTTTGGATCTCTTGGTAAAAAACCCTTCTTTTGAGCATTTCCGCAGTTTTTCTGAACAAAAACTGCACATGTGCAATTTCTTCCACTGTAAACTATAGATCTGCACTGTGTTTCTAAAAAAAAATGTGCAGGTAAATCAATAAAAAGTAAAAACAAAAAGTGAGATTTATAAGCCTTGTTGGGCGAATCATTCCCAACAGAAAGCCTCAAACTCATGTTTATTCAAGCCTAACCTCATTTTTTATGGAACTAATTACCATTATTCAAGAGCCCTCATCCCTCTTTTAGTGGATCTCGTCCTTGGACTAAGGATCTCAAACTACTTCTTTTTGGCCTATTAATCAAACCATAGGTGGGTGAATTTAGGGAGGCTGTTGAGAGTAAGTTTATGTTGGAGTAATCAGGTTGGAGAGCTTATCATTCTTGGGGAGGGAGATCAATGGGAGGAGTTTCACAACATCAAGGCACATGTTTTATAGATCCTTTATGTTTATGAAATTAATACAAACAAGAATTTCTTCTCACTTCATTGTTTAATGGATTAATTGATCGATCTCCATTGGAATGATGTTATTTATATTTTTTTTATTAGAATGATGTTTGTTACTAATCTCCTTGATCACCAATTTGAATTATTGAATAATTTATGTTTCATATGACTTTGATCCTTTATTGTTTCCATGTGTGCAGGTCTAGATTCAAGCATGGAGAAGTTGCACTGAAACACAAAGAGGGATCTTCATCAAGCAATTCGTAATAAGGTATGAATTTCCATTGATCACCTTTTTAGCTTATGATTGAAGGAAAGATAGATTCAGTGAAGGAATTAGCTTGATTGTTTGTTTGTTTCTAGTTTCCTTTTAGAATCTAGGGAAATTTCTCTTGTTAGCAAGAGGAATTTATCTGCCTATCAAATTGATGACCATACTGGGAATGACTTGTTCTCTTCCATCTCCTTGTTTTTTGTTATCGAACCTATTTTGTTAGATTTATCTGAGTCTTAACAAGTTAATGATATTTCAGATTTTGTGATTTGTTTGGATACTTTTCGTGGAAGAAACCGCACATGTGAAGTTTTTCTTCATAAAAACTATGCATATGCTCAAAAGCAGAATTTTGTACAAAGAGATCAGGAAATTCCACTTTATTCAAGGTATATAAGTTGTTGACCTACAAGGGAGTGCTTCATGACACTTGGATGGATGGCAAGAGATCCAATTTTGATGATCAGTTTCCTAATGCGAGAAAATAATGTGTAACAGATTCCCCCCTAAAGTGAAAATTCAGAAAATTTTGAGGACTGAAATACTTTATCATATCAAGGATTGGATCAAAGATCATGGTTGGAAACCTGCAACAGTTAATCAAGGATTACAATGCAATATAATAATCATCACTTAGGTAGGCATTCCCATACTCATAACATAAATGTCTTAAAGCACAGTGTGGAAATACATAATGTCAATGTAGATATAGGATGGATGCAACCATCAAACATAAAACTCTTTGTATAATCATGAATACAAAACTCCTTGCAACCTATATGGATGAAACTAGATCCAGGGTCTTGACCTCCATCTCTCAATCCATACTACAAATTTAATCAGGTGAGTAAATGTCTTGAAGTCGAACATGGCAGAAGCCAGTTGATTACCAATCCATAATGTAAATTGTTAACAAGTTCGAGAGAAACCACCAATAATGACAATGGCTCTCAAGGTACTCCTAGTACAATCTATGAAGTGCGAATAAGTTATTTGAACTCAAACACTCATAGAATCGGTTGATCGAAGGACGATGATGAGAACCTGTCATTGAAGGGGAGAAACCTGTCATTAAGTCATGCAGGTCTCAAGGTATTGAAGGATTCTAGATCAACTTCCTAGATAATGATCTAAAGTCGATGGGAAGTGACTTGCCATAGGAAGCCTACGACACGAAACATAGTGTCAGGTTTTGAAAAACAGTTTGCAAGGACTGACTCAAGGATGGACGATGCGATTGAAGGCTACAAATTGCAAGGTATTTTTAACTGAGGTTTAGACTTCTCTTGAAGATATTCGCGACACAAAAAATGACTTGGAAACATTTGACTCAACGATAATACCCAAAACCAAATGAATACTTTCAATAAGGTTCGATTAACTGTGAGACAGATGGATTTCCCGAACCCGAACATGAATGTGACGAAGTTTCATGTTCAAGAGTGACATAATTCCTAAAATACAAGAAACGAAGTTTTATTCTCAATTTCCACACACCATTACTGCCAAGTACCTCTTTATTTTTTACAACCTTGAGGAGGATAACATATGCTTGTCATGTAAGCTCATTCTTCGATGAGTCCATCCTAGTATTTTTAACGAACCCTAAGAAGCAATGGTGCGGTCTTTATGAGTCTAGTAAAGGAGTAACTTGATGTCATTTTATTTTAAAGAGTTTGAAGAAGACACAAAATGGAAACTCATTCAGTTCTTTTACTGTGAAATTTTAACGAGCCAAGTGGAAGTAAAGCTCGACATTTTTCAATTTTAGAGAGTCAGAAGAAAAACATAAGTAGAGTCCATCAGGTTCCTTTTCGTAAGTTTTAGTCCCTGAGGTTAGAAAAAAAGATAAAATAATACGAGACAACTCTCTTGACCATGTTCGATCGATGTATACCTTTTTCATAAATAATACAGTTCAGTCTATAAAAGGGGTAAACCTATACTAAGTGGACAATTGTGCATTTACTTTTACAAGTTTGAACAATGAAGTGCTTGAATATCTTTTCATGTTTTAATTTTCTGAAAAGGGCTTAAAATAGGACTTTGTGCTTTCACTTTTTCATAAGTTTTGACAAGTTTGAAAAAAGTAATAAAAATATACTCATCTTACCAACTTTCAATTTAATTAACGAGGAGGAAAAAACAAAAAGAACTCATCATTTTCATGTGTGTTTTACGAGCATGAAAAGATAGCAAATTAAGCTCGAGACTTTTATGAATTTAACTAGTTTTGAAAATAATAACCGAAATGGACTCAAGATATGTTTCATTTTTACACAAACTTGAAACAAAAGAAAAGTTGTGCTTGAGGGTGGTTTCATTTTTACACATGGTTGAAACAGAGAAAATTGTGCTTGAGGGTTGTTTTATTTTTACACAAGCTTGAAACAGACAAAGCTGTGCTTGAGATAAGTTTTCATGTCCCCAGCATAATGACTGCAAGGGAAAATCCTCCCCAAACTTCATTTCATTCACCTAAGTAGACTACAAGTTACTAATAGGAGGATGAAATGAAGGCTTGTTTACGAGATTAGGAAGACTCGACTTTAACATTTATGAGATCTAGGTGAAGACTCAATGATAATAGGGGAGGATTTGTTTCATTTTTTAACGAGCTTGAAACAGTAAAAGAACTATCCTCATGAAACCTTTTTTCATTTTTTAATGAGGTGACATAGTGAAAGAGCTATCCTCATGGAATCTATTTCATTTTTTAACAAGGTAGACATAGGAAAAGAACTATCCTCATGAGACCTATTTCATTTTTTAACGAGGTTTACATAGTAAAAGAACCATACTCATAAAGAGTTGTTCCATTTTTAATGAGGTTGACACAGTAAAATAACTATCCTCATGTAACTTGTTCATGACTTCTAAATGGAAGAAACACATGCCAAGGGAGACCCCTTTGTCATGGCTTCCAAAATGTATTCATCAGATGGAAGAATAGTCCTTTGGAAGTAGCACATGTCAAGGGGACCAATAGGGATAAGAAAATCGTATTCAAATTCTCTCATTCATGTTTTGACCATGGCAGCTACCAGATCTGAGTCAAAAGAAGTTAAGCAGACAGTGAGAGGCTCACTTGCATCAGTAACTGGAGACATGGGATAGGTTTCCACATAATTAACCCATGGCATGGTAAGTACCACTTCCATATAAGGAACACTAAAGGGTGTTGTATGACTGGTAGTCAAGGCAATATCAACGTATGAAAGCTGATCAACCATCACAATGTTCCCGTTGTGAGGTAAGCACATCATGTGAAACAGTGTTGATACGACAACTTTCATGGTATAAACATAGTCTTGCGCAAAGCAAAAATTGAAATCTAAGGGTCCTTTTACTACCATAATATTAATACAAACAATTTTAGCTTCCAGAGTAATAGGTAACTTTGGAAGGATCCCTAAAGGTTCACTAACTGTTATGTTAAAATCTAACAGATTCTTTGTAAAAGGAACAAGATGAGGGGAGCCCAAAACTTGCCAAGCATCTAAGGATAAAATGCTAATATAAGCACCTTCATCCACATTGGTGCAATGCACATTCTTACCATAAGCCTTCACAATGATTTGGGAAGGGGTGGTATATGGAAGACGAGGTTCTTTCAATCTACTCCAATCAAAATAAATAGCCTCGTTAGTTGGATGGGGTTCAAAAGCAACAAAAAAAATGTTCCCATGTGTAGAAGAATCTAGGATAACCTGAAGAACATGATTAGTATGAAATTCACTCTCTAAAAGGAGAGTGGGATTAACCAATGATGGAATCGATGCGACCACTTGATCAAAAAATATTCCAACAACCTGAGTGATGCATGTTTCACCTTCCAATGGAAGAGTGGGATTGATTGTACTTGGATTTAGATCAATCACTTCATAAATTGACGGTAGATGGGGATAAAGTTCAGGTAATTAGTTGGAAATTGTTGTTGTGAAATATTAAGTTTTTCCAACAATTCAAAGGCTTCATCCATGTGAGGGAAAATGTGACTATGATGAGTCCCTTTGCATAACCTACAAGGAAACCTAACTTTAATTTTTTTCCCCGGAATATAAGAATTATTTGTTGATGGATCAACAGTAAGTTGATGAGAATTATTTGGCCATACTTCCAAAACCTTAGTAATACCAAGACAATTGATCCCTTACAAAGCTTGCAAGGGTATTTCGGGTTACGATGCATTGTAGAAGTTCCCTTAGCATTATCAATACTTACAACTATGGTTGGTTGGGACTTCTTTCTTATATTGCTTCTTCTTCTTGTTCTTATTCCCTTTCTTCTTCTTCTTGGTCACCTGGTTACTAATATCAGGGCTTTTACCAACAGAAGAAGAAGAAAGGGAGGAGGAAATTTTGGAGGAAGAGGGTAAAGGGTCAACAATAGGTTGGTGATGTTGAGATGGTGAACTCGGTTGAGATGGTACCATTGGAGTATTTACAATTAAATAAGTTGAGAACATCTATACAAGTAAATATATCGTGAATCTCGTAAGTGACAATGTAGCCATATAAGGAGGAAAAATATTTCCAAGATTAGGAAAAGGACTAGGGTTCTCATGAATGGGGTTTCCTTGGTTTGTAACTTCTGTATGGGTAGCCATTAGATTCAATAAAAATAAGTTTTTATTATTAAAATTAAATAATATTCATAATCCACACCTAAGGTCTTGTAAAAATTAAAAACAAACAAAGTAACACACGCTAAAAATCTAGGGATTCAAACCATACAAACTCACCTTTCACAGAGATCAATATTTACTAGTTGGCGACGAAATCCAACGTTGCAAATATCATAGTGAAGTTTTTTTTATAGATATTAGTGTTTGGAACCAGCTACCCTGACAACCTACTTAATGAAACAATGTGGTGAAAGTAACTTTGCTATAAACCATCTCGAGCAAAGATCACCCTCCAAAAATTCCAAGTGAGTCTAGTCAATGTCTGTTCCAGGTATAGCAAGACCTTCCCTCTGCCATCACGTTAGGTAGAGCCCTAGGATTATAGTCACTAATTTTACTAATTACAACAATTTCACCTAGGGGGACAGTCGTAGATCAGACATACACAGAAAGGAAGAGTAACAAGCTTAATGCCCTTTAGGGATCCTCACCATGGTCAATTGGAGCTTTACTTTCAAGTGACCCCAAGTACCTTTCAGCATAGCTTTAATATGTGAAAATAACTATATCTAGGCTGATGAAGTGGGTACAACCACTTCACCAGATTCAACATGATCTCGTGCTTAACTCATGTACAAGAAGAGCTTCCTAGAGAAAAAATGAAATAATTGGATTTCTTTCCCTAACTCAAGATTCTATTGTTTGTCTGTAGCTTTGGAAAGTTTACTTCCTTTCATATTCCAAATCCCTACAACCTAATCTACTATAGGTGGAAAGAGCCCTAAAAATAATAAAAATTCTAGATGAAATTTATTAATGTTGTGTTATTAAGCTCTTATTTACTCAAAGGGTAAATGGACGTGGAATTGATGGTATTATGACTTGACTCAAAACTCTAATGCATCAAATATGAAATTTTTAATCTTTTCATCTTGATGAATACTAGCTAGAGTAAGTAAAGAGGTTCTTCTTTAAAATATCAACTCCATCATGTACCACTTCTAATTTTTCAATGCAATTCAAAGTTCTAAGTTGCAAAACACACAATGTAATATATGCACAATTTTCCTAAAAACTATGCAAATGTAATATATGCACAATTTCCGTGAACACTATGCAAATGTAATATATGCAATATAATTATTCAAAACAAACACAAGATGATTCCAAAGCAGCAAAAGAACAACAAGACTATTTCCCTTCACCAATACAATTAAAGAACCAATCGAGTGTAAGTAAAGGAAATCAGGTGAAAATTCCAAAGATAAAAAATAATAACACTCAAAGGCAATTAACACTCAGAGACAAATGTCTTTTCAAAAATGAAAGAAAAGCATACCAAATTTGTTAAGAAACTGAGACAAATCTTTGAGCAATGACCAAAGGAATAAAAATTCAAAACACCCAATGAAATCTTTAAAATGAAATTTCTTGAATGAATGTTATGAAATCAATGCTTACAGTGTGATTCTCATTAAAATTCAATACTGGAATAAAATGACTCATGTTTTAAATGCAACACAAGAATCATATCTCATCAAAACACAAATTCATGAGAAATCCTACTTTTCAATCCTTGAAAATAGACAAATCTCAAGAAAATGCCTTCACAACACTCGATCAAACACACAGAGACTCACTGGAGTCATAGACAAATGTAATGAAAGCTTAAAAACAAAAAATTCAAGATTTAATGAGAGGAAAAGCTATTTTTTCCAAAAATTCTCAGAGTATATGCAGCTAGAAAGTATAGTATAGTGCGCATGTGCACTATTAATAAAGGTAATATGCACAGATCTACGCTCTGTTTCTAAACAAAAACTACGCAGGTAAATCAATAAAAAGTAAAAATAAAAAGTGAGATCTAGAAGCATTGTTGGGAAAATTATTCCTAATAGAGACTCGAAATCATGTTTATTTGAGCCTAACATCATTTTTAATGGAACTAATTCCCATTCTTCATGGAGCCCTCATCCCTCTTTTAGTGGATCTTGTTATCACTCAGGTTGTCCTTAAGCTCCAGAAAGGATACGGCCGAGGTAACCACAAACCAACTTTGGACTGCAGGTTCTAGCCCACCTGCAATCAGAGAGGGCTTTCTCTTTCAGATTTAGCTTTGTTTAAACTGATTTTAGGCTAGTTATTGAGTTCAGGGGTTTTTGTTTTGTTTTTGGTGGGAAGGATGATGTTTTCAGGTAGAGAGGCAAAACATAGTCTGGTAAGTTTCAAACCATTGGGCGTGGAGTCACGGAGTCGGACTGCTGATGCGTTTTCTTGGTCACAAGAGAAATAAGGAGCAAGGTAGCTGCTCATGAAACAACACTTGAGCTTAAAAGGATGGAATGAGGGATAAGGAATGAGAGGCAACAAAGAATCTCTCACTCAGCTTAAAAGGGGGAAGGTGAATGAGCTCTATCTAGGAGCAATTAAGAATTCCTAGACAACTGTCAAAGATGAATGGATCAGGGGAAATATGAGCTAGAGGGAATTCATATTTATGACTGATCTAGAGGAAAACATAAAGAAACAACAGAAAATGAGCATAGAGGGCAGTTAAACCAATTCTAGACTATTCTTTCTTTCTGCTATTTTAGATGGTATATCAATGGAAAAAACAGAGTTAGGAAAACTTATTGAGTCATGTTGCAGCACAAGAATTCCAAATTCACTTCTTCAAACCATTAGACACAGAGCAGACAGTCTTTCCTCCAAGCCTTTCAGCAGTCTTTGATTACAGAAAACATATAAGGTATACAGTGCGAGTCTCAACTGAAGACTATCAACTAACCGACCCTTTAAACAATACAGAGGGTGGTATATATAGGGAAGAGTTATCCAAAATTATCTATTACAGATGACCTAACGGGTCTGATAGAAAACTGTATATTTTAACCTAATCTTATCCAGAAATAAATGCAAGAAAATATCTTTGAGCTATGCTGGGGGCAGCTGTATCAAAATGAGTTAATGTCTGTCCTGGTGGCTCTGTGTTGTTCATCTGTCATAACTGTGCATTGGTCTGTGCACCCTTGCTATTCAGCGGTATTGAATGCTTTTGACTGTGATTTGAGAGCTCTGATGGGCTTACGCCTCCCGACTTGACCTTTCTGAGGGACTCATTAATTGTACAGGTGCTTCGAGCCCCTAAAAAATCTTTGCTGATACTCTTTGGCTCTTCTTTTTCCTCTGATACTCTTTGGCAATAAATCGGGATGCTGCTCTGACGTGCTGTGTGTCTAATCACAAATTAATGGCCGTTGTTCGGCTCTTTGTTTCCTTCAAAACTGCTTTCTGCTCTTTCTTGAGTGCCTCACAAAGAAAAATGGCTCTTTCAGCGCCTTTCGAGCTTCCTAGGGGCTAGATAATGAAAATATTCGCTGAAGATTCCCCATTTTGGCCCAAAAAATCTAGCGATGAGCGATTTGGCGCAAATCTCTCATCAAAAACTGCCTCAGAAACTGATTCCAGGGCCCCGAAGTGCGATTTTCACCTCTGCGCCAGAAAACTGATGATGACGTCAGCATGATGACATAGCGGGATGACGTCATCCTGTATGGACAGTGACATGGAATGTACGGTGGCAGGGACACAGTGGCAGGACACGTGGTAGATGACTCTGTGGTACAATGGCGGGGCAAGGGGGGTGACGCGGCGGATGACGTGGGGCTTACGTCACAGCGGAGCGGGCGGTAAGCGGTTTCTGGGCGCACCGCCTTTGGGCACGAGCGGTTTTGTCAAGGGGGCCTCCGCCACAGCCCAGGAGGTGACGTGTGGCGGGACGTACGGCGAGAATGCCGCCCATCTCCCAGACGCTAACCTTCGGGCGGTTCGGAGATGGGATGGCCCGCCAGCTGTAGATCTGCAGGGCAGATGATCAAACAGCTGGCGGCGATGGTGAGTCGGCGGGGGTATACGGGCAGGGAATATTCAAAGAATATCTCGATTTAATAACGCGCGGCGGTGGGGTTTAGACTTAGGAAATGGGGGTTTATGGGTTATAAACAGCGCGCGGTTAATATTTTATGCACAAACTTTGGGTTAGGGACGGAAGAGAGGGTTTTGAGGGTTTTAGGGCTAGGGAAGAGGCTGTTAGCATGACCAGGTGTCATCTAACCCCTGTGATGACTCGAATGGGCTAAAAACAGCCCCGGATGGACTGTTTTTTCCCGGACTCATAAAAATATGGCTATATTGCCAGGGAGGAAATATTCACATAGGGGAATTTTATATTCAAAGTTTTAGTAGGGGAAGGGGGAAACTGATAGGGAGTTATATAATACTGTTAGTAGTTAATATGAAGGTGATCAGCAAGCGCTAAGGTCGGGGACCTTAGGCTAAATTTGGGAAAAAGGACTTGTACAGAAATGGAGTCCTTGAGTGAATCAGATCTTCACCAAGGCAACTGTTATGGATGATGATGAAACTAAGAGGAATCAAGCAGATCTTGACCTCTTTGGGAAGTTAATAAGTGACTTGGGGAATTAGAAGAATGGGGAGTTAGTGATGTCCACCTTTGATCTTTTTTGCATGAAAAATGCCTGCACTGTGATCTGTAAAGATAAAGCACTTTGTAACACAAAATTGATCACAAATTATCATTCTGCAACCACATAGCTACCTACCCAGCCTACTTTTCTAACATTTTTTCTTCTTTTTTGGGTGGGTGCACTTAGACTTGTAGACCCTGATTTACAATTTTCCTTTGAATTTTTCCTATCTAAATCTGCACTTATTTCTGCCAGGGCCCATATTAAACAAGTGGGTCCCTCTGATTCTCTACCTATCTACAAAATCTGCCAAGATTAAACTGTTTGGACAGATACATTCTCTATATTCTAAAACAGGAAATTGAAATCTAGGGAGGCCTAGATTAAACTATTTGGCCTTCCCTTTAAAAAAGAACTCATCAAAAATGGAATACAGCAGTGGCCTTTAGACTAGCACACTTCATGGCTTGTTCTTTGGTCTCTTCTGGAAATATGGAACACTGTAGCTTGCAAAGTATGACATATTTGGCATGTAAAAATGTCAATCATGAAAGATGAATACCTGCTGCAGCAGGAGGCTAACAGATCTCATCCTTGAACTAAGGATCTCATACTACTTACTTTTGGCATATTAATCAAGGCATAGGTCGGGGAATTGAGGGAGGCTACTGAGAGTAAGATTATGTTGGAGTAACATGGTTGGAGAGCTTATCATCCTTGGAGAGGATTGAGATCAATGGGAGGAGTTTCACAACATCAAGGTACAAGTTTTGTAGGTCCTTTATGTTTCTGAAATTAATACAAACAAGCATTTCTTCTCACTTCATTGTTTAATGGATTAATTGATCAACTCCATGGATGTTTTATGTTATTAATATTTGTCCATTGGAATGATTTTATTTATATATTTCCATTAGAATGATGTTTGTTACAAGTCCCCTTGATCACTAATTTGAATTATTGAATGATTTATGCTACATATGCCTTTGATCCTTTGTTGTTTCCATGTGTGTAGGTCTAGATTCAAGCATGGAGAAGCTACACTGAAGCACAAAGAGGGATCTTCATTAAGCATGTTGTAATAAGGTATGAATTTCCATTTCTCACCTTGTTAACTTATGATTCAAGGAAAGATAGATTCAGGGAAGGAATTAGATTAATTATCTATTTGTTTCTTGTTTCCTTTTAGCATCTAGGAATATTTATCTTGTGAGCAAGAGGAATTTATGTTTGTGGAAATCCTTAGTAGACCAGTTAGAAGCAAAAGCAAATCGAAGTATAATAGTTGGAGGGGACTTCAACTTGGTTATGAATAAACGGGAAAACAAGAAGGTGTTTTCCTGTTAGATTCAAACATAAACAAGCTCGAAAGTATTGTAGAGGAACAAAATGTAATTGATTTCATGCCAAAGAAAAACAAATTCACCTAGAGCAACAAAAGAATTGGCCCAAACAACATAAAGAAAAGACATGACTATTTCCTAACCCATTTCAGTCTTATTTCAGAATCTGAACCAATGCCATCAAGAATCCTCTCATCAACAACATCTAATCACAAACCTATTTCTCTAACATTTTGAGATTCCGTAAATCTAGGACCTCTCACCTTTCATTTCAACCCCTTGTGGTTGACCATCAATTAGGTTAAGAAACTAGTCCTTTCTACATTGAAATCCAGTATCAATGGATTTCTGGGGTATATATGGGCAACCGATCTCAATATGACTAGGAATTCTCTCAAATAATGGGCTATAACTCATTAAAAAGAGCCAAAGAAAAATAGAATTGAACTCTAGAGGGAGTTGGACCAAGTCTAGGTAAAGAAGGAAACTGGAGAAGACACCAAAGAACTGCAATGCAAAGAAAATGAACTATATTGGGAGATCTATCAAACTAATATGAAAGAAGAGGAAAGTTGGAGAATTAAATCTAGGAGTTTATGGATTCAAGCACACGATAAGAACTCAACCTTATTTTACAATCTAGCTAAAATGTCAATAATCAATAATCACATAGAGGTGATAAAGGGAGAAGGGAATGTAGAAATAAAAGGGCGGGAAGAAATCAAAGAGGAGGCATATAAGCACTTTAAAACATTACTATTAGTAGAGGAAGAACCTAATATTTATGAATATTTCTTAAGACATACTCCAAATATGGTTTATGATGAGGCAAATGCAGCTCTAACAAAACTAGTAGAGGAAGAGGAACTAAAAAGAGCAATTTGGAATCTCCATCCAAACAAAGTGCCATGGTTGGATGGTTTCTCCATTTCTTTTTATCGCTCATTCTTGCATATCAAAAAAAAATATCTTCTTAAAATGATTCATTGGGCTCATCGAAAGAACAAAATAGGAGGCAATAAAAATTCAACCTTCCTGGATCTAATCCCGAAAGAATCCAGTCCAACCTCCTTTAACTACTTTAGACCCGTATCCTTGTGTAACTCCTCATACAAAATCAAAACTAAGATTCTATCTAATCATCTCAAAATTATCCCCCCCACCTAATTTCTGAAAATCAAGGTGGCTTTGTTCCTAATTGAAAAATTGTTGATAATATTCTATCCACTCTAGCTTTTCCATAAATGAGAAAGGATTTACCTTGAAGTTGTACGTGGCTAATTGTCTTGATAGAGTTAGAAAATCTTTCCTTCTTGTTGTTCTTCAAAAATTAGGCTTTACAAAATATTTCATATACCTCATAAAATCCTGTATTCAAGGGCCTTAGATTGCCCCTTTAATCAATGGAAGACTTGGATTTTTTTTTCAAATTTCAAGGGGCCTTAGGCAAGGCTTCCCTATTTCTCCCTTCCTCTACATAATAATGTCTAAATATCTCAATAGAAATCTAGAACACAATAGGAAAAGTGGGCTCATCACTTAGATCCAATATAGCAGAGGAATAAAAGGCATGAATGACACTTTGTTCATTCGTGGCGCCTCTTGCACTATTGCCAGAAGATTTAAATCCACCCTGGATTAATTTTTGGAGGCCTTAGAAGGACTTCTCAACAATTCTAAGAGCAACATATTTGGATGGAACACCCCTTCCATAACTCTTTAGCGCATTTCTCAAATTTTTTCCATCCCTTTGAAATCAAATTGGTCACATTTCAAGCATTTAGGAATGCCAATTTCAAATTTTCCTATGAAGATTGAGGTATGGACAGAAGCTATAGACAAAATGAAGAGGAAAAAGCAACTCTAAGGAATGCAATGGATTAATTTGGCGGGGAGGATAACTTTCATCAAATTAATTCTCTTTTCCCTCCCCTTATACCAATACACAATTTTGAAAGCTCCAGTTGGGATCCAAAAGAAAATTGAGCTAACCATAAGGAAGTTCCTCTGGGAGAGAGGTAAAATAGAGACAAAAAATTTAGTTTAATAAGCTGGAATCAAGTAACATCCCCTTATGACAAAGGAGGAATATCCAACTGGCATCCAGGTTTGATTAACACAACTTTGAGAGAAAAACTCATATGGAGGCTAATAAATGGAGAAGATTCATGGTGGAAGCAAGTTTTAGAACATAAATACATCAACACCTCACAACATTGGCTTCTCACCTCCCAGATTCCTAGTAGAAAATGTTTAAAAATTTGAAAGCTATGCAAAAATGATCTGCCCCTTATTCAAGCCAACACTTCTAGAATCCCTGGGGGAGAACAAGAAATAAACATTTGGACTTATATCATTATGGGTAAGCCTTCTTTCTCAAATTTAGGATTCAAAATAAAGGAATCTTAAAATTAGATCAAATATCTTCCTGGAATCAACATGATAATACATGGGATGAATGGATTCTGTGAGGATCCAACCTAGTGTTCTCTAACTAAAACTAAATTTATTTAGTTTAAACACAATCAGAAGGAAATAGCCTATTTATATCTCAAAATTTATGTGATTATACTACACAAGTAAAATTTATTTACAAAATATTAAAGAAGTATGAAATTTCATTGCAACAATTTACATAAGGAATAAAGAAATGCAAGAATACATGTTCTAGTAGCTTGGTTGGGATGCTCCTCTTAGCTACATGACTGAATTTTCCTCCCAGCCAACTAGGAACAAATTCCTAGCCCAGGGAACCTCCATAAGTTTCCAAGCCTAGGGAACCTTCCAGCCCAAGTCTAACCAGCTATGGTGTGTCCAAGTTAAACCAACACTCTCTACTAGATCCCAGTTTGAATTCTCTCATTTATCTCTCCATTCTCTCCCTTCTCCTCTCCCCACATTCCTCCGCCAAAACAAAATCCTCCAAAACCAAAACCAGGACCAAGGATCTCCCCCTCTCCTCTCATCCTCCTTCCCTTTTATGTCTCTTCCTCCCATCCACCTCAACCACCTATCATTATTGTCTTGACTAACCCCTCATCCTTTAATTTTAGCATCCTTGAATTTTCTTATAATATCTTATTCAAGTAGATTTGAGAAGACATTTTGGGAATAAAATATGGATATTTAATTTAGAATAAAATTGGAGAAGACCAAATCTTCTCAAAAGTAGATTTGAGAAAACACCTTGGGATATGGATATTTAATTTGGAAATAAATTGGATAATACCATATCTTCGCAAAAGTAGATTTGAGAAGACACCTTGAGATATAGATATTTAATTTGGAAATAAATTGGAGAAGACCATATCTTCTTAAAAGTAGATTTAAGAAGACACCTCAAGATATGGATATTTAATTTGGAAATAAATTGGGAGAGACCATATCCTATTCATAATTAAATTTGAGAAGAAAACTTGGGAATTGAATAAAAATAATAATAAAATTCATATCAGTGAAATAAAATTACAGTTTCACAAATGTAGGTATATACCAATATTTCTTAATAATTATTTTTTTTTTCTCGGTAAAAAACTAAATCTATTAAGAAAAATTATGGTACAATGCGGGATTACAACCAGGAGAAACAAGAGCAAAGGCAGCCGGAAAGGATTGGTTGTCCACCTCGGCTCCTAAGAGAGAAAGAGTAGAGAACAATGCTAAACAAGAAGAAACAGAAGGAACAGAGGAGCAGGAACAGAACAGAGGAATCTACCCATCATGTGCGGAATCCACTATTCTGCTTTTTTTCCCTTTCTTTTTGCCAACTTTGACCCACTCAGGGGGGTTTTGCTGTGCTGGCGTGATTTGCAAGCTGAGATGCGCCGACGGAGAGGTCTCCTTGTCCGAGTCCGAGGATGAGTTTTCATGGTTCCTTTTCTGAGAGGCTGGTGTGACAGACGCATCCGTTGGACCTGCCAAGGACGGATCTGGTTCCGACGCTGCTGCCTCACCTTCCTTGTTCTCTTCCTCTTCGTCAGAGCTGAAATCAAAGTCATCCATGGGAGGAGCATCATGAGGCTTCCAGCTTTTGGATTTCTGCTTAGTGCTGGCTTTCTTCTTTTGGGCTGGCATCGAGGGACAAGAACTCTGAAGGTGGCCTGTAAGATGGCAGTAGCGACATCGGAAGGCTGTGTTCTCGTAGTCCAAAGTCTGAGTCCAGTGGAAATCTCCTATTTTGAGATTGATCTGGTCCGGGAGACCTTTGCTGATGTCTATTTCTACACAGATCCTGGCATAAGTGTATAATCCCTTTTCCCCTCTATATACGTCAGTGTCTAAAAGGCTGCCTAGAGTGTTGCCAATCCCTTGAAGAACCGCAAAATGCCAAAGATTCGCTGGGAGGTTTGGAAGTCTGACCCAGATGGGAAGTTTGGTGATGACTGCTGTGGATGGATCGAACTCTGGGAACCAAGGAGTGAGGAATAAGCCAGCAGCACCCCAGAACCATGGGCCACCAGTTAAGGCTTTTTGATAATCCGTCTCAAAGGCAAACACTACAATAAAAAATCCTTTTGAGCATAGCAGAACCTTGCAGTTGTTGGTCCATTCAGAATGGATCCATTGGTAGAGGTCTGCTGTGCGGGGCCATAGCCCATTAAACCTGCATATAATGCCATGATCCAGAAAATGCTGGGTTTGCTCATCCAGCGATGGATGCATTATTTCTATGGAGGGGGTTTCCTTCAGTTTATCCACCAGGAAAGGCTTGGGAGCCTGAGCAGGTGGATCTGTTTTCTTTGGAGTCTGAGCATGGACAACATCCTTGTAAGAAAAAGCCTTAGCTGAGGATGACTGTCCTGCTGCGCCTCCTCTTAGACGCAGGATGAGTTCTATGGAAGAATTTCTCTGGATGCTGTAAAAAGAGAGGGGGTTGAGATCCTCAAGCTGTTTACCTGCGTGGAGAAGTCGATATGCTGCAGAGGGAATCCCCAACTTGATTTCCAGAGCCTGCTTGAGGTCTTGCACTAGATCCGTCGCTCTTACCCATTGCAACAGGGTTTTGCCAGATATGGTTTTGATCTGGATCTGAAAAGAGGCTTTCGAAGGCTGCCTGAGGACCTGCGATTCATCAGTGATCAGATGGACCTGCATTCCTTTGCAATGGAAAGGTCGCATATGTGTTATATAAATGTTATGAAAGGTTTTTAGAGTCGTGATAAGAAATATTTGAGGAAGGCTTTAACAAAAGGGATAATGAATGTTATAAGGAGGTGAATAGTCTTGATAGGAGGTTTAGGCGGGGTGATTGAGTTCCAATAGAAAAGAACTAGTGGGAAAAGGGTCTTAACCGATAAATATTGAAAATTTGACTCCTTACCTGAGACAAATGTGTTTATGCATTTATATGCATATTG
This sequence comes from Pinus tabuliformis, assembly GCA_031772625.1. NCBI lineage: Eukaryota > Viridiplantae > Streptophyta > Pinopsida > Pinales > Pinaceae > Pinus > Pinus tabuliformis. Next base: position 499,114,746 of record CM062812.1, on the reverse strand, counting down.
TGGGTATGTGTGGGGGTGACCCTGCATCAACTACATAGGAGTTAAAAGGCTACAGTAAATTACTATTTTTTTTTTACTATGACAAAGAAATAGGTTGCCAATGAGGCAGTAACTTACCAATTTCATTTAGTTTATTATGTGCTCAGATGCTAAAGTTTACAATGGTAATGAATTTTAGTAGACAAACACATTTCATGGATACATACCATACCAGCCCTAGAAGCAGAGGCAGTCAAGGTGGGGCACCTTCAGATCACTGTTAAAGATGCCAATTCAAGATCATGCAAACCAACGAACTTGATGTCCCTCATAATATTTTTCACATGGCATCCGATAGGACTGTCAACAGTGAAACCGGAAGATATCTATATATATATATATATATATATATATATATATATATATATATATATATATATATATATATAGATATATATATATATATATGAAGTTAAGGTTAACACATATTTGTCAATGCCAACAATTAAGTCTTGATTAAGCAAAAAAATGAATGCACCAACCCCAATTTGCCGAGTACTTGGATCAAAAAGTGATTTCCCCTCTAATTATGTGGGCATCCTCTATTTTAGATATTTCTATGATGCTCCAAATGAGAAATAGCCATCACATTTGAATTCAAACCTTTAAATATGTATCTTGATTTCCAAAGTATGTGCTTGGAAAGACTTCCAATTTAGAATGGACTTCTATTGGAATCCAGTTAGTCACATCATAAACCGCATGCTCTCCTGAAGGATAACAAACTTTAGGACTCTTGCTACCTCGCATCATTTCAGAGGTTTCACATTGCATTGTTGGCTTCAGATAACTACATGATGGTTGTAAAATAAAAGTATGAAATTCAAGAAAAATATATTTGATTGAGGCTCCGAATATTACTCATTAAATCTTAAAATAAAAGGACCATATGTACAAGGAAGCCTCAAGTAATGTTTTATGATGTTGGGTCTCCTAGCTAGATTTATCCCACTACCATATTCATTCTTGAAAATTCTTCGTCCTAAAGATCCCTTACAACACTGGAATACAAACGCAGAAGCCTTGTGTTTTATTTCCAAGGGTTTTTTATGAAGCATTTGAATGAACGCCGCAAAAGAAACTTCTACTTAAAGCTCTCACATAAAATTTCTTGATTCAAGAACTGTTGTGGTAAAGGTTCCAGACGCAGTCAATGAGCGACCATTTCTGACTAAATATATATTGCATCTTAAAAAGCTTCTCATATAAATTGTAGATAAATGGGAGTTTCTTTTCGTAAACAAAATAGAATCTTTATTTATGTATTCATCTCATTTGAACATTTCTGGGATCGAAATTACTTTGGAGTCTAAAGTGGAGTTTTTCAAACAGAGAGGCCCAAAAATGTCCCTAAAGCTAGAAAGGAGTAGATAAAAAGGAAAAAAAAAGTGTTGCTTTAGTCATCAACATTGGAATAGGGAATGGAGAATCCATTTACTTTGGAAGTGGGGAAACTAATGAGAAAATTAGGAATAGGGTGTGGGATTGGCATCGATGATGTTTGGCCTTAAAATTTAGGTGTGAATTTTTTTTTATCTGCAAACCTATGTTGATTTGTGTATCTTTTCATTCCAAAAATTAGAGTTAGGACATTTGTTGCACATTGTGCAAAGGGAGCAATGGAAGCCAACATAAATGGAAAGGGTGAAAATAGTAATTCTCTTTTTCATTGCTTTCTATGGTTTCTGATCATATGAATTTGTTCTTAGAACCTTAGATTACTTAAAATATGGGTTGTTGTTTCCATCAGTATTCTATATATGCTTATAATGATATGTCTTAGGTTTCTCATGCCTCTCTAATTTTTTATTTTTTATTTAACTCGAAACTTAGTGATTCAAAATTTATTTATTTGTTAAGATATATATATATATATATATAAGGTGGTGTCGGTAGGTGCTTTCAAGGCCAGATTTCAAATTTGGCTTTGATACCATATGTGAGGATCCAACCTAGGGTCCTATAACTAAAACTAAATTTATTTAATTTAAACACAATAAGAAGGAAATAACCTATTTATAACTCAACATTTATGTGATGATAATACACAAGTAAAATTTATTTACAACATATTAAACAAGTATGAAATTTTATTGCAACAATTTACATAAGGAATCAAGAAACTTGGCTACCCAAATAAATTTTCCTCCCAGCCAACTAGGAATAAATTCCTTGCCTAGAGAACCTCCACTGGCTCCCTAGCCCTCCAAGCTCAAGTCCAACTAGTTGTAGTGTGTCCAAGTTAAACCGACACTCTCCAATAGATCCCAATTTTAATTCTCTCATACATCTCTCCATTCTCTCCCTTCTCCTCTCTCCACATTCCTCCCCCAAAACAAAATCCTCCAAAACCAAAACTAGGACAAATGATCTCCCACCTCTCCTCTCATCCTCCTTCCCTTTTTATGTCTCTTCGTCCCATCCACCTCAACCACCTTTCATTAATGTCATGACTACCTCCTCATCCTTTCATTTTAGTATCATTGACTTTTTTTACCATATCTTATTCAAGTAGATTTGAGAAGAAATTTTTGGAATAAATAAGAATATTTAATTTAGAACTAAATTGGAGAAGACCATATCTTCTCAAAAGTAGATTTGAGAATACACATTCAAATATGGATATTTAATTTGGAAATAAATTGGATAAGACCACATATTCGCAAAAGTAGATCTGAGAAGACACCTTGGGATATGGATATTTAATTTGGAAATAAATTGGAGAAGACCACATCTTCTAGAAAGCAAATTTGAGAAGACACCTTGGGATATGGATATTTAATTTGGAAATAAATTGGGGGAGGCCATATCCTATCCAAAATTAAATTTGAGAAGACGACCTGGGAACTGAATAAAAACAATAATAAAATTCATATCAGTGAAATAAAATTGCAGTTTCACAAATGTAGGTATATACCAATATTTCTTAATAATTATAACTCAATATTTTGAGGTCAATTAAAAACTAATAAAAAATGCCATAATAGGATCAAGTAGGACATTACTTTTCTTCCTACACTCCCCCCCCCGAGCTTCTCCATCAAAGAAATCTCCTCGTCCAACATCTTAAGGGAGCGACCCCTATTCAGCTTAGGCAACAAGATAGCTTCAAATGGAACCGAACTATAAGAGACTCTTCAATCAAATCTAGATAAGGAAAACTTCAAGATGGTCTTGAACAACAACCCACATGACCCTTATGAAAAATTGTTTGGAAATCTAAATGTCTCCAAAAAACAGAAGTATTTATATGAACACTCAAGGGGAAGATTCTCACAGGTGACAATCTGAGAAACCAAGGCATCCATGGCCCTTCAATATGCCCTTTTTATTTAAAAGCTCGGGAAATGATTCATCATCACTTCATGTCATGCAAATTCTCAAGTAGCTATTGGAAAGACTTCGTAAGTCCCCTCCATGTCTAAGTAAATTCTTCCTCAACTAGAATCTTAGTTATCCTTATTCCTTCGAAATAAAAATCATGCTCAAACTCTTTAGGACTTGCATTACAACCTTTCGATGTTGGCATCTCTCATTAGCAAGGAAAAAATATATATTTCAAAACAAAAATCCTAAAACCAGGAAAGTCTTGTCCAAAACGTGGAGTCTTTCCATGTAAACCACTTTCTCAAAAGGTAACAATAAAATAGATATCAAGATTTTACAAATTGAAGAGAGACATTGATTCAACTTCATCTTGGGTAGATCACCTGGCACTGTCTATCTACCCATGAGAAATATTCTTAATTCAGTTAATTGGAAAGTGGGTCTTAAAGATCAGGGATTCAGGGATTGGCTAAAAGAACTTAGGCAACCCTACCTATTATTTGATGGTGCCTCTAAAAATCCTAGTCGAGCTAGCACTATTTGTTTCATTATCGCTCAACTGGGATTTGAATCAGTGTCATTTGTGTGGAGCTTAGGTACTATATCTAACAATAAGGCTGAGGCCTATGGATTTCTTTTAGGTGCTAAAATTCTCTGTGAGCGTAATTTCAAAAACCGGATAGCGATTGGAGATTCAACCATCCTCATTCATAAGATAGTAAAAAATTTGATTCCCAAAATATTCTCTCAAATTCAACATCAAATGAGGAATTTGGGAGAGGTCTCCTATTATCACGTCTTCAGAGAAAATAATGGCAAGGTAGACGAATTGGCAAAAAATGCATGTTGCAGACCCCAAGGAGAGGCCAGGATCAACGAGGAGATTTTTATCAAGTATATTCCCTAATTTCTTACTTGATCACATGCAAGAAAGGACTCAAGTAATATTCATTTCTAAAATCGTCCTTTCCACTCAAGCGATAGACCCTTCAAAATCCCCCAACATATCTTTATCAGTGAAAGCTCCAATTTCCAAGTGGATAGGAGTATCTTCTTGAAATTTTCTCCTCTGCAATATTTTTAGACCACCATTTTTAACATGACTCTTCATAGATTTCTCATGATTGTGCCCTACTCTCTCCCTTTCATAAATTCCCCTCATAACTCCCCTCTAAGCACCATTCTCTTCTTTAATGTGCAATTCCCTCTAAGCCTGTTTTCTTATCTATTGCTTCGTTCTCTTTTCCCTATGATGCCTCTTGTCTCTATTTTGGTCCTGCCTTCAACATTTGCGTTATGCTCTTCCTTCTCATTCTGCTGCCCCTCTACTCTTATGCCATCACAATCTCTTGATATCTCAGAAAATCGCTTCACCCATTAAATTCGACTCAGTGTTGTCCTCATTGTATCTCCCTTAAAGAAGAACCATAACATGTCAAAGCTCTACAGAATTAGTGGAAGGAGCATTGCTCTTCAAAGCTAGGGTTCTTATACCATCAATGCACTAACCTCAAATATACTCTCTACAAGATTTTTGAATGTTGCCTCCCTATCGAACAAGCCCTATATTGTGTATGAGACATATTCTAAAGTAAATTTGTTGACAACTCAATCTCGAATGGTCGAAGCAGCGCACACCCACAGAGGGAGGCAACAAACAGAGCCAACTTCGCGCTAGACCCCATGAGAACATGCTCAATCAAAATGACTTTTTTTTTCTCTATTTTTTTTTTCTCTCATCATAGTGAACAGTAAACAATAAATGTATTCCTTTGCTTCAACAATACATTAGAGTCTACAAGTTAAATGTAGTAGGTAAAACAAGTGGTTTTCAGTTTCATGTAAAAGTAGGAAAACACAAATCTAGGAGTTTTGCTCTGGTTTCCATCTTGATGTGGTTAAAATCATTGTACCAAGGCACTAGCCTCTTTCTTTTTTTCGAATGAATATACCATAACCGAGTTTGTTAAAAAATAATATTAATAATAATAAAATAAATTTTCATTTAAACATGGAGATGTTTGATGGGTGAATGAAAATCATTCACTGAACCTATTGCATACATTTATATGTAATTCTAATCATACAATTATTTTGGATTTAAGAGATCTGTGGCTAGTGTTTTTTGAATCAGTGATCGGAGAATCCACAGTTTTAACATCTTTGTACCAACGTTTCAAATCCCAACCCTGATGATGGATCCCACTTGGGATTTGAAACGTTGGTACAAAGATGTTAAAACTGTGGATTCTCCGATCATACAATTATTATATTACGAAATATCAATCAAATTTATTATAAATTATATAAATATTATTATTATTATCCAATTTTAAGGTCACGACCAAGGGACCCACCTCCCCACAACAATTTTACTGTTAAGTATACAAAGGCATGCACTCTACCCCCCTCTGGTTTTGAACCTGTGACATCTTAGGAGGAAAAGCATGATGTTAACCATGAGGCCCACTCAAGTTGTTGATTGTTTAATATAAATCTAAGATTTTATTTTTCTTTTATTTAATGATACAATTTTTGGTGATATTGTGAATTTTTCTCCTTGAAAATGTGTTTTTGAGTATATAAATAGATTCAATCTCTTGACAAATTTATGGGATATTCATATTGTGTAGACTTCAGAACTTAAACTTGTAATTTCAACAAGTCTCTCTCAAATTTCAAGCAAAATTTAATAAACCTCTACAAAAAAATCTAATAAATCCCTACCAAATTTGCAAAATTCACCAAAATATAACCAAAACTTAAGCTATAGTTTTATATATCTATATATAAAAAATAAAGACTACATGACTCAAACTTATACTTTTTACCAAATTTTTACTTGATCTATATTATGCATCAAAAGACTTACCTTAAACTACATCTCAATTTTTCTAAAAAAAAAGTCATAAAAACTAATTAAATTGTAACTTTATTTTATTTATTATTATTACTATTAATTATGAAAAAAACATATAAATTAAACATATAAACATTTACCCCATATATATATAAATGTTCAAAATTAATCATCTATATAACTTTAAAAAATTTATCATTTTTAACTTTTATTTAATTCATTCAAAAAAACAATAACAATGAAAATCTATTATAGTTTTTATTTTAATTTTTTGATATTTATAAATATATTTGGTCAAATTTAATAATTTAAATTATTATCTTTAAGTTTAATCATTTTAAATTAAATTTAAATTTAAAATAATTATAAGTTAAATGTATATTAACTATATAATATATTTCATAGATTAAAAAATAATATTGTATTTTACATTTATCTAATTAATGTTCAAAAATTTATCATCTAATGTCAAATGTTTAATTTAGCTATATTTAACTCCGTGATATGTATTAGCTACTACGAAGCACTTGTTTAGTTATTAAAACTATAATTCATGTTACGATTTCAATCAAAATGTTAATATTTGTAAAATAAACTTAATTCGAAGAATTAAAAATTAAGATACATAAAAGATTAACTCAAAAACTATTTTTAAGTAAAAAATAATTTTTTACAATGCAATGTCTTACATATTGCATAAATGCATTTTTTTCCTTATAATTGCTATGAAGGAAACAATTATGGAAAACCTACTTTATTTTAATGATTTTTTTAATATTTTCAAGTAATTTGTTTTTAAATTAAATATTTGTTATATACACTTATTGGTAAAAATAAATAGCTAAAATTACAAATATTATCGATTTTACTTTACACACAATTGAATTTCATTTAATTCATATATTATAAAAATTGTTTGAAAATTGTAAAATCATATAAAATTTTATACTATAAAAATTATTTAAACATTCTAAAATTATATAAATTTACATGTTAATATTTAAAATAACTAGTGACTTTTTAGCAAGGAGTGCTTAATATTGCACACATTACTCTTTTGGCAACGATTGTCAAAACATTGCGCTCATTCCATCAATTTTTTTTAGATTAATACTCAAGATGATTAGAATTGATGATCTTTAGAGAAGGAGTGTCTTAACAATCCACCCATTTCATTAGGACCTGTGGTCCGTGCGACGAGCAGGGCAACTCCACCGTGCGAAGTGCATGCAAAATATGAGACGAAACGAGCCAAGAAACGAGTTTATAAGGTGTTGGGCAAGTTGAGGGGGCGGTCCCATGAGTTCGGCGGGCTGACCATCCTCTTGGGCGAAACAACACATGTTGAACGATTCGGCTTGGGCGTTTGGTGTGGGTCGACCGGGTGACACAACCCGCCACCCGCATGTATATATTGGAGGTCGTTTGGAGGAAAACGACCATCATTCGATCCACACGAGTTCGAATAAGGGGTTCTGTAGTGCGTGGATGAGCCCGCACGACGAGTGGAACTCAGGTGTTAACTCATTCAGAAAATTCGTTCGGATAGTAATTTGGGAAAGTCGTTCGGGACAGTCGTTCGAGAAGTCGTTCGGGAAGGTCATTCAGAAAAGTCGTTCAAGCAGGTCATTCAAGCAGAACTCGAGCGAGGTTGTTCCGACGACCTGGGCAAGGTCGTGTGGCGACCTGGGTGAGGTCGTTAGGGTGACCCGGGAGAAGTTGTGTGGCGACCCAGGTGAGGTCATTCGGGCGAACCGAGTGAAGTCGTGTGGCGACTCGGGTGAAGGCGTGTGGCGATTCGGGTGAACGAAGTTGGGTGAACGGGTAGACGTGCAGACGGGCGGCCGGGCGAGGGTGCGTCGTGCACACCGAAACGAAGAATCGCGCAGACGGGTGACCCGGGTAGGGCGCGCCGTGCACGACAAAACAAAGGAAACAGTGAAGTGTTGAGATTGTGAATGAAGGTGTGACTCGTGTGGAGGCGCCCGTGTGTGGTGACTTGGTTACGACGAGACGGGCCCAAGTTGGGCAAACAACACAATTGTGCGACGAGGTGAATGAAGGGTTGGTGAGTCATGCAGCGACCGTGCGGAGGCACCGATGATCTGGGAAACTGAGTTTGCCGAAGCCTGAAAATTGGCTAAGTGTAAATTTGGGGTTTCCCAAGATTTAACTTGTACTTGTAAAAGAAGATTAAATATATTGATTCGGGCATACTCATATTGCAGGGAGTTGCCCCCCTTTATACTGTTGTGCATTTCTCTTGTATAATGTTGTTTATGTGAATGTTATGGGCTTTCACTTGTATAAAAAAACACATTAATAATACTTGGTAACGAAAAAAAAACTAAGTATGCAATGTTAGGCGTAGTCTAGAATCGTAAGTATTGGTGAAAAGAAAACGGTTGGCAGTGCCGCACCTCGCTATAAGCGGTTGAAAGACTATCACAGGTGTAGGGGCATGACAGTTGGTATCAGAGCTAGTGCCGGGGTGTTGGTGTTGGTGTTGAAGCGTTGAAGTTGATACACACTTGCACTTTGTGACAGGTGGTATCAGAGCTGGTGAACTGAATCAAGGAGCTGATTCTATGAAGACCGAAGACTTGGCAGGGAGTTCAAGTTTTGTAGGTGACAGGTGGAATATCAGAGTGATTCAGGCGAATGATGAAACAAGTTTAACAGAGGTGAAGCATCGTGCTTGGACCAAGCTGAATGATAAGGCATGGTAGGTTTGGAAGAATGCGAAGGGAAGCTCTTGCTGACCTTATATAGGTTGAAGCGGTTGGAAGAAGAGAATCCCCAGATTTGAAAGGAACTTGAAGTCTTGGCAAGGAATGTTGAAAACAAACTTCTTCAAATTGGTTGGACAATGGACCAAGATGAAGTTGTAGATTGTTCTGACAAGGAAGAGGAAGCCGTGATGATTGAGGATGTTGCAGATGTGACAACGATGGAGAACGAACTTGAGATTGATCAAGTTGAACCAGGATTGTCCAGTTTGCAGACATGGATGGATGAAGTGAGAAAAGCATCTTATCAGGAAACAATATGGGCTCGCATGTGGAAGCTATAGGAACATGTTATTTAACTTTAAGTAGTGGTTTTGTTTTGGAATTAGAAAAGACCTTTTATGTTCCAAGTTTTTCTAGAAAATTGATCTCAGTTTCAAGGCTTGTACCTTTTGGATATTCCTTAAACTTTTCAGAAAAATCTTTTAGTCTATTCTATAAATCTGATTATGTTGGGAATGGTATTTTGTCTAATGGTCTTTACTACATTAATTTACAAAACAATGTAACTTATGATTCAATGCATGTTCACACTGGCACTAAAAGATGTGTTATTAATGAAGATTCCTCTACATTATGGCACCGAAGACTAGGTCATATCTCCATAGATAGAATTAAAAGATTGGTAAATGAAGGAATACTTAATACCCTAGATTTTACTGATTTTGAGACTTGTGTGAACTGCATAAAGGGAAAGCAGACCAACAAGTCAAAGAAAGGTGCCAATAGGAGTTCGGACATATTAGAGATGATACATACTGATATATGTAGTCCAGACATCAACTCACATGGTCAGAGATACTTCAACTCCTTTATAGATGATTACTCACGATATATGTATCTCTACATGCTTCATAAAAAGAGCGAAGCATTAGATGCCTTTAAGATCTTTAAGGCTGAAGTAGAGAAACAATGCGGCAAGCAAATTAAGATCGTGAGATCAGATAGAGGTGGAGAATATTATGGTAGATACACAGAAGATGGACAAGCACCTGGGCCATTTGCTAAGTTTCTTCAAGAGCATGGGATTGTTGCCCAATACACCATGCCTGGTTCACCCGACCAGAATGGTGTAGGAGAAAGAAGAAATCGAACATTATTGGACATGGTGCGGAGTATGCTTAGCAGCTCCAATCTTCCTAAATCCTTGTGGACTAAAGCACTTAAGACGTCAATGTATATATTAAACCGAGTTCCAACCAAGGCAGTTCCTAAAATGCCATTTGAATTATGGAAAGGTTGGAAACCGAGTTTGCGACATATGCGCGTTTGGGGATGCCCGTCTGAAGTGAGAATTTATAATCCACAAGAGAAGAAGCTGGACCCAAGGACCATTAGTGGGTATTTCATTGGATATGCTGAAAGGTCTAAAGGTTACAAATTTTATTGTCCATCTCACAGCACTAGGATTGTGGAATCAAGAAATGCAAAGTCTCTTGAAAATGACTTGATCAGTGGGAGCGATCAAACCAGAAACATAGTTTCTGAGAAGGATCATTTAGAATCTCAACCTTCCATTTCAAGTGATAGATTGGTTATTGTTCATAGCACGCCTCAAGTACAAATTGGTGTTGAACAACCAATTGTTGAAGTTCCACAAGCTGCTGACGATATTCCAGTAGATCAAGGAGTTCAAGAGTTGCAAGGAACTTTTGAACAACAAGTTGAACCACATACTTCTCAGGAAGATGATGGTACAACATTAAGAAGATCTACTAGACCTAAGAGATCAGCAATTCCTAATGATTATGTTGTGTATATACAAGAATCTGACTACAACATTGGAGCCGAAAATGATCCCGAGTCCTTTTCACAAGCCATGAGTTGCAAAGAATTAGAACTATGGTACAATGCCATGAAGGAAGAGATGAATTCCATAAAGAGTAATGAAGTCTGGGATCTTGTTGAGTTGCCTAATGGTGCAAAAGCCATTGGATGTAAATGGGTCTTTAAGACAAAGAAAGACTCATTTGGCAACATTGAGAGATACAAGGCAAGACTTGTTGCTAAGGGATTCACTCAGAAAGAAGGAATCGACTACACGGAGACTTTTTCTCCTATATCTAAGAAAGATTCCTTGCGCGTTATTATGGCATTAGTAGCCCATTTTGACTTGGAGTTGCATCAAATGGAGATCTAGAGGAGGAGGTTTACATGAAACAACCTGAAGGATTCCCCTCTAGTGATGGTAAGCAATTGGTTTGCAAGCTCAAGAAGTCATTATATGGTTTAAAACAAGCATCCTGCCAATGGTATTTGAAATTCCATAATGTAATTTCTTCTTTTGGTTTTGTAGAAAACATTATGGATCAATGTATATACCTGAAAGTTAGTGGGAGTAAAATTTGTTTTCTTGTTTTATATGTGGATGACCTTTTGCTAGCATCCAATGATAAGGGTTTGCTACATGAGGTGAAACAATTCCTCTCTAAAAATTTTGATATGAATGATATGGGTGAGGCATCTTATGTCATTGGCATTAAGATCCATAGAGACAGATTTCGAGGCATCTTGGGTCTGTCACAGGAAACCTATATTAATAAAATTTTAGAGAGATTTCGGATGAAGGATTGTTCACCAAGTGTAGCTCCCATTGTGAAGGGTGATAGGTTCAATTTGAACCAATGCCCGAAGAACGACTTTGAAAGGCAACAAATGAAGAACATTCCATATGCTTCTGTTGTCGGAAGCTTAATGTATGCTCAAGCCTGCACAAGACCTGACATTGCATTTGTTGTGGGAATGTTGGGACGATATCAGAGTGATCCAGGTTTAGACCACTCGAGAGCTGCAAAGAAAGTTATGAGGTACGTTCAAGGAACCAAAGACTAAATGCTTATGTATAGACGGGCGGACAACTTGGAAGTAATTGGCTACTCAGATTCTGACTTTGCTGGATGTGTTGATTCACGCAAATGAACATCAGGATACATTTTTATGATGGTCGGTGGAGCTGTATCGTGGAGGAGTGCCAAGCAGACCTTGATTGCCACTTCCACTATGGAAGTCGAGTTCGTTTCCTGTTTTGAGGCTACTTTACATGGTGTATGGCTTAGGAGTTTCATTTCTGGGCTTAGAATTATGGATTCTATCTCTAAGCCATTGAGAATATATTGCGATAATTCAACTACTGTTTTTATGGCTAAAAACAATAAAAGTGGGAGTTGAAATAAACACATCGACATTAAGTATTTAGCTATAAGGGAACGTGTTAAAGAAAAGAAAGTGGTCATTGAGCACGTCAGCACTGAGTTAATGATCGCTGATCCTTTGACTAAGGGCATGCCACCGTTTAAATTCAAGGATCATGTATTGAATATGGGACTTGGTTCCATTATGTAGTTTCTCATTGTATGGACAATGTTATGTTAATGAAATTCTTAATTATTGTGATGTTTTTTCTCATATTTATGTGCACTTTAAGTTGATTTGAGAAAATTCATTTAAGAAGGACCAAGATATTGTTGCCACATAAATTATAATAAGAATAAATGCATTGTAATACATGGAAGATAATACTCGTCATTAGAGGACTTGTCGCCATGATTCATGTATCTATTACTTAATATAGATTATCAATGGTTTTTAAGTTGAGACATTAAGTTTGGAAGTATGGACCAAGTGGGAGAATGTTAAGCTCCATTAATTTTGCACAATTGCTGCCTACAATTATGGAATTGCAGTCTTTCCTTAACTTATGGAAACCAACTACAGTAGTTTCCTTAAGTTAAGAAAATCAACTGCAATTACTAAATTTGTAATTGGGAGCTACTAAAGTGGTCCATCACTTTGATTTGAGTTCTCTGCCTTGATTTGTGGGACATCTAACACATAGCTATTAGAAGCTTGATAGAAGCTTAGCTACATGTTCATCTGTTTGGTCCCCAAGCTCATCTCTCAATCCCCTTTAGTTTTACACCATCAAGCTGAGATAGCAGAGCTTGGAAGTGCCTTCAGAATTTTGTATGTTTTTCTTTTGCTTGGATTGAAGCTGGAGTGCTGAAGAAGAAGCAAGTGGACTGTGGCCTGCATCAAAACATCACCAATGGTTGGAGGTAATTCGTATCCCTGGGCATTAAGTTTCAACAATTCTTTTGAGTTCTTTCCGCATGCAGAATCACTGTTTAAGTTTATGATATCCTAACACGTTCAACGCATTATCTCCTCATAATTCTCAGCAAAGGCACCAGATTGTACAGAATTTTGCATCAAAACATTATATTTATTAATTAATAGAGAGAAAATCAATATAGAAAGGATGGTCACTATCGTTCCTCTCAATCCCAAGGAGCATAATTGTCTGCTCTGATACCACTTTGATGTAGCAAAGCTACAATTTTTCAGGATCCTCGGACATGTGGTTTATTGGTCCAACATATGGACGAAATCATCTATTATACAGCAAATATAAAGAGTTTCAAAATTAAAAATCAACACATAACATTGACGTTTACACAATACGTATTTACATTAAAACTCAGAAAATAATTCATTAATAAAATATTTACATGAGAATTATTCTCATTCCTCACTCTCACACCCCTTCTACTGCCTTTAATGCTTACAAATATATACAAAAGAATTCTGCAACCATTTCTAGTCCAAATCCCACAATCTACTCAATCATATCCTAAAAGTCCTATAATTCCACTTTTAACTCAACTAATCCTCTATTCTAGGATCCACTAATCCCTAAGATCTCTATGAGATCTTTACAAGTTTATCATCACTCATATTCTCTCATAATTGAGAATATTTACAATTAAAAACCTCACACACATATTTTCATTCAATTTAAAAAAAATATACAAATAAATTAAAAACATACAAATATATATAGTGATTTTGTGAAGCACGATGCTACTGCATCATCAGGAGTAGAGGAGATAGTGAAGAAATAAAGACCTAGGATAATGAAGGAATATGGCCCCAAGAAGAGGGTAGTGGGGTAGCACAACCCTTAAGTGCTCTTCATGATGCTTTTCATTCTTGGAATACATAAGAATATCATCCAAAAATACTTGGACAAAGTGGTCCAAAAGCTTCTGGAACAGGCCATTCATGAGGCTTATGAACATATTTGGTGCATTGGTCAAACCAAACCACACAACAACAAATTCATAATTCATGAAGCAAGTTATAAAGGTGGTCTTTGCCATGTTGCCTTCCTTAATTCTTAACTGGTCATATGTAGTTACCAGATCTATTTTAAGGAAAACCATTGCCATTTTATCAAATAGATAATCTCTTCTAGGTATAGTATACATAGTTTTTAATGTCATAAATAATCTCACACTAATCCCACTAGCAGTGTGGTATCTTGGTTCAATGTTGATATTACAACCTAGTATAAAAGAAATGTGGTAAAAATATCTCAGATTCATTCTCAAATATAAATAAAATATCTGAGTGTCCAAATAAAGTAATATAATTTTATAGTAATTTTGGGAAGATAAAATAATAAAATTTGCAAAAGAAATATTTTGTACAAAATTTTGAATATAAAAGGATATATATATATATATATATATATATATAAAATTAAGAAATTTAAATAAATAATTTAAATATTTATATTAATTTATTTATTTTCTATTCTTTTAAATAGTTCATTAAGAAATTTAAATAAATGATTTGAATATTTATATTAATTTATTTATTTTAATATCAATTTCTCTATTGCAAAATATAATCCATAAATAAAATATTTTCAACCTATTTTAAATAAAATACTTTTAATTGATTAAAACCTTTCTAAATAATTTTGAGTTTTTTTAATATATACCTTGGTCCGGATTTTCCATAAACTCCATTCCCGTAGGTTATCAGGGTATACAAATCCGGATTCTACTCTTCCAATACAACAAATTGTCAACGGCGGGTGGCTTCGGGGTGTCATTTTTCATGAACCCCGTTTCCGTGCTCTGTCGCCGGTTTTTATATCGTTTATCAGGGTCTACCAATCGAAACCGTACGGATTTGTCAACAAAATAAAGGCGCTGACTTTGTAAACATTTTGAATTTTTATTTATAAAGTATAATTACACATTTATGAATTTTTATTTATGATTTGTTTTCCTGTGACACATTTCAATGGGGCGCGGATTTAGTATGAAAAAAGGTTGAACGTACATGAATATGCGTAGAGATAAGTTTATTAGGATCAATCAAGTTTATAATTAGTTTAGAAAATAATAAAAATATTTATAAGATTATGATAAAATTTGGCGGAAAATACTTTAATTTTCTAATTAAAAAAAAATGGATTCCAAATCTGTGGTTTAGGGAAATTTGTGGCCTCTTTTAAATGAAGTTGTATTAATACTAAACAAAAAGAAGCAAAATTGGTATATATATATATATATATTCGTTTATTTTAATTTATAAATAAATGGTATTTTTCACCACATTTTTTTAATTAATTTTATAAAAAGTTGATAGAGATTTTTAAAAAGTTAAATTTAAGTAGAATTTGATTCTCTTAGGGTTTTTTCATGGTGCTCATCTATTTATGTATTCAAAAATGAAAAAGTCTATTTCATCTATAAGTTAGAGTATGCCATTTTTTGAGTAAGTTCATTTGTATTACTTTAAATATCAAACATAGAGAGAGAGAGTCGTTGTGGTCTTAATCTGCTAAGTGCAAAACATATGTTGTTGACCACCTACTAATACAGTAGTTTTTCCACTCATGAAGTTTCAAAAATTTAATTAGAGCTAGAGTATCTATATCAATATTCTAATACCCAAAATTAAAAGTCAACATTCAATCTCAAGTGTTGGATGATGTCACTAGAGCTAGATCTCTAGCACTAGAACATGTAGGATCATGAGAAACAAGTCCACATTTAAAATGGTGTTCAATGTTAGTCAACTTCTCATCCATCCTCTCTAGAATGAAACTCTGGCTTCACTAAATCATTTGATGTCTTCCAAACTATTGATGTTATTATTAGATTAACAAATCTTAACCAATCAACTCCTAGAATGTCATTATACTATTGGGTTATTTTATGTGTTTTATGAATTTTTTGATTTTTTAAGTATGAAAAACATAACAACATTTTAAATGACAAGCAAAATGGTTGTATATACATTAAGTACAAAACTTATCGCAAAAATAAATAAATTTCCACAAGTAAAGAGAAAAATTAAAATGGAAAATTAAACGAATGAAACGAGCTAATCAAGATTAAGGCAGATGCCTTGTATCTCACAAAGCATAAATTTCTTAAAACAAATAAATAAATTGTTGACAAATAAGATACATGTAAGATGTAGAGAGATATATGAACAAGTGTTTGATGAATCAAAGGCAATTTTTTGTTAAACAAGACAGAGTACAACCAAAATCCTAAAAGGAAAGCCCTTGCAAAGACTCTTGACAAGCCCAATCATGGACTACTACAATGTAAAGCTATCATATACAATAATACGAGGAAGAAACAAGAATGACAAAAAAATGAAATCCTTCATGAAAACAAGATGTTGGCCCCTAAATTTATTAGCCTAACTTTCAAAAAACAATAAAAATAATAAAAAAGGCATAAGATACTTGAATGATTTTCAATAATTTTAGTGGAGTCATCTAGTTTGATGCCCCTTAGTGATATAAAGTTGTTGTCACCATCAGGATTACCCTAAAATTTTGTAAGAAACTTGTAAATATTAGTGGAATGATAGCAACCAAAAAGTTATGGCATATCTCTTCCTCAACATTTCTCTCTTTTTTTCCTTCATATATTTTTACTCTTTTTAAGAAGGCTCCAAGAAGTTTTGGTAGTTTTCCTTTAAGTTTAAAGATTGAATTAATTAGATTTCTAATCAAGCATGATTAGATAACAAGAGGAGAAACTTCTAAAGGTTGTTCAAAATATTTATTTTAAGCTAGACCCTATAGGTGGGACCCACTGTAATCCATTAAATCAGGTTTTCGTTTTTCCTTTTAATGTATATAAATAGTCATTATGTATCATTTTATTTGTTGAATTTCTAAACTTTAAACTAGATTAATAATCACAACATGTATCATAAGACTAACCATGAGAATTAATAAACAACCACCACATATAACTTATCATCGTAGCTTTCTTTTTGTAATCTTAGCAGTACCTTTCATTCATTAATCTATAAACATGCAGGTTATAAATATATGGGTCGTTCGGTGGTCTCAACCCGCCTTGTGGAAAACCAGCTATGTTGGTCACTAAATCGCATTATAAGCCATCCAAAACATAAATAGTTTAGTGTTTTTAGCCAACCCTTATAAGGCTAATAGTATGGAACCAACTAATAAACATCTAATTGAAAACATAGATACTACCTGAAATAAACAAGAAATAATGAGCCAAAATTAACAATCATAGATTCGACTCATTAATCCTCCGACGATTCCACTGGAGCAAGATCTTTAGCACTTGATCTTGGCAATTTAGATTGCGGAAGACAAGGGATATTACGCTCAATGCATCCAGATGGGCGTTCTGATTCTGTAACTGATGTTGGATAAGCAAGAGCTCATTTTGAATGTCTTGTAGACTCGGATCGACCTCATTGTGCGCTAGCGTGTTCATGGTCGCAACCATTTCTTTGGCCACTATGCACTTCTTTACCCAGTAAAGATGAATGGACTATCTGAATAGGGTGAGATGGTTGCGCATGCACCTAGGGTCCATGATTAGTTCCCCCTAGTCTGCAACTGGTGGTTTAAGCTCAGCTTGTGAGTTCAACTCTGCGTCCCAGTTCCCAATAAATTATTTCACCTGCATCTGGTTCCCTTCATAGTAAGCCTTGACTATGGACTGAAGATTCTTAGAATATGATTTTTTCACCATTTATCACTCATTCCCTTGCCACGTAGTCCCCTACCGTGTAGTTCCCCTCTACGTTGTTCCGTATCGTGTAGTCTCCCACCGCTCATTCCTTTGTTGCGCGGTCCTCTGCCACTTAGTTTGATGGAAATATGAATCTACATATTTTCCTTTTTCTTTGTGGTGTCTTTTGCCTCTTCTACCTTGACCCGAGGCTCCACCATGAGGCTAACACTTCACCATATCTACCAAGGTCGGACCCCCTTTCTTCACCCTTCTCCCACTTTCCCGCGCTCATCACCCAACGCACTGTATAGAACCTAGAAGTAAACATGGAATATAATTTGTATAGAGAATCACCTAAAAAACAAGAATTAACTTAATGAATGGCCAGAGAAACAAATGCAATGTCGACCAACACCGCGTCCCTTCAAAATTCCTCCACCCGATCCAACAAACATATATAATTAATAACCCTTCGGAGGTGGAAGGTATCACCAGAATAGAAACGATGTCCTCCATACCCCATAAGCCCTGCGTCCCTAGACTTGGCCCTGATAATGTTCCAAAAAGTTTGCTCTCCATAGGGCTTGCCCCGATAATTCAGCCCTAAATCAAGAAACCCAATTATCAACATGCAGTGAAAACATCATGAGAAAAAGCTAGAAACCAGTAAACATGCCCATGCGAGAAACAATATTGCAAAAAAATATAGAAATTGACATTACAGAATTTAGAAGGTCTATATTTTCAGTCACAGGAACTGTTAATTTAACCAATGTTTCCTTTCCCCTTTGGGCACGAAGTTTATCCTGAGTACCCACCTCCCACCTAGGATACAAAGATAGCATTATAACATACTGGACTCTACCATCCTTGAGTAGAGACAGGAATCATATAGGCATTTCTCTTGCATTCTCGGCATCACGAACCTATAACCAACAAACTTAGGCTCCTTGAGAAGCTAAGGATGTGAGTTTATACGCCAGATATATGGTGTTAACTCCATCTTCACTCCCACTACCTGTAGGTGCCAAGGATTAATAACTTTCATGTCATGGATCTCCCAAGATCCATGATGCTACATATTATCACAGTGAATATGTGTGTGAGGTGTGGGGGATACCACCCACCGTCCCAAAACAATAAAAGCTCTGTCATGTCAATCAAGGCCAAGTGGGCCTCCAGCTGTCTCACACTCTAATCGGTTGTTCTGATTATGCGTCAATTCTTCGTTTAGAATAAGAGTTAATTGGTTCATTCTTGCTTCCCCAATCTCCCTTATCCAAGGCTTATCTATTTTCACTCTCGGGTGAAGACAACCCTAGTTTGCTAAGAAACTTGAAACTTTGTTGTCATTGCAGTGAACATGCGAGGGGATGATATATTCGAAATCTTGAATGAGTTCACCAATATCCTAGATCGAGTGAGAAGTCCTCTAGCTTTTACTAATGTTTTCCCACTGAGACCCTTGGTTAAGATTCTTAATACTATCAATGACCACAAA
Organism: Pinus tabuliformis; assembly: GCA_031772625.1. NCBI lineage: Eukaryota > Viridiplantae > Streptophyta > Pinopsida > Pinales > Pinaceae > Pinus > Pinus tabuliformis. The sequence goes on along the minus strand of CM062812.1, from coordinate 499,095,414 downwards.
AGTCACCTTCCACCACCATTTTTCTTAGCCCTTCCCTTTTGGCTATTATCAAGCCACGTTTAATAGCATTGAATTCAACTTCATTGTTACTTCCAATGCCACAATCTGGAGCATATATTTGGACAACCTAACCCTGCGAACCCCTGATGACCCCTCCAAAGGCCACATCCCCAAGGTTACCTTTGGATGCGCCATCAAAGTTTAGCTTGTGAAAATCCTAATGGGGGAAGGAGAAGCAAGAAGGAGATTCAATGGGAGGCAACTTTAATTTCCAAGATGAGGGTCTAAGAATTTGTGGGGATAAGTGTACAGTAGATAGTATTTGTTCTTCCTGGGGGTTGACCTTCCAATCATCAAAATTCCATTTCTCTAGAAGTATAGATTCTCTTACATTTTGGAGTATTCCTTTCCAAATTTCCAAGTGTGACAATTTCTAGTCCTTGAAAATACTTATGTTCCTTTCCTTCCATGCTGCCCATAAAAGAAAGCTGAGAGATAGAAAACATACTTGATTTACCACTGGACTAGACAAGGTTCATTTCCTCCAACTCCAATGGTGGATCACATACTAGTATTATCCCAGTCTAGATGACTAAAAAGAATATCTATCCAGAGCTGGGCTATAAAGGGGCATAGATTTAGGAGATGCTCTATGGTTTCAATCTGAGTGGCATAAATATTGTAAAAATATGGCCCATGGATTCCTCTCTTCTGTAACTGGTTCCAGGTGAGAACCTACCACTACACACTAGCCATAGGAAATACATTAGTTTCGTCCAAAATTGTCTCGTTCATACTTTCCTCTAGAGTGGAATGTTCTGATCTAGATGTTCCTATACTGCCAATTGGTAAGATTCTTTTATGGTGAACATACCTTTAGTTTTATAGCCCCACCTGAGAATGTTATGTACTTCTAATAATGAAATTATTCTAGTGCGCAACTTAGAATCAAACGCATCCCATTGGTTTGAGTTACGAGGGTTGTGCCAGTCTTGTTTCGTTTTCCACTCTCTCCATTGGTTCTTGGGGGTTGGGTCCCAAAACTAATTAATTGTCAAGTTTTAGGGACTATTAGTGAAAATGAAGATCTCTGCCAAATCCTGGTAACTCGAGAATTTTTCCCATTGTTGCCACGGATATGGACAGAATAGAGCTCTCCTCCCATATTTGATTTCCCAAAACGTATGGTTGTGAATTAACTCTTTATTCTCAGAAGCTAAGTTCCAAATTGATGATCCTCTTGGATTTCCCTGCATTCTCAGTATTTCCTTTGTAGTTTAAGTCATGTTATATTTCCGGCCCTAGATGACCATCCAGAGATCAGTACCACCTTGAAATCATTGCCACTAGAGTTTTGCCCCCACCACTTTGTTACACATCATTTTGTCACATTAGGAAACCGATCATCAGAATTGGATCTCTCGTCATCCATCCAAGTGTCATGAATCACTCCCTTGCAAGTCAAAAACTTATATACCTTAAATAAAGTGGAATTTTTGGATCTCTTGGTAAAAAACCCTTCTTTTGAGCATTTCCGCAGTTTTTCTGAACAAAAACTGCACATGTGCAATTTCTTCCACTGTAAACTATAGATCTGCACTGTGTTTCTAAAAAAAAATGTGCAGGTAAATCAATAAAAAGTAAAAACAAAAAGTGAGATTTATAAGCCTTGTTGGGCGAATCATTCCCAACAGAAAGCCTCAAACTCATGTTTATTCAAGCCTAACCTCATTTTTTATGGAACTAATTACCATTATTCAAGAGCCCTCATCCCTCTTTTAGTGGATCTCGTCCTTGGACTAAGGATCTCAAACTACTTCTTTTTGGCCTATTAATCAAACCATAGGTGGGTGAATTTAGGGAGGCTGTTGAGAGTAAGTTTATGTTGGAGTAATCAGGTTGGAGAGCTTATCATTCTTGGGGAGGGAGATCAATGGGAGGAGTTTCACAACATCAAGGCACATGTTTTATAGATCCTTTATGTTTATGAAATTAATACAAACAAGAATTTCTTCTCACTTCATTGTTTAATGGATTAATTGATCGATCTCCATTGGAATGATGTTATTTATATTTTTTTTATTAGAATGATGTTTGTTACTAATCTCCTTGATCACCAATTTGAATTATTGAATAATTTATGTTTCATATGACTTTGATCCTTTATTGTTTCCATGTGTGCAGGTCTAGATTCAAGCATGGAGAAGTTGCACTGAAACACAAAGAGGGATCTTCATCAAGCAATTCGTAATAAGGTATGAATTTCCATTGATCACCTTTTTAGCTTATGATTGAAGGAAAGATAGATTCAGTGAAGGAATTAGCTTGATTGTTTGTTTGTTTCTAGTTTCCTTTTAGAATCTAGGGAAATTTCTCTTGTTAGCAAGAGGAATTTATCTGCCTATCAAATTGATGACCATACTGGGAATGACTTGTTCTCTTCCATCTCCTTGTTTTTTGTTATCGAACCTATTTTGTTAGATTTATCTGAGTCTTAACAAGTTAATGATATTTCAGATTTTGTGATTTGTTTGGATACTTTTCGTGGAAGAAACCGCACATGTGAAGTTTTTCTTCATAAAAACTATGCATATGCTCAAAAGCAGAATTTTGTACAAAGAGATCAGGAAATTCCACTTTATTCAAGGTATATAAGTTGTTGACCTACAAGGGAGTGCTTCATGACACTTGGATGGATGGCAAGAGATCCAATTTTGATGATCAGTTTCCTAATGCGAGAAAATAATGTGTAACAGATTCCCCCCTAAAGTGAAAATTCAGAAAATTTTGAGGACTGAAATACTTTATCATATCAAGGATTGGATCAAAGATCATGGTTGGAAACCTGCAACAGTTAATCAAGGATTACAATGCAATATAATAATCATCACTTAGGTAGGCATTCCCATACTCATAACATAAATGTCTTAAAGCACAGTGTGGAAATACATAATGTCAATGTAGATATAGGATGGATGCAACCATCAAACATAAAACTCTTTGTATAATCATGAATACAAAACTCCTTGCAACCTATATGGATGAAACTAGATCCAGGGTCTTGACCTCCATCTCTCAATCCATACTACAAATTTAATCAGGTGAGTAAATGTCTTGAAGTCGAACATGGCAGAAGCCAGTTGATTACCAATCCATAATGTAAATTGTTAACAAGTTCGAGAGAAACCACCAATAATGACAATGGCTCTCAAGGTACTCCTAGTACAATCTATGAAGTGCGAATAAGTTATTTGAACTCAAACACTCATAGAATCGGTTGATCGAAGGACGATGATGAGAACCTGTCATTGAAGGGGAGAAACCTGTCATTAAGTCATGCAGGTCTCAAGGTATTGAAGGATTCTAGATCAACTTCCTAGATAATGATCTAAAGTCGATGGGAAGTGACTTGCCATAGGAAGCCTACGACACGAAACATAGTGTCAGGTTTTGAAAAACAGTTTGCAAGGACTGACTCAAGGATGGACGATGCGATTGAAGGCTACAAATTGCAAGGTATTTTTAACTGAGGTTTAGACTTCTCTTGAAGATATTCGCGACACAAAAAATGACTTGGAAACATTTGACTCAACGATAATACCCAAAACCAAATGAATACTTTCAATAAGGTTCGATTAACTGTGAGACAGATGGATTTCCCGAACCCGAACATGAATGTGACGAAGTTTCATGTTCAAGAGTGACATAATTCCTAAAATACAAGAAACGAAGTTTTATTCTCAATTTCCACACACCATTACTGCCAAGTACCTCTTTATTTTTTACAACCTTGAGGAGGATAACATATGCTTGTCATGTAAGCTCATTCTTCGATGAGTCCATCCTAGTATTTTTAACGAACCCTAAGAAGCAATGGTGCGGTCTTTATGAGTCTAGTAAAGGAGTAACTTGATGTCATTTTATTTTAAAGAGTTTGAAGAAGACACAAAATGGAAACTCATTCAGTTCTTTTACTGTGAAATTTTAACGAGCCCAGTGGAAGTAAAGCTCGACATTTTTCAATTTTAGAGAGTCAGAAGAAAAACATAAGTAGAGTCCATCAGGTTCCTTTTCGTAAGTTTTAGTCCCTGAGGTTAGAAAAAAAGATAAAATAATACGAGACAACTCTCTTGACCATGTTCGATCGATGTATACCTTTTTCATAAATAATACAGTTCAGTCTATAAAAGGGGTAAACCTATACTAAGTGGACAATTGTGCATTTACTTTTACAAGTTTGAACAATCAAGTGCTTGAATATCTTTTCATGTTTTAATTTTCTGAAAAGGGCTTAAAATAGGACTTTGTGCTTTCACTTTTTCATAAGTTTTGACAAGTTTGAAAAAAGTAATAAAAATATACTCATCTTACCAACTTTCAATTTAATTAACGAGGAGGAAAAAACAAAAAGAACTCATCATTTTCATGTGTGTTTTACGAGCATGAAAAGATAGCAAATTAAGCTCGAGACTTTTATGAATTTAACTAGTTTTGAAAATAATAACCGAAATGGACTCAAGATATGTTTCATTTTTACACAAACTTGAAACAAAAGAAAAGTTGTGCTTGAGGGTGGTTTCATTTTTACACATGGTTGAAACAGAGAAAATTGTGCTTGAGGGTTGTTTTATTTTTACACAAGCTTGAAACAGACAAAGCTGTGCTTGAGATAAGTTTTCATGTCCCCAGCATAATGACTGCAAGGGAAAATCCTCCCCAAACTTCATTTCATTCACCTAAGTAGACTACAAGTTACTAATAGGAGGATGAAATGAAGGCTTGTTTACGAGATTAGGAAGACTCGACTTTAACATTTATGAGATCTAGGTGAAGACTCAATGATAATAGGGGAGGATTTGTTTCATTTTTTAACGAGCTTGAAACAGTAAAAGAACTATCCTCATGAAACCTTTTTTCATTTTTTAATGAGGTGACATAGTGAAAGAGCTATCCTCATGGAATCTATTTCATTTTTTAACAAGGTAGACATAGGAAAAGAACTATCCTCATGAGACCTATTTCATTTTTTAACGAGGTTTACATAGTAAAAGAACCATACTCATAAAGAGTTGTTCCATTTTTAATGAGGTTGACACAGTAAAATAACTATCCTCATGTAACTTGTTCATGACTTCTAAATGGAAGAAACACATGCCAAGGGAGACCCCTTTGTCATGGCTTCCAAAATGTATTCATCAGATGGAAGAATAGTCCTTTGGAAGTAGCACATGTCAAGGGGACCAATAGGGATAAGAAAATCGTATTCAAATTCTCTCATTCATGTTTTGACCATGGCAGCTACCAGATCTGAGTCAAAAGAAGTTAAGCAGACAGTGAGAGGCTCACTTGCATCAGTAACTGGAGACATGGGATAGGTTTCCACATAATTAACCCATGGCATGGTAAGTACCACTTCCATATAAGGAACACTAAAGGGTGTTGTATGACTGGTAGTCAAGGCAATATCAACGTATGAAAGCTGATCAACCATCACAATGTTCCCGTTGTGAGGTAAGCACATCATGTGAAACAGTGTTGATACGACAACTTTCATGGTATAAACATAGTCTTGCGCAAAGCAAAAATTGAAATCTAAGGGTCCTTTTACTACCATAATATTAATACAAACAATTTTAGCTTCCAGAGTAATAGGTAACTTTGGAAGGATCCCTAAAGGTTCACTAACTGTTATGTTAAAATCTAACAGATTCTTTGTAAAAGGAACAAGATGAGGGGAGCCCAAAACTTGCCAAGCATCTAAGGATAAAATGCTAATATAAGCACCTTCATCCACATTGGTGCAATGCACATTCTTACCATAAGCCTTCACAATGATTTGGGAAGGGGTGGTATATGGAAGACGAGGTTCTTTCAATCTACTCCAATCAAAATAAATAGCCTCGTTAGTTGGATGGGGTTCAAAAGCAACAAAAAAAATGTTCCCATGTGTAGAAGAATCTAGGATAACCTGAAGAACATGATTAGTATGAAATTCACTCTCTAAAAGGAGAGTGGGATTAACCAATGATGGAATCGATGCGACCACTTGATCAAAAAATATTCCAACAACCTGAGTGATGCATGTTTCACCTTCCAATGGAAGAGTGGGATTGATTGTACTTGGATTTAGATCAATCACTTCATAAATTGACGGTAGATGGGGATAAAGTTCAGGTAATTAGTTGGAAATTGTTGTTGTGAAATATTAAGTTTTTCCAACAATTCAAAGGCTTCATCCATGTGAGGGAAAATGTGACTATGATGAGTCCCTTTGCATAACCTACAAGGAAACCTAACTTTAATTTTTTTCCCCGGAATATAAGAATTATTTGTTGATGGATCAACAGTAAGTTGATGAGAATTATTTGGCCATACTTCCAAAACCTTAGTAATACCAAGACAATTGATCCCTTACAAAGCTTGCAAGGGTATTTCGGGTTACGATGCATTGTAGAAGTTCCCTTAGCATTATCAATACTTACAACTATGGTTGGTTGGGACTTCTTTCTTATATTGCTTCTTCTTCTTGTTCTTATTCCCTTTCTTCTTCTTCTTGGTCACCTGGTTACTAATATCAGGGCTTTTACCAACAGAAGAAGAAGAAAGGGAGGAGGAAATTTTGGAGGAAGAGGGTAAAGGGTCAACAATAGGTTGGTGATGTTGAGATGGTGAACTCGGTTGAGATGGTACCATTGGAGTATTTACAATTAAATAAGTTGAGAACATCTATACAAGTAAATATATCGTGAATCTCGTAAGTGACAATGTAGCCATATAAGGAGGAAAAATATTTCCAAGATTAGGAAAAGGACTAGGGTTCTCATGAATGGGGTTTCCTTGGTTTGTAACTTCTGTATGGGTAGCCATTAGATTCAATAAAAATAAGTTTTTATTATTAAAATTAAATAATATTCATAATCCACACCTAAGGTCTTGTAAAAATTAAAAACAAACAAAGTAACACACGCTAAAAATCTAGGGATTCAAACCATACAAACTCACCTTTCACAGAGATCAATATTTACTAGTTGGCGACGAAATCCAACGTTGCAAATATCATAGTGAAGTTTTTTTTATAGATATTAGTGTTTGGAACCAGCTACCCTGACAACCTACTTAATGAAACAATGTGGTGAAAGTAACTTTGCTATAAACCATCTCGAGCAAAGATCACCCTCCAAAAATTCCAAGTGAGTCTAGTCAATGTCTGTTCCAGGTATAGCAAGACCTTCCCTCTGCCATCACGTTAGGTAGAGCCCTAGGATTATAGTCACTAATTTTACTAATTACAACAATTTCACCTAGGGGGACAGTCGTAGATCAGACATACACAGAAAGGAAGAGTAACAAGCTTAATGCCCTTTAGGGATCCTCACCATGGTCAATTGGAGCTTTACTTTCAAGTGACCCCAAGTACCTTTCAGCATAGCTTTAATATGTGAAAATAACTATATCTAGGCTGATGAAGTGGGTACAACCACTTCACCAGATTCAACATGATCTCGTGCTTAACTCATGTACAAGAAGAGCTTCCTAGAGAAAAAATGAAATAATTGGATTTCTTTCCCTAACTCAAGATTCTATTGTTTGTCTGTAGCTTTGGAAAGTTTACTTCCTTTCATATTCCAAATCCCTACAACCTAATCTACTATAGGTGGAAAGAGCCCTAAAAATAATAAAAATTCTAGATGAAATTTATTAATGTTGTGTTATTAAGCTCTTATTTACTCAAAGGGTAAATGGACGTGGAATTGATGGTATTATGACTTGACTCAAAACTCTAATGCATCAAATATGAAATTTTTAATCTTTTCATCTTGATGAATACTAGCTAGAGTAAGTAAAGAGGTTCTTCTTTAAAATATCAACTCCATCATGTACCACTTCTAATTTTTCAATGCAATTCAAAGTTCTAAGTTGCAAAACACACAATGTAATATATGCACAATTTTCCTAAAAACTATGCAAATGTAATATATGCACAATTTCCGTGAACACTATGCAAATGTAATATATGCAATATAATTATTCAAAACAAACACAAGATGATTCCAAAGCAGCAAAAGAACAACAAGACTATTTCCCTTCACCAATACAATTAAAGAACCAATCGAGTGTAAGTAAAGGAAATCAGGTGAAAATTCCAAAGATAAAAAATAATAACACTCAAAGGCAATTAACACTCAGAGACAAATGTCTTTTCAAAAATGAAAGAAAAGCATACCAAATTTGTTAAGAAACTGAGACAAATCTTTGAGCAATGACCAAAGGAATAAAAATTCAAAACACCCAATGAAATCTTTAAAATGAAATTTCTTGAATGAATGTTATGAAATCAATGCTTACAGTGTGATTCTCATTAAAATTCAATACTGGAATAAAAATGACTCATGTTTTAAATGCAACACAAGAATCATATCTCATCAAAACACAAATTCATGAGAAATCCTACTTTTCAATCCTTGAAAATAGACAAATCTCAAGAAAATGCCTTCACAACACTCGATCAAACACACAGAGACTCACTGGAGTCATAGACAAATGTAATGAAAGCTTAAAAACAAAAAATTCAAGATTTAATGAGAGGAAAAGCTATTTTTTCCAAAAATTCTCAGAGTATATGCAGCTAGAAAGTATAGTATAGTGCGCATGTGCACTATTAATAAAGGTAATATGCACAGATCTACGCTCTGTTTCTAAACAAAAACTACGCAGGTAAATCAATAAAAAGTAAAAATAAAAAGTGAGATCTAGAAGCATTGTTGGGAAAATTATTCCTAATAGAGACTCGAAATCATGTTTATTTGAGCCTAACATCATTTTTAATGGAACTAATTCCCATTCTTCATGGAGCCCTCATCCCTCTTTTAGTGGATCTTGTTATCACTCAGGTTGTCCTTAAGCTCCAGAAAGGATACGGCCGAGGTAACCACAAACCAACTTTGGACTGCAGGTTCTAGCCCACCTGCAATCAGAGAGGGCTTTCTCTTTCAGATTTAGCTTTGTTTAAACTGATTTTAGGCTAGTTATTGAGTTCAGGGGTTTTTGTTTTGTTTTTGGTGGGAAGGATGATGTTTTCAGGTAGAGAGGCAAAACATAGTCTGGTAAGTTTCAAACCATTGGGCGTGGAGTCACGGAGTCGGACTGCTGATGCGTTTTCTTGGTCACAAGAGAAATAAGGAGCAAGGTAGCTGCTCATGAAACAACACTTGATCTTAAAAGGATGGAATGAGGGATAAGGAATGAGAGGCAACAAAGAATCACTCACTCAGCTTAAAAGGGGGAAGGTGAATGAGCTCTATCTAGGAGCAATTAAGAATTCCTAGACAACTGTCAAAGATGAATGGATCAGGGGAAATATGAGCTAGAGGGAATTCATATTTATGACTGATCTAGAGGAAAACATAAAGAAACAACAGAAAATGAGCATAGAGGGCAGTTAAACCAATTCTAGACTATTCTTTCTTTCTGCTATTTTAGATGGTATATCAATGGAAAAAACTGAGTTAGGAAAACTTATTGAGTCATGTTGCAGCACAAGAATTCCAAATTCACTTCTTCAAACCATTAGACACAGAGCAGACAGTCTTTCCTCCAAGCCTTTCAACAGTCTTTGATTACAGAAAACATATAAGGTATACAGTGCGAGTCTCAACTGAAGACTATCAACTAACCGACCCTTTAAACAATACAGAGGGTGGTATATATAGGGAAGAGTTATCCAAAATTATCTATTACAGATGACCTAACGGGTCTGATAGAAAACTGTATATTTTAACCTAATCTTATCCAGAAATAAATGCAAGAAAATATCTTTGAGCTATGCTGGGGGCAGCTGTATCAAAATGAGTTAATGTCTGTCCTGGTGGCTCTGTGCTGTTCATCTGTCATAACTGTGCATTGGTCTGTGCACCCTTGCTATTCAGCGGTATTGCATGCTTTTGACTGTGAGTTGAGAGCTCTGATGGGCTTACGCCTCCCGACTTGACCTTTCTGAGGGACTCATTAATTGTACAGGTGCTTCGAGCCCCTAAAAAATCTTTTCTGATACTCTTTGGCTCTTCTTTTTCCTCTGATACTCTTTGACAATAAATCAGGATGCTACTCTGACGTTCTGTGTGTCTAATTACAAATTAATGGCCGTTTTTCGGCTCTTTGTTTCCTTCAAAACTGCTTTCTGCTCTTTCTTGAGTGCCTCACAAAGAAAAATGGCTCTTTCAGCGCCTTTCGAGCTTCCTAGGGGCTAGATAATGAAAATATTCGCTGAAGATTCCCCATTCTGGCCCAAAAAATCTAGCGATGAGCGATTTGGCGCAAATCTCTCATCAAAAACTGCCTCAGAAACTGATTCCAGGGCCTCGAAGTGCGATTTTCACCTCTGCGCCAGAAAACTGATGATGACGTCAGCATGATGACATAGCGGGATGACGTCATCCTGTATGGACAGTGACATGGAATGTACGGTGGCAGGGACAAAGTGGCAGGACACGTGGTAGATGACTCTGTGGTACAATGGCGGGGCAAGGGGGGTGACGCGGCGGATGACGTGGGGCTTACGTCACAGCGGAGCGGGCGGTAAGCGGTTTCTGGGCGCACCGCCTTTGGGCACGAGCGGTTTTGTCAAGGGGGCCTCCGCCACAGCCCAGGAGGTGACGTGTGGCGGGACGTACGGCGAGAATGCCGCCCATCTCCTAGACGCTAACCTTCGGGCGGTTCGGAGATGGGATGGCCCGCCAGCTGTAGATCTGCAGGGCGGATGATCAAACAGCTGGCGGCGATGGTGAGTCGGCGGGGGTATACGGGCAGGGAATATTCAAAGAATATCTCGATTTAATAACGCGCGGCGGTGGGGTTTAGACTTAGGAAATGGGGGTTTATGGGTTATAAACAGCGCGCGGTTAATATTTTATGCACAAACTTTGGGTTAGGGACGGAAGAGAGGGTTTTGAGGGTTTTAGGGCTAGGGAAGAGGCTGTTAGCATGACCAGGTGTCATCTAACCCCTGTGATGACTCGAATGGGCTAAAAACAGCCCCGGATGGACTGTTTTTTCCCGGACTCATAAAAATATGGCTATATTGCCAGGGAGGAAATATTCACATAGGGGAATTTTATATTCAAAGTTTTAGTAGGGGAAGGGGGAAACTGATAGGGAGTTATATAATACTGTTAGTAGTTAATATGAAGGTGATCAGCAAGCGCTAAGGTCGGGGACCTTAGGCTAAATTTGGGAAAAAGGACTTGTACAGAAATGGAGTCCTTGAGTGAATCAGATCTTCACCAAGGCAACTGTTATGGATGATGATGAAACTAAGAGGAATCAAGCAGATCTTGACCTCTTTGGGAAGTTAATAAGTGACTTGGGGAATTAGAAGAATGGGGAGTTAGTGATGTCCACCTTTGATCTTTTTTGCATGAAAAATGCCTGCACTGTGATCTGTAAAGATAAAGCACTTTGTAACACAAAATTGATCACAAATTATCATTCTGCAACCACATAGCTACCTACCCAGCCTACTTTTCTAACATTTTTTCTTCTTTTTTGGGTGGGTGCACTTAGACTTGTAGACCCTGATTTACAATTTTCCTTTGAATTTTTCCTATCTAAATCTGCACTTATTTCTGCCAGGGCCCATATTAAACAAGTGGGTCCCTCTGATTCTCTACCTATCTACAAAATCTGCCAAGATTAAACTGTTTGGACAGATACATTCTCTATATTCTAAAACAGGAAATTGAAATCTAGGGAGGCCTAGATTAAACTATTTGGCCTTCCCTTTAAAAAAGAACTCATCAAAAATGGAATACAGCAGTGGCCTTTAGACTAGCACACTTCATGGCTTGTTCTTTGGTCTCTTCTGGAAATATGGAACACTGTAGCTTGCAAAGTATGACATATTTGGCATGTAAAAATGTCAATCATGAAAGATGAATACCTGCTGCAGCAGGAGGCTAACAGATCTCATCCTTGAACTAAGGATCTCATACTACTTACTTTTGGCATATTAATCAAGGCATAGGTCGGGGAATTGAGGGAGGCTACTGAGAGTAAGATTATGTTGGAGTAACATGGTTGGAGAGCTTATCATCCTTGGAGAGGATTGAGATCAATGGGAGGAGTTTCACAACATCAAGGTACAAGTTTTGTAGGTCCTTTATGTTTCTGAAATTAATACAAACAAGCATTTCTTCTCACTTCATTGTTTAATGGATTAATTGATCAACTCCATGGATGTTTTATGTTATTAATATTTGTCCATTGGAATGATTTTATTTATATATTTCCATTAGAATGATGTTTGTTACAAGTCCCCTTGATCACTAATTTGAATTATTGAATGATTTATGCTACATATGCCTTTGATCCTTTGTTGTTTCCATGTGTGTAGGTCTAGATTCAAGCATGGAGAAGCTACACTGAAGCACAAAGAGGGATCTTCATTAAGCATGTTGTAATAAGGTATGAATTTCCATTTCTCACCTTGTTAACTTATGATTCAAGGAAAGATAGATTCAGGGAAGGAATTAGATTAATTATCTATTTGTTTCTTGTTTCCTTTTAGCATCTAGGAATATTTATCTTGTGAGCAAGAGGAATTTATGTTTGTGGAAATCCTTAGTAGACCAGTTAGAAGCAAAAGCAAATCGAAGTATAATAGTTGGAGGGGACTTCAACTTGGTTATGAATAAACGGGAAAACAAGAAGGTGTTTTCCTGTTAGATTCAAACATAAACAAGCTCGAAAGTATTGTAGAGGAACAAAATGTAATTGATTTCATGCCAAAGAAAAACAAATTCACCTAGAGCAACAAAAGAATTGGCCCAAACAACATAAAGAAAAGACATGACTATTTCCTAACCCATTTCAGTCTTATTTCAGAATCTGAACCAATGCCATCAAGAATCCTCTCATCAACAACATCTAATCACAAACCTATTTCTCTAACATTTTGAGATTCCGTAAATCTAGGACCTCTCCCCTTTCATTTCAACCCCTTGTGGTTGACCATCAATTAGGTTAAGAAACTAGTCCTTTCTACATTGAAATCCAGTATCAATGGATTTCTGGGGTATATATGGGAAACCAATCTCAATATGACTAGGAATTCTCTCAAATAATGGGCTAGAACTCATTAAAAAGAGCCAAAGAAAAATAGAATTGAACTCTAGAGGGAGTTGGACCAAGTCTAGGTAAAGAAGGAAACTGGAGAAGACACCAAAGAACTGCAATGCAAAGAAAATGAACTATATTGGGAGATCTATCAAACTAATATGAAAGAAGAGGAAAGTTGGAGAATTAAATCTAGGAGTTTATGGATTCAAGCACACGATAAGAACTCAACCTTATTTTACAATCTAGCTAAAATGTCAATAATCAATAATCACATAGAGGTGATAAAGGGGGAAGGGAATGTAGAAATAAAAGGGCGGGAAGAAAACAAAGAGGAGGCATATAAGCACTTTAAAACATTACTATTAGTAGAGGAAGAACCTAATATTTATGAATATTTCTTAAGACATACTCCAAATATGGTTTTTGATGAGGCAAATGCAGCTCTAACAAAACTAGTAGAGGAAGAGGAACTAAAAAGTGCAATTTGGAATCTCCATCCAAACAAAGTGCCATGGTTGGATGGTTTCTCCATTTCTTTTTATCGCTCATTCTTGCATATCAAAAAAAAATATCTTCTTAAAATGATTCATTGGGCTCATCGAAAGAACAAAATAGGAGGCAATAAAAATTCAACCTTCCTGGATCTAATCCCGAAAGAATCCAGTCCAACCTCCTTTAACCGCTTTAGACCCATATCCTTGTGTAACTCCTCCTACAAAATCATAACTAAGATTCTATCTAATCATCTCAAAATTATCCCCCCCACCTAATTTCTGAAAATCAAGGTGGCTTTGTTCCTAATTGAAAAATTGTTGATAATATTCTATCCACTCTAGCTTTTCCATAAATGAGAAAGGATTTACCTTGAAGTTGTACGTGGCTAATTGTCTTGATAGAGTTAGAAAATCTTTCCTTCTTGTTGTTCTTCAAAAATTAGGCTTTACAGAATATTTCATATACCTCATAAAATCCTGTATTCAAGGGCCTTAGATTGCCCCTTTAATCAATGGAAGACTTGGATTTTTTTTTCAAATTTCAAGGGGCCTTAGGCAAGGCTTCCCTATTTCTCCCTTCCTCTACATAATAATGTCTGAATATCTCAGTAGAAATCTAGAACACAATAGGAAAAGTGGGCTCATCACTTAGATCAAATATAGCAGAGGAATAAAAGGCATGAATGACACTTTGTTCATTCGTGGCGCCTCTTGCACTATTGTGAGAAGATTTAAATCCACCCTGGATTAATTTTTGGAGGCCTTAGAAAGACTTCTCAACAATTCTAAGAGCATCATATTTGGATGGAACACCCCTTCCATAACTCTTTAGCACATTTCTCAAATCTTTTCCATCCCTTTGAAATCACATTGGTCACATTTCAAGCATTTAGGAATGCCATATCAAATTTTCCTATGAAGATTGAGGTATCGATAGAAGCTATAGACAAAATGAAGAGGAAAAAGCAACTATAAGGAATGCAATGGATTAATTTGGCGGGGATGATAACTTTCATCAAATTAATTCTCTTTTCCCTCCCCTTATACCAATACACAATTTCGAAAGCTCAGGTTGGGATCCAAAAGAAAATTGAGCTAACCATATGGAAGTTGCTCTGGGAGAAGGTAAAATAGAGACAAAAAATTTAGTTTAATAAGGTGGAATCAAGTGACATCCCCTTATGACAAAGGAAGAATTTCCAACTGGCATCCAGGTTTGATTAACACAACTTTAAGAGAAAAACTCATATGGAGGCTAATAAATGGAGAAGATTCATGGTGGAAGCAAGTTTTAGAACATAAATACATCAACACCTCACAACATTAGCTTCTCACCTCCCAGATTCCTAATAGACCATGTTTAAAAATTTGGAAGCTATGCAAAAATGATCTGCCCCTTATTCAAGCCAACACTTCTAGAATCCCTGGGGGAGGACAAGAAATAAACATTTGGACATATAGCATTATGGGTAAGCCTTCTTTCTCAAATTTAGGATTCAAAATAAAGGAATCTTAAAATTAGATCAAATATCTTCCTGGAATCAACATGATAATACATGGGATGAATGGATTCTGTGAGGATCCAACCTAGGGTTCTCTAACTAAAACTAAATTTATTTAGTTTAAACACAATCAGAAGGAAATAGCCTATTTATATCTCAAAATTTATGTGATTATACTACACAAGTAAAATTTATTTACAAAATATTAAAGAAGTATGAAATTTCATTGCAACAATTTACATAAGGAATAAAGAAATGCAAGAATACATGTTCTAGTAGCTTGGTTGGGATGCTCCTCTTAGCTACATGACTGAATTTTCCTCCCAGCCAACTAGGAACAAATTCCTAGCCCAGGGAACCTCCATAAGTTTCCAAGCCTAGGGAACCTTCCAGCCCAAGTCTAACCAGCTATGGTGTGTCCAAGTTAAACCAACACTCTCTAATAGATCCCAGTTTGAATTCTCTCATTTATCTCTCCATTCTCTCCCTTCTCCTCTCCCCACATTCCTCCGCCAAAACAAAATCCTCCAAAACCAAAACCAGGACCAAGGATCTCCCCCTCTCCTCTCATCCTCCTTCCCTTTTATGTCTCTTCCTCCCATCCACCTCAACCACCTATCATTATTGTCTTGACTAACCCCTCATCCTTTAATTTTAGCATCCTTGAATTTTCTTATAATATCTTATTCAAGTAGATTTGAGAAGACATTTTGGGAATAAAATATGGATATTTAATTTAGAATAAAATTGGAGAAGACCAAATCTTCTCAAAAGTAGATTTGAGAAAACACCTTGGGATATGGATATTTAATTTGGAAATAAATTGGATAATACCATATCTTCGCAAAAGTAGATTTGAGAAGACACCTTGAGATATAGATATTTAATTTGGAAATAAATTGGAGAAGACCATATCTTCTTAAAAGTAGATTTAAGAAGACACCTCAAGATATGGATATTTAATTTGGAAATAAATTGGGGGAGACCATATCCTATTCATAATTAAATTTGAGAAGAAAACTTGGGAATTGAATAAAAATAATAATAAAATTCATATCAGTGAAATAAAATTACAGTTTCACAAATGTAGGTATATACCAATATTTCTTAATAATTATTTTTTTTTTCTCGGTAAAAAACTAAATCTATTAAGAAAAATTATGGTACAATGCGGGATTACAACCAGGAGAAACAAGAGCAAAGGCAGCCGGAAAGGATTGGTTGTCCACCTCGGCTCCTAAGAGAGAAAGAGTAGAGAACAATGCTGAACAAGAAGAAACAGAAGGAACAGAGGAGCAGGAACAGAACAGAAGAATCTACCCATCATGTGCGGAATCCACTATTCTGCTTTTTTTCCCTTTCTTTTTGCCAACTTTGACCCACTCAGGGGGGTTTTGCTGTGCTGGCGTGATTTGCAAGCTGAGATGCGCCGACGGAGAGGTCTCCTTGTCCGAGTCCGAGGATGAGGTTTCATGGTTCCTTTTCTGAGAGGCTGGTGTGACAGACGCATCCGTTGGACCTGCCAAGGACGGATCTGGTTCCGACGCTGCTGCCTCACCTTCCTTGTTCTCTTCCTCTTCGTCAGAGCTGAAATCAAAGTCATCCATGGGAGGAGCATCATGAAGCTTCCAGCTTTTGGATTTCTGCTTAGTGCTGGCTTTCTTCTTTTGGGCTGGCATCGAGGGACAAGAACTCTGAAGGTGGCCTGTAAGATGGCAGTAGCGACATCGGAAGGCTGTGTTCTCGTAGTCCAAAGTCTGAGTCCAGTGGAAATCTCCTATTTTGAGATTGATCTGGTCCGGGAGACCTTTGCTGATGTCTATTTCTACACAGATCCTGGCATAAGTGTATAATCCCTTTTCCCCTCTATATACGTCAGTGTCTAAAAGGCTGCCTAGAGTGTTGCCAATCCCTTGAAGAACCGCAAAATGCCAAAGATTCGCTGGGAGGTTTGGAAGTCTGACCCAGATGGGAAGTTTGGTGATGACTGCTGTGGATGGATCGAACTCTGGGAACCAAGGAGTGAGGAATAAGCCAGCAGCACCCCAGAACCATGGGCCACCAGTTAAGGCTTTTTGATAATCCGTCTCAAAGGCAAACACTACAATAAAAAATCCTTTTGAGCATAGCAGAACCTTGCAGTTGTTGGTCCATTCAGAATGGATCCATTGGTAGAGGTCTGCTGTGCGGGGCCATAGCCCATTAAACCTGCATATAATGCCATGATCCAGAAAATGCTGGGTTTGCTCATCCAGCGATGGATGCATTATTTCTATGGAGGGGGTTTCCTTCAGTTTATCCACCAGGAAAGGCTTGGGAGCTTGAGCAGGTGGATCTGTTTTCTTTGGAGTCTTAGCATGGACAACATCCTTGTAAGAAAAAGCCTTAGCTGAGGATGACTGTCCTGCTGCGCCTCCTCTTAGACGCAGGATGAGTTCTATGGAAGAATTTCTCTGGATGCTGTAAAAAGACAGGGGGTTGAGATCCTCAAGCTGTTTACCTGCGTGGAGAAGTCGATATGCTGCAGAGGGAATCCCCAACTTGATTTCCAGAGCCTGCTTGAGGTCTTGCACTAGATCCGTCGCTCTTACCCATTGCAACAGGGTTTTGCCAGATATGGTTTTGATCTGGATCTGAAAAGAGGCTTTCGAAGGCTGCCTGAGGACCTGCGATTCATCAGTGATCAGATGGACCTGCATTCCTTTGCAATGGAAAGGTCGCATATGTGTTATATAAATGTTATGAAAGGTTTTTAGAGTCGTGATAAGAAATATTTGAGGAAGGCTTTAACAAAAGGGATAATGAATGTTATAAGGAGGTGAATAGTCTTGATAGGAGGTTTAGGCGGGGTGATTGAGTTCCAATAGAAAAGAACTAGTGGGAAAAGGGTCTTAACCGATAAATATTGAAAATTTGACTCCTTACCTGAGACAAATGTGTTTATGCATTTATATGCATATTGTGGGTATGTGTGGGGGTGACCCTGCATCAACTACATAGGAGTTAAAAGGCTACAGTAAATTACTATTTTTTTTTTACTATGACAAAGAAATAGGTTGCCAATGAGGTAATAACTTAACAATTTCATTTAGTTTATTATGTGCTCAGATGCTAAAGTTTACAATGGTAATGAATTTTAGTAGACAAACACATTTCATGGATACATACCATACCAGCCCTAGAAGCAGAGGCAGTCAAGGTGGGGCATCCTGAGATAATTGTTAATGCTGCCACTTCAAGATCATGCAAACAAAGAAACTTGATCTCCCTCATAATATTTTTCACATGGCATCTGATAGGAATGCCAGCAGTGAAACCGAAAGATATCTATATATATATATATATATATATATATATATATATATATTATATATATATATATATATATATATATATATATATATGAAGTTAAGGTTAACACATATTTGTCAATGCCAACAATTAAGTCTTGATTAAGCAAAACAATGAATGCACCAACCCCAATTTGCCGAGTACTTGGATCAAAAAGAGATTTCCCCTCTAATTATGTGGGCATCCTCTATTTTAGATATTTCTATGATGCTCCAAATGAGAAATAGCCATCACATTTGAATTCAAACCTTTAAATATGTATCTTGATTTCCAAAGTATGTGCTTGGAAAGACTTCCAATTTAGAATGGACTTCTATTGGAATCCAGTTAGTCACATCATAAACCGCATGCTCTCCTGAAAGATAACAAACTTTAGGACTCTTGCTACCTCGCATCATTTCAGAGGTTTCACATTGCATTGTTGGCTTCAGATAACTACATGATGGTTGTAAAATAAAAGTATGAAATTCAAGAAAAATATATTTGATTGAGGCTCCGAATATTACTCATTAAATCTTAAAATAAAAGGACCATATGTACAAGGAAGCCTCAAGTAATGTTTTATGATGTTGGGTCTCCTAGCTAGATTTATCCCACTACCATATTCATTCTTGAAAATTCTTCGTCCTAAAGATCCCTTACAACACTGGAATACAAACGCAGAAGCCTTGTGTTTTATTTCCAAGGGTTTTTTATGAAGCATTTGAATGAACGCCGCAAAAGAAAC
This sequence comes from Pinus tabuliformis, assembly GCA_031772625.1. Lineage (NCBI taxonomy): Eukaryota > Viridiplantae > Streptophyta > Pinopsida > Pinales > Pinaceae > Pinus > Pinus tabuliformis. Next base: position 499,076,227 of record CM062812.1, on the reverse strand, counting down.
TTCTACTTAAAGCTCTCACATAAAATTTCTTGATTCAAGAACTGTTGTGGTAAAGGTTCCAGATGCAGTCAATGAGCGACCATTTCTGACTAAATATATATTGCATCTTAAAAAGCTTCTCATATAAATTGTAGATAAATGGGAGTTTCTTTTCGTAAACAAAATAGAATCTTTATTTATGTATTCATCTCATTTGAACATTTCTGGGATCGAAATTACTTTGGAGTCTAAAGTGGAGTTTTTCAAACAGAGAGGCCCAAAAATGTCCCTAAAGCTAGAAAGGAGTAGATAAAAAGGAAAAAAAAAGTGTTGCTTTAGTCATCAACATTGGAATAGGGAATGGAGAATCCATTTACTTTGGAAGTGGGGAAACTAATGAGAAAATTAGGAATAGGGTGTGGGATTGGCATCGATGATGTTTGGCCTTAAAATTTAGGTGTGAATTTTTTTTTATCTGCAAACCTATGTTGATTTGTGTATCTTTTCATTCCAAAAATTAGAGTTAGGACATTTGTTGCACATTGTGCAAAGGGAGCAATGGAAGCCAACATAAATGGAAAGGGTGAAAATAGTAATTCTCTTTTTCATTGCTTTCTATGGTTTCTGATCATATGAATTTGTTCTTAGAACCTTAGATTACTTAAAATATGGGTTGTTGTTTCCATCAGTATTCTATATATGCTTATAATGATATGTCTTAGGTTTGTCATGCCTCTCTAATTTTTTATTTTTTATTTAACTCGAAACTTAGTGATTCAAAATTTATTTATTTGTTAAGATATATATATATATATATATATAAGGTGGTGTCGGTAGGTGCTTTCAAGGCCAGATTTCAAATTTGGCTTTGATACCATATGTGAGGATCCAACCTAGGGTCCTATAACTAAAACTAAATTTATTTAATTTAAACACAATAAGAAGGAAATAACCTATTTATAACTCAACATTTATGTGATGATAATACACAAGTAAAATTTATTTACAACATATTAAACAAGTATGAAATTTTATTGCAACAATTTACATAAGGAATCAAGAAACTTGGCTACCCAAATAAATTTTCCTCCCAGCCAACTAGGAATAAATTCCTTGCCTAGAGAACCTCCACTGGCTCCCTAGCCCTCCAAGCTCAAGTCCAACTAGTTGTAGTGTGTCCAAGTTAAACCGACACTCTCCAATAGATCCCAATTTTAATTCTCTCATACATCTCTCCATTCTCTCCCTTCTCCTCTCTCCACATTCCTCCCCCAAAACAAAATCCTCCAAAACCAAAACTAGGACAAATGATCTCCCACCTCTCCTCTCATCCTCCTTCCCTTTTTATGTCTCTTCGTCCCATCCACCTCAACCACCTTTCATTAATGTCATGACTACCTCCTCATCCTTTCATTTTAGTATCATTGACTTTTTTTACCATATCTTATTCAAGTAGATTTGAGAAGAAATTTTTGGAATAAATAAGAATATTTAATTTAGAACTAAATTGGAGAAGACCATATCTTCTCAAAAGTAGATTTGAGAAGACACATTCAAATATGGATATTTAATTTGGAAATAAATTGGATAAGACCACATATTCGCAAAAGTAGATCTGAGAAGACACCTTGGGATATGGATATTTAATTTGGAAATAAATTGGAGAAGACCACATCTTCTAGAAAGCAAATTTGAGAAGACACCTTGGGATATGGATATTTAATTTGGAAATAAATTGGGGGAGGCCATATCCTATCCAAAATTAAATTTGAGAAGACGACCTGGGAACTGAATAAAAACAATAATAAAATTCATATCAGTGAAATAAAATTGCAGTTTCACAAATGTAGGTATATACCAATATTTCTTAATAATTATAACTCAATATTTTGAGGTCAATTAAAAACTAATAAAAAATGCCATAATAGGATCAAGTAGGACATTACTTTTCTTCCTACACTCCCCCCCCCCGAGCTTCTCCATCAAAGAAATCTCCTCGTCCAACATCTTAAGGGAGCGACCCCTATTCAGCTTAGGCAACAAGATAGCTTCAAATGGAACCCAACTATAAGAGACTCTTCAATCAAATCTAGATAAGGAAAACTTCAAGATGGTCTTGAACAAAAACCCACATGACCCTTATGAAAAATTGTTTGGAAATCTAAATGTCTCCAAAAAACAGAAGTATTTATATGAACACCCAAGGGGAAGATTCTCACAGGTGACAATCTGAGAAACCAAGGCATCCATGGCCCTTCAATATGCCCTTTTTATTTAAAAGCTCGGGAAATGATTCATCATCACTTCATGTCATGCAAATTCTCAAGTAGCTATTGGAAAGACTTCGTAAGTCCCCTCCATGTCTAAGTAAATTCTTCCTCAACTAGAATCTTAGTTATCCTTATTCCTTCGAAATAAAAATCATGCTCAAACTCTTTAGGACTTGCATTACAACCTTTCGATGTTGGCATCTCTCATTAGCAAGGAAAAAATATATATTTCAAAACAAAAATCCTAAAACCAGGAAAGTCTTGTCCAAAACGTGGAGTCTTTCCATGTAAACCACTTTCTCAAAAGGTAACAATAAAATAGATATCAAGATTTTACAAATTGAAGAGAGACATTGATTCAACTTCATCTTGGGTAGATCACCTGGCACTGTCTATCTACCCATGAGAAATATTCTTAATTCAGTTAATTGGAAAGTGGGTCTTAAAGATCAGGGATTCAGGGATTGGCTAAAAGAACTTAGGCAACCTACCTATTATTTGATGGTGCCTCTAAAAATCCTAGTCGAGCTAGCACTATTTGTTTCATTATCGCTCAACTGGGATTTGAATCAGTGTCATTTGTGTGGAGCTTAGGTACTATATCTAACAATAAGGCTGAGGCCTATGGATTTCTTTTAGGTGCTAAAATTCTCTGTGAGCGTAATTTCAAAAACCGGATAGCGATTGGAGATTCAACCATCCTCATTCATAAGATAGTAAAAAACTTGATTCCCAAAATATTCTCTCAAATCCAACATCAAATGAGGAATTTGGGAGAGGATTCCTATTATCACGTCTTCAGAGAAAATAGTGGCAAGGCAGACGAATTAGCAAAAAATACATGTTGCAGACCCCAAGGAGAGGCCAGGATCAATGAGGAGATTTTCATCAAGTATATTCCCTAATTTCTTACTTGATCACATGCAAGAAAGGACTCAAGTAATATTCATTTCTAAAATCGTCCTTTCCACTCAAGCGATAGACCCTTCAAAATCCCCCAACATATCTTTATCAGTGAAAGCTCCAATTTCCAAGTGGATAGGAGTATCTTCTTGAAATTTTCTCCTCTGCAATATTTTTAGACCACCATTTTTAACATGACTCTTCATAGATTTCTCATGATTGTGCCCTACTCTCTCCCTTTCATAAATTCCCCTCATAACTCCCCTCTAAGCACCATTCTCTTCTTTAATGTGCAATTCCCTCTAAGCCTGTTTTCTTATCTATTGCTTCGTTCTCTTTTCCCTATGATGCCTCTTGTCTCTATTTTGGTCCTGCCTTCAACATTTGCGTTATGCTCTTCCTTCTCATTCTGCTGCCCCTCTACTCTTACGCCATCACAATCTCTTGATATCTCAGAAAATCGCTTCACCCATTAAATTCGACTCACTGTTGTCCTCATTGTATCTCCCTTAAAGAAGAACCATAACATGTCAAAGCTCTACAGAATTAGTGGAAGGAGCATTGCTCTTCAAAGCTAGGGTTCTTATACCATCAATGCACTAACCTCAAATATACTCTCTACAAGATTTTTGAATGTTGCCTCCCTATCGAACAAGCCCTATATTGTGTATGAGACATATTCTAAAGTAAATTTGTTGACAACTCAATCTCGAATGGTCGAAGTAGCGCACACCCACAGAGGGAGGCAGCAAACAGAGCCAACTTCGCGCTAGACCCCATGAGAACATGCTCAATCAAAATGACTTTTTTTTTCTCTATTTTTTTTTTCTCTCATCATAGTGAACAGTAAACAATAAATGTATTCTTTTGCTTCAACAATACATTAGAGTCTACAAGTTAAATGTAGTAGGTAAAACAAGTGGTTTTCAGTTTCATGTAAAAGTAGGAAAACACAAATCTAGGAGTTTTGCTCTGGTTTCCATCTTGATGTGGTTAAAATCATTGTACCAAGGCACTAGCCTCTTTCTTTTTTTCGAATGAATATACCATAACCGAGTTTGTTAAAAAATAATATTAATAATAATAAAATAAATTTTCATTTAAACATGGAGATGTTTGATGGGTGAATGAAAATCATTCACTGAACCTATTGCATACATTTATATGTAATTCTAATCATACAATTATTATATTACGAAATATCAATCAAAGTACCCCTAGGGTCCTTTGGGCTAAGACTCTACCAGACTGAAAATTGCTTATACAAAGAAACACACACACACAGCCATCTTTTTTACTTTTAAGCAAATTCTAATGTTTAGGGTACATACCTAAGGTCCTACGTTCGAGAAGACCGTTAGGGTGCAAACCCTTCTTGGAGTTCCCTTCTTCTTTCTTTGACCTGCAAGACAAACAAATCAAAGAACACAACAGTACATGTATAGAAGTTTATGTATAAATCATCTTTATGCTATAAAGTTAGTTATAAAAAATCTTTAAGTAACCACTTTCATAAGAATTCAACACAAGAATCTCATAAGCATAAAGAAAGATTATTCGGGAACAAAGACGTGTTTCTTTATATATAAAGGCAAATAAAGTACATATATCGGAAAGATATCACCTGAACACCTTCAGCAGGCTCCAAGCAAGCTTCCTCCCGGATTCGTTCCAGCCTCTAGCCTCCAACAAGAGCTCCTTCCAAGTCTTACTCAATGATGATGTCAAGGATGAATGATCACCAATACACATGGAAACAAGGGTTTCCTATGCAAGATGGGGGAAGTGCAGAATGCACCAAGGACTTCAGACCTGGTCTAAGGGAAAAATCTCAGCATAATAATCTTGCTCTCCTTTCTCTCTCCCCTTGGCCTTCCCTTTGATGTCTTTTTATACCCTCTCCAAAGTAGTTTTTTTAGTTAAGAGTTGGTTGGGAACAGTTGGGCCACGGGCACTAACAGGTGATCCAGCAGGTAAACCCGCGATCACCGCCCGAAAAAGAGGAAATTATATTTTTTTAAGTGTTTTAATAGATACACGCGGGTTGGGTATGACATACCCGCGTGTACACGCGTTTAACACAGGGCAAAGTCGCGTATAGGGAATAAAACACTGTTTTTTTAAATTTTTGGACCAGGTCTGGAAGGAGGGGTTGCCCTAGGCCATAAGTGCAGCATCACAAACCATAAGAGTGAGATTTGGAGCTATAACAGATGCCCCCTAATGTATGAGGTCAGAAGGGGAACATGATGGCCGAAATACATTAAGTAAGTACAAGGAAAGGAACTCTGCCGAAAAACCGAGGAGGACTTCACCAGAATTCAGCCTGCCAAGCCACCGAAAGGAGATCAGAAAGAAACACTGTCTGAGGCGGGCATACCCATGCTCAGGAAAAGTAAAGCATGTCCGCATATCAAGTACAAGCGGATCCACTAAGTATACAAGTATAAATGACTGTAAAATACATAATGGATCATCTGATCATAATGAGTAAGTACATGTCTGAATATCACATATAAAACTGTCAATGATGCTGAAAGATACAACGGATCACTGAAATCAAAGACTGATCCCATAAGGTACCAACTGAACATGATGGAATAGGATGGTACTGCACTGCAAACTCAGGTGCCAGCATATAGAATGTCGCCATGACTGACTGCAACATATAAGGTGGAGTGGTATCAACCAGCAGCAACAGGAGCAACTGTCAAGTGAACCAATGAATGCTGATACAACCTGAGGTCTTCACCGACTGCCGTGGTACATTTCTACACCATGGGAATAAATGATCTGAAGTCGACCATGTGAGAAATCGTTTGATTACCGGTCATTGATGTATACCGTTAACAAATGCGAGACTACTCACCGATAATGATAATGAGCGTCAAGGTACCCAGTACAATCTAACAAGTGTGAATAGATGAGCTGAAGTCGAACACCTGTAAGAATCTATCAATCAGGAGACAATGATGGTTTCCCACTGTCGATAGCGAGGAATCTGCCACTAATGACTGCAAACCCCAAGGTACTGCCAAATGGACTCTAGATCTTTGCCCCAGAGCAATGAGTCGGAGTCGATAGGGAAAGATCCGCTAGAAGGAAGGCATTAAGGCATCCTCCATCAATCTAGCGCGAGTGTAACCCGTAGGCCAATAATGTGGAAGGAATCGGACGAAAAAGATGTAGTAACCCAACCGAAGTACGTTTCCGGCGTACACAAGATGTGGCTAGCGCACGGCAGAAACCCTCTGAACCAACCAATAATGAAAGCTGACACAGAGGCGAGGTATCCACCAATAGGGTCAAATGGAAACCAAGGTACTGCACGAATCCCAATGTGTGATAATGTATGCTGATGTCGAACACAAGGGAAACCACTCAGTCAAAGACCCATGATACTGATCGATGCTGAGCACAAGGTGACCTATCAATAATGAAAATAGGGCCAGGGTGCGGTCTCTAGGTCTGCCCTCAGAGCAATGTGTCGTCGTCGATAAGGACAAGACCCGCCAGCAAGAAGTCAATGGGGACCTTCTCAAACCGGCACGAGTGAAGGACCAATATAACTGATGTGATGATAGACATGACACTGACAACCAGGGATGGCCGACTGAAAAATGAGTCAAGAGACACCGCAGAAAGGCCGACTCAGGCTAACTTCCCTTGAACAAAAGCACGACTCAATGTGACTATGTGGCAGCATATAATGAATCTGTATAAGTTCGTCATGCAGGAGGCACGAACGAACCCTCCATATGATTGGAAGAGATAACCAATCGGGGGAGAACTGACTCGATAACAAGGTTATGGCTTACCTAAGTCAAACTAAATCCCACCCATGCGGAGGAGACTTTGTTTTGAGTGCTTTGTTCAAGGGCGACACGACTGACTCTAGCTGCCAACAATAAATGGAAATAATGTCCCTGTTCCCGCTCTTTTTGGAATATTTAATTTTTTTGTCTTTTTCTGATAAGCCGGAAAAAGAATAAAAGAATGCTATGGTACAGTGGAAAGAACGAGTGTCGGTGAAACAGATGATCTAGTTCCTGGGAAAGGAACGTTCCTATGCTCAATGCAGGGAGGTGAAAAACTGGTCAGTGACACTCAGAGGTATGTCCCTTCCACGGATCTAGGTATGTCAAGCTGCAGAGGTCAAGGGTATGCAAGGTTGATTTTTGCAGACGTCATGGTCAAAAGTGGGCTTAAACACGAGTCCAAGTGAAGCCGGCTATAGGCCAAAAGGTGCAAATGGTCAACATGCAATGCAGAAGTACAACTCAACACACATAGGAGCCTCTAGGGTATAAGGCCAGAACGAAGCGAAGAAGTAAAGAAGAATGAGTCTTCAACGCATAAGTCATGGCGGGACTACAGAGGACTCCCAAGCCTAGGGATGAAAAATCAGCATGAGTGCCAAGAGACAAAAAAGGTACTAACTAGGGCACCCATGATAAGGTAGGCTCTACCACACAAGTCATGATACTTCTAAGCAATGAGAAGGTTCCGCACCATAACTTGGTGGGGTCGATCCTAAGGCAAAAATGGGAAAGGAAACTGATAAATGCACAATGCAGGTGGAAAAACCTAACCTATATGCCAGTTTCGAGAACCAATACCTGTCAGAATGGACCAACCATAAACTTCCAGAGGAGAAATCTTCCAAGTTCTGTAAACATAAATAGGAACACTAGACACGAAGTTAATACATCCCACATATAAACTTCATATAAGATCTTTGTGTTATAGAATACAAAACTTGAAAATGCGTACCTCATATATACAATATGGTACAAGGAACCACGCAACCTTTCGGCTTACGTATAATAGCTCTTCGGAATAAACCCCTTGCAGGGCTCAAACCAAGGACTCCTTTGGTAGTCATAACTCATGGCTTCAAAGAGTTCCTCCTGTGAAGGCAAAACAAGATCTGAGAAATCATGAGAACTACAAGGATCAAAAGATGGAATTAAAGGGTCCCATGTCCCTATAGAAAGAATCTCTCGGTCAACTGCCGGGACCAAGTCCCAAGAAGGAGAATAATAAGTCAAAGGATCCTTCTTAGAGGCAATCGAACATTGAGGATTCAATGCCACATAATTCACCCGTGGCGGGGTAGAGTCTACTTGAACACTTGGAACAAACCAAGGGGAATTCTGCAGTAAAGTCGAATTAGGGTGGTGATTATCAGATGCAAGCTGATCAATAGTGACAATATTCCCGTTATGAGGAAAGCACATTACTCGAAAGAGTGAAGACACCACAACATTCATAGCATAGACATAATCACGCCCAAGTAGCATATTAAAGTCTAAAGGGCTATCAACCACCATCATATTGATTAAGACAGTCTTCCCACCTAAAGTGATAGGCACTTGAGGAAGAACACCCATAGATTCACCAGGTCTTCTATCATAGGCTAACAACTGACTCTGAGCTGTCAACAACTTTGGGGAACCCAAAGCTTTCCAAGTCAAAGAGGATATAATACTTGTAGAGGATCCTTCATCCACCATACATCGATAGACATTTGTGGAATTAACCCTGACCTTTATTTGGAAAGGTGCAGCGGAAGGAAGACGAGGCTCAACAAGGCTATCCCAATCAAAGGAAACACTCTTAGAGCTTGGAGGGGGAACATTCGAAGAAACCGGAATGCCCCCTATACCAGAAGACTCTGTACTAGAGATCAAACAGACTCTTTTGTTAGGCACTTCACCCCCCAAAAGAGGAGTGTAATCGGCCAGCGATTGCACTGACTCTACCACATTTTCAACTGATGGTTGATGGGATTGATGAGAAACCATATCAGGTCTAGGAGTAGAAGTACTTTCAGACTCGGACCATATCCTTTGAACCTCTGGAATACCAGGGCATAAATGAGTAAGATGGTCTCCCTTGCATATCTTATAAGGGAACTTAGGTTTAAAACTTCTACGTCCAGGTTTCTTATCAACCTCCATTCCGCCAACATGACTAGCAGTGGTTTGCGGAGAGTCCTGAACATGACTTGCAGAGGTCGGTGACTCTTTGCTAGTATGACTCGCAGTGACTAGACTCATGTCCCCAGCATGACTTGCAGCAGCTGAAGACTCATCTCCAACATGACTCGCAGAGGTTGAAGATGAAGTGCTAATGTGACTTGCAGTGACTAGACTTGTGCCCCCAGCATGACTAGCAGCGGCTGAAGACCCATCTCCAACATGACTCGCAGAGGTTGAAGATGAAGTGCTAAAATTCTTCTTCTTCTTTGACTTCCTTTTTCTCCTCTTTTTAGATTTCTTGTTACAAGAAGGGGGAGAAGAAGGAATCGCAGATTTCTCTTTGAAAGAAGATGAACAATTAGCACCCATGTGATGCCCCTGAAATAAAGCATTCAACTGAGAAGCTTCAAGAGCATTCGGAATATTCAGAGTGGACCACAACCAAACAGGTAGTCCAACATTCAACCCAGGAATATTCAAAGTGGCCATCAAGGGAGTACCAACGTTTCCAAAGAAAGGAAAAGCACAAGGATCCCCTTTTGGGAGGGCACCTTGGTTGGTTTCCACAGGAATATTGGCCATATCTAACTGATCCAAAGACCCTTCCCTTGCGGGAATATAGAAATAACCCTTCAAAGAATATGGATAAGCAATCAAAACCTTTGCCCTTGAGGAGGCAACTCCACAACTTCTGAAAGAACGACCAAAAGCCTTTCAAGATCGGTAGAGTGGCAAGCCAGTCACTCAGAACACAAAGTCCAAATGTGACTAGACAAAAATACCTAAAGCCAACTATATACAAGGAGCAAAGAGCACTCACTATAAAGTCCCTAAAGAAACAGCCAGTCAAACAACTTCCAAGTATTTCCGCTCCGGGTGGTGAAGACCGGACACCAAAATACAAGAAAGTGGAGTCAAAGGGCCTTCCGAAAATAGTCTGGGATGATGAGGGCCCAGTCCTATCAGCGAAGGTATCAGAGGAAGTTACGCTGACCTCCTAACAACAGCCTGCGCCGGTGCAAGCCCCCAAGCTTCGCAAGGGTGCCCTCCAGAAGTACTGTCGAGAGTGATACAATGTCGACCTCAGGTGCCACGGGATTCCCCTCCGCAGCCACCTATGCAGATCCCTAGGAGAGGCAACTATGGGTACCAACTCGTCGCAGAAGCCAGGCGGAACAGTCGTGAGGTAAGTTCGGACAAGTAGGAGAGGGGGTATCTCTCTTCCCTGTCTTCACAGACCCTCGTGCTTAACTCCCAGATCCGGAGCTTTCCTGGTCTTCCTAACGCTATTGGATTTACTCTCTTTAATCAGACTCTTATGTTTGACGTTTTGTGTGGCCTTGGAGAGTTAACTCTCCACTCGCCTAATCCAAGGCCCTAAAATCCTAAACTTGTTGGTGTAATAACTAAAACAAAAAGTTCTAGTGGATTTTAATTAAGCGCTTGATTTTATTAGGCTGTTCTTTAAGTCAAAGGTAACGAAAGTGAAACTTGTGGTGTTTTTAGGACGCAAAAAGAAACTACCCTAACTACATGCACATGCACTTTTTCGTTTCGATGAAGAGCAATTTCTATGAGGTTCAGATGTACTTCAAATTAAACAAAGTTTTTTGCTTTCTTTTCAAACTCCACACTCACAAAAGCTAACAAAACTATGCATGCCTAAAAGAGGATGCAAAGCTATGCTAATGCAAGAACTATATGTGAATGCAAGATTTTAAGACTACTCTGCAAACAAAGAAGGAAAGTTGCTGCTTTACCAAATTTTGTCTTGCCACTAAAATGCTTAGATAGAAGATGATGTGTTACCAATCATTTCATCCAAACAATAAAAACAAGTTCTAAGATAAAAAACAAAGCACTTTCACTTCGCAAAAAAGGAAATCAAATGAGAAGCAAGTTTAAGAAAGCGAAACTCAAAAACTTTCAAAAGATTTTCTTTCAATCAAACCAAAAAGTCTTTTTCAAAGGAAAGCTCTCAAAAATACTGACACTAATGATTGATAAACAAGCCACCAAACACTTTTGTGAATTGACACCTTTCAAATGATGAAAACTCAACAAAAATAAAATGTGTTCGAAAACGCTTTTGACAATCAAAAGCAGCAATGAAAGTCTAAAATATCAAAAGACAAGTTTCAAGAAACTAGTAACACACAAATTTCCTGAAACAAAGGAGTAAATGGTCATAAAAATGATTTCGTTAAGCAAACACAAATGTCATGAAAACAAAATGGACACAAAGATTTGAAGACAATCTTCCCACTCTGCCGAAACAGAGCAATCAAGATTCTTAAACAGAAATCTTGTGTGTCAAAAATCAATGACGCTTGCAATCAACGAAAAACAAGACTAGCACTCCTTATAACTAGAGAGAGTTCGAAGCAAGATGCCCCCTGTTAAACAGAGAACTGTCACTGGAAATTGACTGTTTTAAACTGACCCAAACCACCAGACAAACATTCAGCAAAAGAAAAATTATAAATCTTGAAAATTATGTGATATACGTGCCTGCAATTATTTGCAGAATGCGTGTATACGCGACTGTAACTAAGGAAACCTGCGTATACGCGGGTTTACTTAGTGAAACTTGCGTACATACGCTTCTGTAATCCAGAAAAAGTGCGTATCTGAAGTCTTTCAAGAAAAATAAAAAAACACAGACTGAAAACTGGAAAAGCTTGGATTTCAAGAAAAGATCAGACAGTCAGAGCCAACAAACAGAGGGGTTGAGCCTTGATTGGCTTGAGGACTACCCAAACTAGGAACAACAAGAGTGTTGTCCCCAGTGGAGTCGCCAATTCTGGTTGAAGGGAAAGTACCCTAGGGTCCTTTGGGCTAAGACTCTACCAGACTGAAAATTGCTTATACAAAGAAACACACACACACAGCCATCTTTTTTACTTTTAAGCAAATTCTAATGTTTAGGGTACATACCTAAGGTCCTACGTTCGAGAAGACCGTTAGGGTGCAAACCCTTCTTGGAGTTCCCTTCTTCTTTCTTTGACCTGCAAGACAAACAAATCAAAGAACACAACAGTACATGTATAGAAGTTTATGTATAAATCATCTTTATGCTATAAAGTTAGTTATAAAAAATCTTTAAGTAACCACTTTCATAAGAATTCAACACAAGAATCTCATAAGCATAAAGAAAGATTATTCGGGAACAAAGACGTGTTTCTTTATATATAAAGGCAAATAAAGTACATATATCGGAAAGATATCACCTGAACACCTTCAGCAGGCTCCAAGCAAGCTTCCTCCCGGATTCGTTCCAGCCTCCAGCCTCCAACAAGAGCTCCTTCCAAGTCTTACTCAATGATGATGTCAAGGATGAATGATCACCAATACACATGGAAACAAGGGTTTCCTATGCAAGATGGGGGAAGTGCAGAATGCACCAAGGACTTCAGACCTGGTCTAAGGGAAAAATCTCAGCATAATAATCTTGCTCTCCTTTCTCTCTCTCCTTGGCCTTCCCTTTGATGTCTTTTTATACCCTCTCCAAAGTAGTTTTTTTTAGTTAAGAGTTGGTTGGGAACAGTTGGGCCACGGGCACTAACAGGTGATCCAGCAGGTAAACCCGCGATCACCGCCCGAAAAAGAGGAAATTATATTTTTTTAAGTGTTTTAATAGATACACGCGGGTTGGGTATGACATACCCGCGTGTACACGCGTTTAACACAGGGCAAAGTCGCGTATAGGGAATAAAACACTGTTTTTTTAAATTTTTGGACCAGGTCTGGAAGGAGGGGTTGCCCTAGGCCATAAGTGCAGCATCACAAACCATAAGAGTGAGATTTGGAGCTATAACAGAGATGTTTGATGGGTGAATGAAAATCATTCACTGAACCTATTGCATACATTTATATGTAATTCTAATCATACAATTATTATATTACGAAATATCAATCAAATTTATTATAAATTATATAAATATTATTATTATTATCCAATTTTAAGGTCACGACCAAGGGACCCACCTCCCCACAACAATTTTACTGTTAAGTATACAAAGGCATGCACTCTACCCCCCTCTGGTTTTGAACCTGTGACATCTTAGGAGGAAAAACATGATGTTAACCATGAGGCCCACTCAAGTTGTTGATTGTTTAATATAAATCTAAGATTTTATTTTTCTTTTATTTAATGATACAATTTTTGGTGATATTGTGAAATTTTCTCCTTGAAAATGTGTTTTTGAGTATATAAATAGATTCAATCTCTTGACAAATTTATGGGATATTCATATTGTGTAGACTTCAGAACTTAAACTTGTAATTTCAACAAGTCTCTCTCAAATTTCAAGCAAAATTTAATAAACCTCTACAAAAAAATCTAATAAATCCCTACCAAATTTGCAAAATTCACCAAAATATAACCAAAACTTAAGCTATAGTTTTATATATCTATATATAAAAAATAAAGACTACATGACTCAAACTTATACTTTTTACCAAATTTTTACTTGATCTATATTATGCATCAAAAGACTTACCTTAAACTACATCTCAATTTTTCTAAAAAAAAAGTCATAAAAACTAATTAAATTGTAACTTTATTTTATTTATTATTATTACTATTAATTATGAAAAAAACATATAAATTAAACATATAAACATTTACCCCATATATATATAAATGTTCAAAATTAATCATCTATATAACTTTAAAAAATTTATCATTTTTAACTTTTATTTAATTCATTCAAAAAAACAATAACAATGAAAATCTATTATAGTTTTTATTTTAATTTTTTGATATTTATAAATATATTTGGTCAAATTTAATAATTTAAATTATTATCTTTAAGTTTAATCATTTTAAATTAAATTTAAATTTAAAATAATTATAAGTTAAATGTATATTAACTATATAATATATTTCATAGATTAAAAAATAATATTGTATTTTACATTTATCTAATTAATGTTCAAAAATTTATCATCTAATGTCAAATGTTTAATTTAGCTATATTTAACTCCGTGATATGTATTAGCTACTACGAAGCACTTGTTTAGTTATTAAAACTATAATTCATGTTACGATTTCAATCAAAATGTTAATATTTGTAAAATAAACTTAATTCGAAGAATTAAAAATTAAGATACATAAAAGATTAACTCAAAAACTATTTTTAAGTAAAAAATAATTTTTTACAATGCAATGTCTTACATATTGCATAAATGCATTTTTTTCCTTATAATTGCTATGAAGGAAACAATTATGGAAAACCTACTTTATTTTAATGATTTTTTTAATATTTTCAAGTAATTTGTTTTTAAATTAAATATTTGTTATATACACTTATTGGTAAAAATAAATAGCTAAAATTACAAATATTATCGATTTTACTTTACACACAATTGAATTTCATTTAATTCATATATTATAAAAATTGTTTGAAAATTGTAAAATCATATAAAATTTTATACTATAAAAATTATTTAAACATTCTAAAATTATATAAATTTACATGTTAAGATTTAAAATAACTAGTGACTTTTTAGCAAGGAGTGCTTAATATTGCACACATTACTCTTTTGGCAACGATTGTCAAAACATTGCGCTCATTCCATCAATTTTTTTTAGATTAATACTCAAGATGATTAGAATTGATGATCTTTAGAGAAGGAGTGTCTTAACAATCCACCCATTTCATTAGGACCTGTGGTCCGTGCGACGGGCAGGGCAACTCCACCGTGCGAAGTGCATGCAAAATATGAGACGAAACGAGCCAAGAAACGAGTTTATAAGGTGTTGGGCAAGTTGAGGGGGCGGTCCCATGAGTTCGGCGGGCTGACCATCCTCTTGGGCGAAACAACACATGTTGAACGATTCGGCTTGGGCGTTTGGTGTGGGTCGACCGGGTGACACAACCCGCCACCCGCATGTATATATTGGAGGTCGTTTGGAGGAAAACGACCATCATTCGATCCACACGAGTTCGAATAAGGGGTTCTGTAGTGCGTGGATGAGCCCGCACGACGGGTGGAACTCAGGTGTTAACTCATTCAGAAAATTCGTTCGGATAGTCATTTGGGAAAGTCGTTCGGGACAGTCGTTCGAGAAGTCGTTCGGGAAGGTCATTCAGAAAAGTCGTTCAAGCAGGTCATTCAAGCAGAACTCGAGCGAGGTTGTTCCGACGACCTGGGCAAGGTCGTGTGGCGACCTGGGTGAGGTCGTTAGGGTGACCCGGGAGAAGTTGTGTGGCGACCCAGGTGAGGTCATTCGGGCGAACCGAGTGAAGTCGTGTGGCGACTTGGGTGAAGGCGTGTGGCGATTCGGGTGAACGAAGTTGGGTGAACGGGTAGACGTGCAGACGGGCGGCCGGGCGAGGGTGCGTCGTGCACACCGAAACGAAGAATCGCGCAGACGGGCGACCCGGGTAGGGCGCGCCGTGCACGACAAAACAAAGGAAACAGTGAAGTGTTGAGATTGTGAATGAAGGTGTGACTCGTGTGGAGGCGCCCGTGTGTGGTGACTTGGTTACGACGAGACGGGCCCAAGTTGGGCAAACAACACAATTGTGCGACGAGGTGAATGAAGGGTTGGTGAGTCATGCAGCGACCGTGCGGAGGCACCGATGATCTGGGAAACTGAGTTTGCCGAAGCCTGAAAATTGGCTAAGTGTAAATTTGGGGTTTCCCAAGATTTAACTTGTACTTGTAAAAGAAGATTAAATATATTGATTCGGGCATACTCATATTGCAGGGAGTTGCCCCCCTTTATACTGTTGTGCATTTCTCTTGTATAATGTTGTTTATGTGAATGTTATGGGCTTTCACTTGTATAAAAAAACACATTAATAATACTTGGTAACGAAAAAAAAACTAAGTATGCAATGTTAGGCGTAGTCTAGAATCGTAAGTATTGGTGAAAAGAAAACGGTTGGCAGTGCCGCACCTCGCTATAAGCGGTTGAAAGACTATCACAGGTGTAGGGGCATGACAGTTGGTATCAGAGCTAGTTCCGGGGTGTTGGTGTTGGTGTTGAAGCGTTGAAGTTGATACACACTTGCACTTTGTGACAGGTGGTATCAGAGCTGGTGAACTGAATCAAGGAGCTGATTCTATGAAGACCGAAGACTTGGCAGGGAGTTCAAGTTTTGTAGGTGACAGGTGGAATATCAGAGTGATTCAGGCGAATGATGAAACAAGTTTAACAGAGGTGAAGCATCGTGCTTGGACCAAGCTGAATGATAAGGCATGGTAGGTTTGGAAGAATGCGAAGGGAAGCTCTTGCTGACCTTATATAGGTTGAAGCGGTTGGAAGAAGAGAATCCCCAGATTTGAAAGGAACTTGAAGTCTTGGCAAGGAATGTTGAAAACAAACTTCTTCAAATTGGTTGGACAATGGACCAAGATGAAGTTGTAGATTGTTCTGACAAGGAAGAGGAAGCCGTGATGATTGAGGATGTTGCAGATGTGACAACGATGGAGAACGAACTTGAGATTGATCAAGTTGAACCAGGATTGTCCAGTTTGCAGACATGGATGGATGAAGTGAGAAAAGCATCTTATCAGGAAACAATATGGGCTCGCATGTGGAAGCTATAGGAACATGTTATTTAACTTTAAGTAGTGGTTTTGTTTTGGAATTAGAAAAGACCTTTTATGTTCCAAGTTTTTCTAGAAAATTGATCTCAGTTTCAAGGCTTGTACCTTTTGGATATTCCTTAAACTTTTCAGAAAAATCTTTTAGTCTATTCTATAAATCTGATTATGTTGGGAATGGTATTTTGTCTAATGGTCTTTACTACATTAATTTACAAAACAATGTAACTTATGATTCAATGCATGTTCACACTGGCACTAAAAGATGTGTTATTAATGAAGATTCCTCTACATTATGGCACCGAAGACTAGGTCATATCTCCATAGATAGAATTAAAAGATTGGTAAATGAAGGAATACTTAATACCCTAGATTTTACTGATTTTGAGACTTGTGTGAACTGCATAAAGGGAAAGCAGACCAACAAGTCAAAGAAAGGTGCCAATAGGAGTTCGGACATATTAGAGATGATACATACTGATATATGTAGTCCAGACATCAACTCACATGGTCAGAGATACTTCAACTCCTTTATAGATGATTACTCACGATATATGTATCTCTACATGCTTCATAAAAAGAGCGAAGCATTAGATGCCTTTAAGATCTTTAAGGCTGAAGTAGAGAAACAATGCGGCAAGCAAATTAAGATCGTGAGATCAGATAGAGGTGGAGAATATTATGGTAGATACACAGAAGATGGACAAGCACCTGGGCCATTTGCTAAGTTTCTTCAAGAGCATGGGATTGTTGCCCAATACACCATACCTGGTTCACCCGACCAGAATGGTGTAGGAGAAAGAAGAAATCGAACATTATTGGACATGGTGCGGAGTATGCTTAGCAGCTCCAATCTTCCTAAATCCTTGTGGACTAAAGCACTTAAGACGTCAATGTATATATTAAACCGAGTTCCAACCAAGGCAGTTCCTAAAATGCCATTTGAATTATGGAAAGGTTGGAAACCGAGTTTGCGACATATGCGCGTTTGGGGATGCCCGTCTGAAGTGAGAATTTATAATCCACAAGAGAAGAAGCTGGACCCAAGGACCATTAGTGGGTATTTCATTGGATATGCTGAAAGGTCTAAAGGTTACAAATTTTATTGTCCATCTCACAGCACTAGGATTGTGGAATCAAGAAATGCAAAGTCTCTTGAAAATGACTTGATCAGTGGGAGCGATCAAACCAGAAACATAGTTTCTGAGAAGGATCATTTAGAATCTCAACCTTCCATTTCAAGTGATAGATTGGTTATTGTTCATAGCACGCCTCAAGTACAAATTGGTGTTGAACAACCAATTGTTGAAGTTCCACAAGCTGCTGACGATATTCCAGTAGATCAAGGAGTTCAAGAGTTGCAAGGAACTTTTGAACAACAAGTTGAACCACATACTTCTCAGGAAGATGATGGTACAATATTAAGAAGATCTACTAGACCTAAGAGATCAGCAATTCCTAATGATTATGTTGTGTATATACAAGAATCTGACTACAACATTGGAGCCGAAAATGATCCCGAGTCCTTTTCACAAGCCATGAGTTGCAAAGAATTAGAACTATGGTACAATGCTATGAAGGAAGAGATGAATTCCATAAAGAGTAATGAAGTCTGGGATCTTGTTGAGTTGCCTAATGGTGCAAAAGCCATTGGATGTAAATGGGTCTTTAAGACAAAGAAAGACTCATTTGGCAACATTGAGAGATACAAGGCAAGACTTGTTGCTAAGGGATTCACTCAGAAAGAAGGAATCGACTACACGGAGACTTTTTCTCCTATATCTAAGAAAGATTCCTTGCGCGTTATTATGGCATTAGTAGCCCATTTTGACTTGGAGTTGCATCAAATGGAGATCTAGAGGAGGAGGTTTACATGAAACAACCTGAAGGATTCCCCTCTAGTGATGGTAAGCAATTGGTTTGCAAGCTCAAGAAGTCATTATATGGTTTAAAACAAGCATCCTGCCAATGGTATTTGAAATTCCATAATGTAATTTCTTCTTTTGGTTTTGTAGAAAACATTATGGATCAATGTATATACCTGAAAGTTAGTGGGAGTAAAATTTGTTTTCTTGTTTTATATGTGGATGACCTTTTGCTAGCATCCAATGATAAGGGTTTGCTACATGAGGTGAAACAATTCCTCTCTAAAAATTTTGATATGAATGATATGGGTGAGGCATCTTATGTCATTGGCATTAAGATCCATAGAGACAGATTTCGAGGCATCTTGGGTCTGTCACAGGAAACCTATATTAATAAAATTTTAGAGAGATTTCGGATGAAGGATTGTTCACCAAGTGTAGCTCCCATTGTGAAGGGTGATAGGTTCAATTTGAACCAATGCCCGAAGAACGACTTTGAAAGGCAACAAATGAAGAACATTCCATATGCTTCTGTTGTCGAAAGCTTAATGTATGCTCAAGCCTGCACAAGACCTGACATTGCATTTGTTGTGGGAATGTTGGGACGATATCAGAGTGATCCAGGTTTAGACCACTCGAGAGCTGCAAAGAAAGTTATGAGGTACGTTCAAGGAACCAAAGACTAAATGCTTATGTATAGACGGGCGGACAACTTGGAAGTAATTGGCTACTCAGATTCTGACTTTGCTGGATGTGTTGATTCACGCAAATGAACATCAGGATACATTTTTATGATGGTCGGTGGAGCTGTGTCGTGGAGGAGTGCCAAGCAGACCTTGATTGCCACTTCCACTATGGAAGTCGAGTTCGTTTCCTGTTTTGAGGCTACTTTACATGGTGTATGGCTTAGGAGTTTCATTTCTGGGCTTAGAATTATGGATTCTATCTCTAAGCCATTGAGAATATATTGCGATAATTCAACTACTGTTTTTATGGCTAAAAACAATAAAAGTGGGAGTTGAAATAAACACATCGACATTAAGTATTTAGCTATAAGGGAACGTGTCAAAGAAAAGAAAGTGGTCATTGAGCACGTCAGCACTGAGTTAATGATCGCTGATCCTTTGACTAAGGGCGTGCCACCGTTTAAATTCAAGGATCATGTATTGAATATGGGACTTGGTTCCATTATGTAGTTTCTCATTGTATGGACAATGTTATGTTAATGAAATTCTTAATTATTGTGATGTTTTTTCTCATATTTATGTGCACTTTAAGTTGATTTGAGAAAATTCATTTAAGAAGGACCAAGATATTGTTGCCACATAAATTATAATAAGAATAAATGCATTGTAATACATGGAAGATAATACTCGTCATTAGAGGACTTGTCGCCATGATTCATGTATCTATTACTTAATATAGATTATCAATGGTTTTTAAGTTGAGACATTAAGTTTGGAAGTATGGACCAAGTGGGAGAATGTTAAGCTCCATTAATTTTGCACAATTGCTGCCTACAATTATGGAATTGCAGTCTTTCCTTAACTTATGGAAACCAACTACAGTAGTTTCCTTAAGTTAAGAAAATCAACTGCAATTACTAAATTTGTAATTGGGAGCTACTAAAGTGGTCCATCACTTTGATTTGAGTTCTCTGCCTTGATTTGTGGGACATCTAACACATAGCTATTAGAAGCTTGATAGAAGCTTAGCTACATGTTCATCTGTTTGGTCCCCAAGCTCATCTCTCAATCCCCTTTAGTTTTACACCATCAAGCTGAGATAGCAGAGCTTGGAAGTGCCTTCAGAATTTTGTATGTTTTTCTTTTGCTTGGATTGAAGCTGGAGTGCTGAAGAAGAAGCAAGTGGACTGTGGCCTGCATCAAAACATCACCAATGGTTGGAGGTAATTCGTATCCCTGGGCATTAAGTTTCAACAATTCTTTTGAGTTCTTTCCGCATGCAGAATCACTGTTTAAGTTTATGATATCCTAACACGTTCAACGCATTATCTCCTCATAATTCTCAGCAAAGGCACCAGATTGTACAGAATTTTGCATCAAAACATTATATTTATTAATTAATAGAGAGAAAATCAATATAGAAAGGATGGTCACTATCGTTCCTCTCAATCCCAAGGAGCATAATTGTCTGCTCTGATACCACTTTGATGTAGCAAAGCTACAATTTTTCAGGATCCTCGGACATGTGGTTTATTGGTCCAACATATGGACGAAATCATCTATTATACAACAAATATAAAGAGTTTCAAAATTAAAAATCAACACATAACATTGACGTTTACACAATACGTATTTACATTAAAACTCAGAAAATAATTCATTAATAAAATATTTACATGAGAATTATTCTCATTCCTCACTCTCACACCCCTTCTACTGCCTTTAAGGCTTACCAATATATACAAAAGGATTCTGCAACCATTTCTAGTTCAAATCCCACAATCTACTCAATCATATCCTAAAAGTCCTATAATTCCACTTTTAACTCAACTAATCCTCTATTCTAGGATCCACTAATCCCTAAGATCTCTATGAGATCTTTACAAGTTTATCATCACTCATATTCTCTCATAATTGAGAATATTTACAATTAAAAACCTCACACACATATTTTCATTCAATTTAAAAAAAATATACAAATAAATTAAAAACATACAAATATATATAGTGATTTTGTGAAGCACGATGCTACTGCATCATCAGGAGTAGAGGAGATAGTGAAGAAATAAAGACCTAGGATAATGAAGGAATATGGCCCCAAGAAGAGGGTAGTGGGGTAGCACAACCCTTAAGTGCTCTTCATGATGCTTTTCATTCTTGGAATACATAAGAATATCATCCAAAAATACTTGGACAAAGTGGTCCAAAAGCTTCTGGAACAGGCCATTCATGAGGCTTATGAACATATTTGGTGCATTGGTCAAACCAAACCACACAACAACAAATTCATAATTCATGAAGCAAGTTATAAAGGTGGTCTTTGCCATGTTGCCTTCCTTAATTCTTAACTGGTAATATGTAGTTACCAGATCTATTTTAAGGAAAACCATTGCCATTTTATCACATAGATAATCTCTTCTAGGTATAGTATACATAGTTTTTAATGTCATAAATAATCTCACACTAATCCCACTAGCAGTGTGGTATCTTGGTTCAATGTTGATATTACAACCTAGTATAAAAGAAATGTGGTAAAAATATCTCAGATTCATTCTCAAATATAAATAAAATATCTGAGTGTCCAAATAAAGTAATATAATTTTATAGTAATTTTGGGAAGATAAAATAATAAAATTTGCAAAAGAAATATTTTGTACAAAATTTTGAATATAAAAGGATATATATATATATATATATAAAATTAAGAAATTTAAATAAATAATTTAAATATTTATATTAATTTATTTATTTTCTATTCTTTTAAATAGTTCATTAAGAAATTTAAATAAATGATTTGAATATTTATATTAATTTATTTATTTTAATATCAATTTCTCTATTGCAAAATATAATCCATAAATAAAATATTTTCAACCTATTTTAAATAAAATACTTTTAATTGATTAAAACCTTTCTAAATAATTTTGAGTTTTTTTAATATATACCTTGGTCCGGATTTTCCATAAACTCCATTCCCGTAGGTTATCAGGGTATACAAATCCGGATTCTACTCTTCCAATACAACAAATTGTCAACGGCGGGTGGCTTCGGGGTGTCATTTTTCATGAACCCCGTTTCCGTGCTCTGTCGCCGGTTTTTATATCGTTTATCAGGGTCTACCAATCGAAACCGTACGGATTTGTCAACAAAATAAAGGCGCTGACTTTGTAAACATTTTGAATTTTTATTTATAAAGTATAATTACACATTTATGAATTTTTATTTATGATTTGTTTTCCTGTGACACATTTCAATGGGGCGCGGATTTAGTATGAAAAAAAGGTTGAACGTACATGAATATGCGTAGAGATAAGTTTATTAGGATCAATCAAGTTTATAATTAGTTTAGAAAATAATAAAAATATTTATAAGATTATGATAAAATTTGGCGGAAAATACTTTAATTTTCTAATTAAAAAAAAATGGATTCCAAATCTGTGGTTTAGGGAAATTTGTGGCCTCTTTTAAATGAAGTTGTATTAATACTAAACAAAAAGAAGCAAAATTGGTATATATATATATATATATATTCGTTTATTTTAATTTATAAATAAATGGTATTTTTCACCACATTTTTTTAATTAATTTTATAAAAAGTTGATAGAGATTTTTAAAAAGTTAAATTTAAGTAGAATTTGATTCTCTTAGGGTTTTTTCATGGTGCTCATCTATTTATGTATTCAAAAATGAAAAAGTCTATTTCATCTATAAGTTAGAGTATGCCATTTTTTGAGTAAGTTCATTTGTATTACTTTAAATATCAAACATAGAGAGAGAGAGTCGTTGTGGTCTTAATCTGCTAAGTGCAAAACATATGTTGTTGACCACCTACTAATACAGTAGTTTTTCCACTCATGAAGTTTCAAAAATTTAATTAGAGCTAGAGTATCTATATCAATATTCTAATACCCAAAATTAAAAGTCAACATTCAATCTCAAGTGTTGGATGATGTCACTAGAGCTAGATCTCTAGCACTAGAACATGTAGGATCATGAGAAACAAGTCCACATTTAAAATGGTGTTCAATGTTAGTCAACTTCTCATCCATCCTCTCTAGAATGAAACTCTGGCTTCACTAAATCATTTGATGTCTTCCAAACTATTGATGTTATTATTAGATTAACAAATCTTAACCAATCAACTCCTAGAATGTCATTATACTATTGGGTTATTTTATGTGTTTTATGAATTTTTTGATTTTTTAAGTATGAAAAACATAACAACATTTTAAATGACAAGCAAAATGGTTGTATATACATTAAGTACAAAACTTATCGCAAAAATAAATAAATTTCCACAAGTAAAGAGAAAAATTAAAATGGAAAATTAAACGAATGAAACGAGCTAATCAAGATTAAGGCAGATGCCTTGTATCTCACAAAGCATAAATTTCTTAAAACAAATAAATAAATTGTTGACAAATAAGATACATGTAAGATGTAGAGAGATATATGAACAAGTGTTTGATGAATCAAAGGCAATTTTTTGTTAAACAAGACAGAGTACAACCAAAATCCTAAAAGGAAAGCCCTTGCAAAGACTCTTGACAAGCCCAATCATGGACTACTACAATGTAAAGCTATCATATACAATAATACGAGGAAGAAACAAGAATGACAAAAAAATGAAATCCTTCATGAAAACAAGATGTTGGCCCCTAAATTTATTAGCCTAACTTTCAAAAAACAATAAAAATAATAAAAAAGGCATAAGATACTTGAATGATTTTCAATAATTTTAGTGGAGTCATCTAGTTTGATGCCCCTTAGTGATATAAAGTTGTTGTCACCATCAGGATTACCCTAAAATTTTGTAAGAAACTTGTAAATATTAGTGGAATGATAGCAACCAAAAAGTTATGGCATATCTCTTCCTCAACATTTCTCTCTTTTTTTCCTTCATATATTTTTACTCTTTTTAAGAAGGCTCCAAGAAGTTTTGGTAGTTTTCCTTTAAGTTTAAAGATTGAATTAATTAGATTTCTAATCAAGCATGATTAGATAACAAGAGGAGAAACTTCTAAAGGTTGTTCAAAATATTTATTTTAAGCTAGACCCTATAGGTGGGACCCACTGTAATCCATTAAATCAGGTTTTCGTTTTTCCTTTTAATGTATATAAATAGTCATTATGTATCATTTTATTTGTTGAATTTCTAAACTTTAAACTAGATTAATAATCACAACATGTATCATAAGACTAACCATGAGAATTAATAAACAACCACCACATATAACTTATCATCGTAGCTTTCTTTTTGTAATCTTAGCAGTACCTTTCATTCATTAATCTATAAACATGCAGGTTATAAATATATGGGTCGTTCGGTGGTCTCAACCCGCCTTGTGGAAAACCAGCTATGTTGGTCACTAAATCGCATTATAAGCCATCCAAAACATAAATAGTTTAGTGTTTTTAGCCAACCCTTATAAGGCTAATAGTATGGAACCAACTAATAAACATCTAATTGAAAACATAGATACTACCTGAAATAAACAAGAAATAATGAGCCAAAATTAACAATCATAGATTCGACTCATTAATCCTCCGACGATTCCACTGGAGCAAGATCTTTAGCACTTGATCTTGGCAATTTAGATTGCGGAAGACAAGGGATATTACGCTCAATGCATCCAGATGGGCGTTCTGATTCTGTAACTGATGTTGGATAAGCAAGAGCTCATTTTGAATGTCTTGTAGACTCGGATCGACCTCATTGTGCGCCAGCGTGTTCATGGTCGCAACCATTTCTTTGGCCACTATGCACTTCTTTACCCAGTAAAGATGAATGGACTATCTGAATAGGGTGAGATGGTTGCGCATGCACCTAGGGTCCATGATTAGTTCCCCCTAGTCTGCAACTGGTGGTTTAAGCTCAGCTTGTGAGTTCAACTCTGCGTCCCAGTTCCCAATAAATTATTTCACCTGCATCTGGTTCCCTTCATAGTAAGCCTTGACTATGGACTGAAGATTCTTAGAATATGATTTTTTCACCATTTATCACTCATTCCCTTGCCACGTAGTCCCCTACCGTGTAGTTCCCCTCTACGTTGTTCCGTATCGTGTAGTCTCCCACCGCTCATTCCTTTGTTGCACGGTCCTCTGCCACTTAGTTTGATGGAAATATGAATCTACATATTTTCCTTTTTCTTTGTGGTGTCTTTTGCCTCTTCTACCTTGACCCGAGGCTCCACCATGAGGCTAACACTTCACCATATCTACCAAGTCGGACCCCCTTTCTTCACCCTTCTCCCACTTTCCCGCGCTCATCACCCAACGCACTGTATAGAACCTAGAAGTAAACATGGAATATAATTTGTATAGAGAATCACCTAAAAAACAAGAATTAACTTAATGAATGGCCAGAGAAACAAATGCAATGTCGACCAACACCGCGTCCCTTCAAAATTCCTCCACCCGATCCAACAAACATATATAATTAATAACCCTTCGGAGGTGGGAGGTATCACCAGAATAGAAACGATGTCCTCCATACCCCATAAGCCCTGCGTCCCTAGACTTGGCCCTGATAATGTTCCAAAAAGTTTGCTCTCCATAGGGCTTGCCCCGATAATTCAGCCCTAAATCAAGAAACCCAATTATCAACATGCAGTGAAAACATCATGAGAAAAAGCTAGAAACCAGTAAACATGCCCATGCGAGAAACAATATTGCAAAAAAATATAGAAATTGACATTACAGAATTTAGAAGGTCTATATTTTCAGTCACAGGAACTGTTAATTTAACCAATGTTTCCTTTCCCCTTTGGGCACGAAGTTTATCCTGAGTACCCACCTCCCACCTAGGATACAAAGATAGCATTATAACATACTGGACTCTACCATCCTTGAGTAGAGACAGGAATCATATAGGCATTTCTCTTGCATTCTCGGCATCACGAACCTATAACCAACAAACTTAGGCTCCTTGAGAAGCTAAGGATGTGAGTTTATACGCCAGATATATGGTGTTAACTCCATCTTCACTCCCACTACCTGTAGGTGCCAAGGATTAATAACTTTCATGTCATGGATCTCCCAAGATCCATGATGCTACATATTATCACAGTGAATATGTGTGTGAGGTGTGGGGGATACCACCCACCGTCCCAAAACAATAAAAGCTCTGTCATGTCAATCAAGGCCAAGTGGGCCTCCAGCTGTCTCACACTCTAATCGGTTGTTCTGATTATGCGTCAATTCTTCGTTTAGAATAAGAGTTAATTGGTTCATTCTTGCTTCCCCAATCTCCCTTATCCAAGGCTTATCTATTTTCACTCTCGGGTGAAGACAACCCTAGTTTGCTAAGAAACTTGAAACTTTGTTGTCATTGCAGTGAACATGCGAGGGGATGATATATTCGAAATCTTGAATGAGTTCACCAATATCCTAGATCGAGTGAGAAGTCCTCTAGCTTTTACTAATGTTTTCCCACTGAGACCCTTGGTTAAGATTCTTAATACTATCAATGACCACAAAAGTCACCTTCCACCACCATTTTTCTTAGCCCTTCCCTTTTGGCTATTATCAAGCCACGTTTAATAGCATTGAATTCAACTTCATTGTTACTTCCAATGCCACAATCTGGAGCATATATTTGGACAACCTAACCCTGCGAACCCCTGATGACCCCTCCAAAGGCCACATCCCCAAGGTTACCTTTGGATGCGCCATCAAAGTTTAGCTTGTGAAAATCCTAATGGGGGAAGGAGAAGCAAGAAGGAGATTCAATGGGAGGCAACTTTAATTTCCAAGATGAGGGTCTAAGAATTTGTGGGGATAAGTGTACAGTAGATAGTATTTGTTCTTCCTGGGGGTTGACCTTCCAATCATCAAAATTCCATTTCTCTAGAAGTATAGATTCTCTTACATTTTGGAGTATTCCTTTCCAAATTTCCAAGTGTGACAATTTCTAGTCCTTGAAAATACTTATGTTCCTTTCCTTCCATGCTGCCCATAAAAGAAAGCTGAGAGATAGAAAACATACTTGATTTACCACTGGACTAGACAAGGTTCATTTCCTCCAACTCCAATGGTGGATCACATACTAGTATTATCCCAGTCTAGATGACTAAAAAGAATATCTATCCAGAGCTGGGCTATAAAGGGGCATAGATTTAGGAGATGCTCTATGGTTTCAATCTGAGTGGCATAAATATTGTAAAAATATGGCCCATGGATTCCTCTCTTCTGTAACTGGTTCCAGGTGAGAACCTACCACTACACACTAGCCATAGGAAATACATTAGTTTCGTCCAAAATTGTCTCGTTCATACTTTCCTCTAGAGTGGAATGTTCTGATCTAGATGTTCCTATACTGCCAATTGGTAAGATTCTTTTATGGTGAACATACCTTTAGTTTTATAGCCCCACCTGAGAATGTTATGTACTTCTAATAATGAAATTATTCTAGTGCGCAACTTAGAATCAAACGCATCCCATTGGTTTGAGTTACGAGGGTTGTGCCAGTCTTGTTTCGTTTTCCACTCTCTCCATTGGTTCTTGGGGGTTGGGTCCCAAAACTAATTAATTGTCAAGTTTTAGGGACTATTAGTGAAAATGAAGATCTCTGCCAAATCCTGGTAACTCGAGAATTTTTCCCATTGTTGCCACGGATATGGACAGAATAGAGCTCTCCTCCCATATTTGATTTCCCAAAACGTATGGTTGTGAATTAACTCTTTATTCTCAGAAGCTAAGTTCCAAATTGATGATCCTCTTGGATTTCCCTGCATTCTCAGTATTTCCTTTGTAGTTTAAGTCATGTTATATTTCCGGCCCTAGATGACCATCCAGAGATCAGTACCACCTTGAAATCATTGCCACTAGAGTTTTGCCCCCACCACTTTGTTACACATCATTTTGTCACATTAGGAAACCGATCATCAGAATTGGATCTCTCGTCATCCATCCAAGTGTCATGAATCACTCCCTTGCAAGTCAAAAACTTATATACCTTAAATAAAGTGGAATTTTTGGATCTCTTGGTAAAAAACCCTTCTTTTGAGCATTTCCGCAGTTTTTCTGAACAAAAACTGCACATGTGCAATTTCTTCCACTGTAAACTATAGATCTGCACTGTGTTTCTAAAAAAAAATGTGCAGGTAAATCAATAAAAAGTAAAAACAAAAAGTGAGATTTATAAGCCTTGTTGGGCGAATCATTCCCAACAGAAAGCCTCAAACTCATGTTTATTCAAGCCTAACCTCATTTTTTATGGAACTAATTACCATTATTCAAGAGCCCTCATCCCTCTTTTAGTGGATCTCGTCCTTGGACTAAGGATCTCAAACTACTTCTTTTTGGCCTATTAATCAAACCATAGGTGGGTGAATTTAGGGAGGCTGTTGAGAGTAAGTTTATGTTGGAGTAATCAGGTTGGAGAGCTTATCATTCTTGGGGAGGGAGATCAATGGGAGGAGTTTCACAACATCAAGGCACATGTTTTATAGATCCTTTATGTTTATGAAATTAATACAAACAAGAATTTCTTCTCACTTCATTGTTTAATGGATTAATTGATCGATCTCCATTGGAATGATGTTATTTATATTTTTTTTATTAGAATGATGTTTGTTACTAATCTCCTTGATCACCAATTTGAATTATTGAATAATTTATGTTTCATATGACTTTGATCCTTTATTGTTTCCATGTGTGCAGGTCTAGATTCAAGCATGGAGAAGTTGCACTGAAACACAAAGAGGGATCTTCATCAAGCAATTCGTAATAAGGTATGAATTTCCATTGATCACCTTTTTAGCTTATGATTGAAGGAAAGATAGATTCAGTGAAGGAATTAGCTTGATTGTTTGTTTGTTTCTAGTTTCCTTTTAGAATCTAGGGAAATTTCTCTTGTTAGCAAGAGGAATTTATCTGCCTATCAAATTGATGACCATACTGGGAATGACTTGTTCTCTTCCATCTCCTTGTTTTTTGTTATCGAACCTATTTTGTTAGATTTATCTGAGTCTTAACAAGTTAATGATATTTCAGATTTTGTGATTTGTTTGGATACTTTTCTGGAAGAAACCGCACATGTGAAATTTTTCTTCATAAAAACTATGCATATGTCTAAAAGGAATTTTGTACAAAGAGATCAGGAAATCCACTTGATTCAAGGCAAAATGCCAAAGATTCGCTGGGAGGATGGAAGATCTGATTTTGATGGGAAGTTTGGTGATGACTAATGTGGATGGATCGAACTCTGGGAACCAAAAAGTGAGGAATAAGCCTTTATCATATCCAGAATTGGATCACTAGTTAAGGCTTTTTGATAATCCGTCTCAAGGAAACACTACAATATAAAAATCCTTTAGGAGCATACTCATAACCTTGCAGTTGTTGGTCCATTCAGAATGAATCCAATGGTAGATATCTGCTGATGCGGGGCCATAGCCCATTAAACCTGCATATAATGCCATGATCCAGAAAATGCTGGGTTTGCTCATCCAGCGATGGATGCATTATTTCTATGGAGGGGGTTTCCTTCAGTTTATCCACCAGGAAAGGCTTGGGAGCTTGAGCAGGTGGATCTGTTTTCTTTGGAGTCTTAGCATGGACAGCATCCTTGTAAGAAAAAGCCTTAGCTGAGGATGACTGTCCTGCTGCGCCTCCTCTTAGACGCAGGATGAGTTCTATGGAAGAATTTCTCTGGATGCTGTAAAAAGACAGGGGGTTGAGATCCTCAAGCTGTTTACCTGCGTGGAGAAGTCGATATGCTGCATAGGGAATCCCCAACTTGATTTCCAGAGCCTGCTTGAGGTCTTGCACTAGATCCGTCGCTCTTACCCATTGCAACAGGGGTTTTGCCAGATATGGTTTTGATCTGGATCTGAAAAGAGGCTTTCGAAGGCTGCCTGAGGACCTGCGATTCATCAGTGATCAGATGGACCTGCATTCCTTTGCAGAGGAGCGATTACTCCAGCATTGGCAGGGCCGGGCTGGGTCTGACGGCGTCCGGTGAAGAGATGACAACTGCTGATCTTCTGGTTTTCGTCTTCAGGGCCTTGCCAAAAAACGCGTGACCTCTGTTCCTGTCAAACGGATCCCGGTTGGATCTGCGAAGGTAGGGCCTTGCCATCGAATGAAGGCACGGATCTGCCTTATGCCATCCCCTGAGAATGCCTGCATGTGGCTTTTGACTTTCGCTGACCCGTCTCTTGCCGTATTCGCAGGCTGATCTACCAGATCTGTGCACAATATTCACGGCAACGGGTGGTGCAAAGTGTGCCAGGGTAAGATCCAACCGGTTTTGATTAAGAACCTCCAGCCGAAGAGAAAGGGTTTCTACTGCCGCCCTGTGGTTATTGATCTGCATCCAAAGGGAAGAGAACCGCACCAGTCTCTGTATGCAGATCGAAGAATCCGTCCCATCAAAAGTTCTGGCCCAGAACCGGTATGAAGCCACGATTTCTGAGCATCTCGCATCCCGGCCTTTAATCGATCCATTGCAGAGCAGAGATTTTTGGATCTCGACGGCGCAGATGTAGATTGAAACCCTAGACTCGCAGATGGCTTCCATTGCTCCCGATTCCACCGATTCACCCTATTTCTTAATAATTATTAATCAATATTTTAAATTTAATTGAACACTAACAACAATTAGCATGATAGGATCAAGTAGGGCATTACATACACCCCTCCTTCAGAAAAATTGGTCCCGAAGTTCGAGTGAAAGAGATACGAGTTCGAAAGAAGTTTGACAATAAGGCATAACAAAATAGAGAGAGAGTTATAGTAGTCAAATTAAGTAAGTCAGGTAATGATACCACTTCCCATCACTGGTCTCCAACTAATATATATCATCCTATCCTTCCTAACCTACTTCCACTCCCACCCTATCCATCCTTTGCTGCTATATACTATGGCATTGGCTATACCAATGTAACTACTTATAAAACTAATATGGCAGAAACATTGACTATATCGACCTAACTTCCGCAACAAGAAACTCACAATCGTCATCACATGTCTAGGGGAGCATGTCCATCACTGCCCTCCCAAGATTCCAGGTTTGGAGGTTACATGGTGGGAAATACCTCCACCCCTCCTCACAACTAGGGTCAACACCCTAATATGGACCACACTACAATGCTGGTTGGATACTTTTCATCGAATAATCTAGTGAGATAGTCATGTCACTTGCCATTGACATTTTACCCATGTCATAAGAGTGCATATCAAATAGATACAAAATGTAATAGAACAATGTACATCATAGCATTTGTCATTGGATGTCTCGATGTTCCCCATTGGAAGAGTAGATCTTGGTTATCATATAGCTCTTTCCAATCTACAAGTATATCTTGGTTATCATATAGCTCTTTCCAATCTACATGTTCTCAGTCATGCATATACATAACAACAAAATATATATAGATAAGTGATCTTAAACATCACTTTATTAAGTCTAGTATCCATGTGTCAATTTTGTACATCATATTGGAAATAAATCTTACATTAGATAAATCATAATTTTTCTAAGTCATTCATTAGATAAATCATAACCACTTAAGAGATACATGAAACAAAAATAACTCGGATAAGACATACATTAGATAAATCATAACCAAGTAAGTCGTACATTAGGTCATACATCAAATATTTCAATCAAAAATACCTAATCCATCTAATGATTTATATAAGTAGTTTCACCTGTCTAAATGCGTCAATATTAGATAGTGTTCATAAATAAATAACATGGAACTACAAATAGAGCCTTAACATAGGTATATATCTAAGTCAAAATGAGGATAACAGAGGCTCAGAATGTGAGTGGTAGTCACGACGTATAGTCTCTGCATCCTCCTAGGTAACCAATCATGGGCTATACTTGTCCCACTAGAAATCACCAAGGTTCACCATGTGACATCTGAGTTGTTGAACCCTACGGTCCAATATGCATAATGGTTCGACCAATATGGTTCCCACGTTAGAGACCTGCAATTCTCTCCAATCCATTTTATGATATTCATCAAAAACATAATGTTGTAAAATAGATACATGAAAAAAATCATGAGTTTTATGCAAATAGGATGGCAGTACAAGATGATATGCAACTAGTCCAATCTTCTCCTTGATCCTAAAAGGTCCTATAAAAGGAGATGACAACTTCGTCCTGCTGGATGGTGATGATCAACCTTCACTCGTTGACATTCAAGACATTTGGCAACAAACTAGACTCTGTCGTGCTTCATGCTATCCAAAAGAATATTTTCTTCATGTCTGCATACATCTTCTTCACTCCACAATGTGCACAATAGATTTCTCTATGTGACTCTTCGACGAAGGTTCTTCTTAGAACCCCTTCCTTAGGTATGTACATTCTCCCTTGAAATCTCAATATTCCATCTAGTTCAAGGACATATCACTCAAACTTTGGTTCTATTTGCTTCCGACTATGGAGTGATAATATAACCTTTAGATATGAACTATCTTCAAAGAGTTTCCCCAACACACGTTCCCTCAAAGTGGCCCTCAAGGATACTAGGGAGAAGGTTTGTGGCCTCGCGCTTAGTGCATTGGCCACCACATTCTCCTTTCCCTTAATGTATGAGATTCCAAAATCATACTCACTCATGAATTCTCTCTATCGCCTCTATCTGGAATTCAAATCCCTTTGAGTGAAGTGGTTTTTCAAGATTTGATGATCTGTTCTTAACGCAAAGCTTCTCCCAATGAGGTGGTGTCTTGACAGTTTCAAAGCCAACATCACTGCTGCTAACTCTATTTCATGGGTAGCATACAACTCTTCATGTTTCTTCAAATTTCTAGACGCGTAAGCTATAACTCTGTGTTCTTGCATCAATACTGCTCCCAATCCTTGCTTCGAAGCATCGGTTCAAACAGTGAAGTCTTTTCCATGTATGGTACTCGAATGATTGGTGCACTAGTTAGTAACCTCTTTAGTTCAGTGAATGCAGTGTCACATTCATATGTCCATTCATACCTAACCCCTTTTCACTGTAATGTGGTGATGTCTTTGGAATCCTTGAAAACACTTCCACAAACTTGTGATAATAACTTGCTAGCCCCATAAAACTATGCACCTATGAGAATTTTTTGGTACTAGCCAATCCATTATGGCCTTTGTCTTTTCCAATTCAATTTAAATCCCTTCTCATGAAATGATGTGCCCAAGATAATGAATTTTCTTTTGAAAGAAGGAAAATTTTTACAATTTTCGATATAATTGATTTTCCCTTCAGCAAGTCAATACAACACTTAGGTGCTCTTCATGCTCATTTTCATTCTTGGAATACACAAGAATGTCATCTAGAAAGACTTGCACAAATTGGTCCAAATACTTCCTGAACACACCATTCATGAGGCTCATGAATATTGTTGGTTCATTGGTCAAACCAAATGGAACAACTACGAACTCGTAGTGCCCAAAACGAGTTCAAAATTTGGTTTTTGACATGTCACCTTCTCTAATCCTGAATTGGTGGTATCCAGATCATAGATCGATCTTTGAGAAAATTACTGCTCCCTTCATTTGATCAAATAGGTCATTTATTCTAGGTATCGAGTACCTATTATTGATTCTGGCTCTACTCAAGTCCTTATAATCTATGAATAGCCTTAAGAAACCATCCTTCTTCCTGACGAAAATCACTAGTGCACCCCAAGGTGAAATACTAGGTCCAATAAATCCCAAATCTAAAAGCTCTTTTAACTGCATTTGCAACTCAAAAGGTTCTGGAGCTATCATCCTATAGGGTGCCCTAGATATTGGTTTTGCACCATGTTTTAGGTCGATTGTGAAATCAATCTCCCTTACAAGAGGTAATCTAGGAAATTCCTTAGGAAAAACATCCTTGAACTCTAACAAAATTAGGTGTTGATCTAGGGAGGGTCTTTTCTGGTCACTTACATCCTCGACCACATATAGTTTGCAACCTTTTTGGAGATAATATTTTACCTTAATCATGGAGATGAATCGTAGGGACACTCCTCTCTTGATACCACAAATCTCAATTGACCTACGTTCATCATCTAAAAAAATCACCCTCTTTTTGAAATAATCTACCACATCTTGATGAGATTCTAGCCAGTCTATACAAATAATTACATTGTACGTCCCCAATGTTGTGATGTATGCCTTCAACTTAGTTATACATACCCCGAGGTTCACCTAACATTGGTCAACACTAGGTCCTACTTCCTGTTTTATCCCAGAAGCCTTCTCAACTTGCTTAAAGACATCGTGCTCATAGGCTGCCAACCCACACTTTTCTAATGCAACTGGTGAAATGAAACTATCTATAGCACTAAAATCATTTTTTTTAACTTTTAGTTTGTTTATCATACTTGAGGTTTCTACCGTGGAAGATTGGTGTTCAACTTGTTGGTTATAAACTTCTGGATAGATTTGATGGTGGCTACTTGATCCCACATTGGTGATTTCCCTTCTCTATGGTTGTTACCAGTTTGTAACTTAGGACAGTCACGTTGGTAATGAGGTCCCCCACATCCCCAACAAGTGATGCATGGAACGACCTCCACTAAAATCTAGGAGCTTAATCTTTTGGAGCTCCCTAGTAATGTCTTCGATTGGAGGTCCTCTATTAGAGGCCCTTGATCCCTCAAGATTTCCCAACCCTGATGGAGGGTGCTCCACTTCCACTTCAATTGTTTCGCGCCCTCTTAAAGTTTCATTAGTTTCTTCTAGGGAATGAAAGATGAGAGCCAACTCTGGAAATGGTAATGGGTTATTTGTAGGATGTCCTTGGGACGGTCCTCCTTGACCTAGATTTCTCCACGTCTTCACCATTTTGAAATGTTCAATTATCTGTTCCAAACAAGATTTATTAATGCAACTTAGAACTTGTCCTCCCCTAGTCAACTCATACACATATATAAAATGATAGGCATAAGTTTTTATTTTTACTATGCTCGTCAACAAGCATTATGAATATTGATCATATCCACAAGGATTTATTAAAGCCTCTCATGTGTGAGCTCCTAAAATTTTTCTCTTAATACTATCTAGGTTGCTAGTGCAATGTACATGCCGGTCACACTCTAAATGCCTTATTAAAACCAAATTACTTTCTTTAGTTACCATAATTATTTATTTAATGAATTGGTTTAATATACTCAACTATTAGTTTGCTCTTGGTGGCTTCCAAAATACTCATCTAGAATGAAATTTGGAACCATTCTTGCATACTCACCAACAAACCATTAATCCTATTTCGAGTAGTAGTTTAAATATAAAAAAGAGCTTTTACTAACTCTCAAACACATATTTTTTTCCTAGACATAATAATATCAAAACCATTCAAGGCACAATGAACACAATATATACCTTTGAAACTATGTTGGGAAACCAAGGTCACCAGTTGTTGAGCTCTTAATTAGACAATCCTTTGACTATAGTTCTTTGGCTCTTTGAGCATACTCTCCACCCAAAATGTCCTTTAAAAATAAAAATACAAAATGTAATGAATAAGATAATAAACTTAACATTTCCTTTTTCTCATACCCTTTATATATATATATATAATATAAAAATAAAATAATAATATCAAACATCATTAATATTTTCCATTTAAATGTCAACCTATAGTAATACTATATCTAAAATATTTGAGACAAATAAACAAAATATATTTCTTTACTAAATATCTATAATATCCTTTAACTATATGTTATTATATATAACTAATAAATCACTTTAATTTTAATCCAATTAACTGTTTATTTTAATTTTATTTATTTTAAATTAAATAATATTACGCTCAACTTTATTTATTATGATATTTAATAATTCTGCATTATAGATTAATAAATATATAAATTTATTTATGGCGAATATCATATCTTATATAATTTGATATGGTTTACTAGTTTCTTTTCTATTTCACTTACTACCACAAATTTGGACAAAGTACAATAAACACTTTAAATATGTTATCAATGGAGAACCATAAATACCCTTTCAGTTGGTAAACGAAATATTGTGTTTTTGTGTAATAAGAGAATATAGATTGCAGTTCCCATCACTACTATTTCCATAAAATAATATAAAGTAAAAAAAAAAAAATAGTATTATAACTATGTCATTAATTGTTATGTGATAGACTTGACAACAGTCAAATCCTTAACGAAATCCATATATCAGAGACCAATTGTCAGGTAGACATTAATGGGACAATTACCATGCTCATGTAATGTCGCGGTCAGCCCAGGCTCTCACTCGCTGGATTGATAATTTCTCCATTATCGAAAATGCAAGCTTTTTCCAATTGGCCATAATTTTCAAGTGAAATTCTAATATAATTAGACTAAAATTTCTTTAAATATAGATTTAAATATTTAATTATTAAAATGTAATTGGTAGTAAATTAAAATTATAGAAGTGTAATGGGTAGTAATTTGTTATAAAAAATTGAAATCTATTTCAATTTTTTTTAATATATTGAAAAAGAAAAATTAAACTTTATTTGCTTTGTTTATTTACTATATTAAACTTATATATATATATATATATATATATATATATATATAAAACTGAAGTGTAATTGTTTTGGACTATCCTATGCCTATCTCATTATCGAGAAGGGAATTCGGTGGGGTGAAACCATGGAGCTTCTTTGTATATTATATCAAACTCTTTTCCGCAGTCTTGGCACTTAAATCGAATGTTGGCATACGTATAAGTTTGAATTCGTCGATATATATGGGAATTTAATAATAATAGGTATGAAAGGACTGCTTTGTATATGTAAATATGCAAGCATCAACAAAACGATCTCCGAGAAAAAGGTTAAATATAAAAATAGAAAAAATATATATGACATGTTTCCCCACTCTAACAAGAAGAGGCGCATGCTCTGACTTAAATGTTTTTGAAAGTTACAACATAAATAATCCTGGTAGCTGAAAAGCTTACACATTCTCTGATTTCGAAAGAATCTTACGAGACCTAAGTTTTAAAAATAAGATCTTATATTAGTGGCAGTCCCATCTCATATCATAATCCAAATAGATTTTCTTAAAGGACACTAGAGGTGCCTTAAGTTTATGGACAAAATAAAACAGAAGAACAAGGACCAGAGCAACCATTAGTCGTAATAGCTTATGAATAGGCTTATAGAAGATCAAGAAGTAAAAAAAAACTCAAAACGTTACTAAAATTGTTTTTTTTAATGAATTATATTATTCAACTATGTAAGCAGCCCCTTAGCATATCTTAGCTAGCTACTGATGCATGAGCATTCACCCAAGAGAAAATCATTGTAAATAATTAGACATAGGGGGTCATGTATCTTTAGAGAATTAGTTTCCTAAAGTTTCAAGTTAATGTAATTTTAGGCTTAATGTGATTTAATTAGATAATTAGAGGAAGTTGTAAATGCTTTCAAATAAATGAGAACATGAGTGGTTAATAATGATAAAGAGTTAAAAGTCAAATATAACTCTTTAAGCAGTTTCATGATTCTAGGAGCGAGAGAGAACTTTTAAGAATTTAATGAATTAGAAGTGGACATAGAGGATAAAGTACATCTAAGAGTTGGTTCAATAGAGCTAGCAGTCAAACCAGGATGAGTTCAACAGAACTCACTGTCATATATGTAAGCCTACGCGCAAAGTGCAAGAGGAGGCTACTGATAGCAAAAGAACATGCCTGTACGAGACAGAGAAGTCTCGAATGTAATCTTTTGGTTATGCATATATATACATGGTGTTATTCCTGACTGTGTCAAAGTGTGTGAATTGAGTGTTTTATGATTGATTGTGGTGTGAACTCGTAGGTTTTGTAACAAGTTGCAGACAGAGTTCTATAGAATGCTCAAGGAGAGCAAAATGATTCATAGGAATCATAAAAGGATCTTATAATCCAATTGAAGAGGCAGAGTGAAGCTCTGGATAGAAGGAGCGAAGTGAGAACTCGCTGGTTAAGCTCAGAGATAGTGTGCAGCGGAAGCGGAAGGCCGAAACCTTGAAGAAACTCATAAACAATAGAAATTCAAAGAAATGGCATAAAATTTAATTTAAGTGGAAGAATAGAGAAGTGAAGAGGGATGCACATGATCCATTTGATCTGGAAGATCAACAGTTTAGATGATGTCACTGAGGAGTGATGCGAAATATCGCATCGCGGAATTATTCATAAAGATTAAGTCCTGCAAGTGTAAAGGCCAGTTTACACTAAGAAATGGTACGAAACACAGTCGGAACTGAGTTTCGGACTTGAAATATTATATAGAGTGGACTAATCCATACCGGGTTTGTAAGGATTGATCGGATTGGCAATTTGAAGTGGTAGGGGTCCAACTATATAAAGAGAAATTGCGATAATGCGATGGATATTGGACCATCGAATAGAGAGTCCTGATTGATGGTCCAAAAGTGATCGCTTATCGCATATCGACACCGGCGGAGATCAGAAGTTATAGCGGAAAGGCTCGAAGGAGGTGGACCCGACGATAACTATAGTCGCAGGTTTAATGTTTTTGAATTTTGGCCTTTGTGTCTGGTGGGATTTTCCATTGTAAATGGGATAGTGAAGAATAAAATGCCAATAGTGTATTCTGGGAAGTGAGAGTTGCATATAAGGAAAATGGTGCTGATAGAGAATTTATGTGATAAATATATGTTAGCCAAGGTTTAGAGAGGGAAAGGTCACATATGTGTTATATAAAGGTTCTGAAGGGTTTTTAGAGTCCTGATAAGAAAGATTTGAGGAAGGCTTTAACAAAAGGGATAATGAATGTTATAAGGAGGTGAATAGTCGTGATAGGAGGTTTAGGCGGGGTGATTGAGTTCCAATAAAAAGGAACTGCTGGAAAAAGGACCTTAACCAGTAGAGGTTGGAAATTTGACTCCTTACCTAGGATAGATGTGTTTATGCATACTTTAGGTATGTGCGGGGGTGACTCCACATCATGGTGGTATCATAGAATAATTGAAGTTGAAACAATTGGTTAAAACAGAACAAAGAAATTCTATGAGAAAGAATTGAGAAAGGTGTTTATGCAGGCAAAAGGAAGGATCAGATTCTAATCTGACAGAAGAAGGCACACAGAGGTGATGTGTAGATGAGAAGCTGTAAGAGAGGAACCATATGTGTTCTTGAAGACAGAGCAAGGTAAAAACTCTAAAGGAAAGTGGCAGTGAACCTGAAGAATCCAACAAGAGATTGGACAGAGAGGATTGTTGAAGTGTTCTCAAGAGAGAATGAGAGATTGCAAAAGCCTAGAAGGAGCAAAGGTGTTTCTCAAAAGGAGGTTCTAGACAGAGGCACCTTGCTTACCAAAACACCAAGTGAGGGGAGCTTAGTGAGGTAAGATTGCAACAAGGAGGACTAGCTATTGCAGAGGCTTATTACAGATGAGTGAGGAGCTCATGAAGAAAGAGGAGAAGAAGATGACTACTGATAATCATAGCAAAGGTTCAGAGAGAAGCCACAACAGAAGATATGAGAAGAAGGATTCCAAAGCATATGGCAAGAGGATGAGTCAAGAGTAAATTGACAAAGAGATTGAAAAGTTTAAAGAACAACTCGACGCATTAAGGAGGATACTAGAACAAATCCAGAGACTAGGTTGGGTCTTGAGGAAGAAGCCAATAAAATGGCACGAGATATAGAGAACTCTACAACAAAAGAAAATTAAGTGGCTGAGGAAAAAACTTAAGGAAGTTGAGTTAGAAACGGAAGAGTCCATTTGTGAGCTAGAACAGGGAAAAATTCTGGGAGAAAGTGAAGATGAAGACTTGAAGACTGAAACTTGAAGTGAGACCAAAAGGTCTGATGATTTTAAATCTAACAATTTGTGTATGTTTGCAAGTGAAACATGTAAGGAAGGATAATTTGCTGATATTTTCATGTAGAAGGAAGAAGACAAGCAAAATCTAAATTCTGTTCTGGAAGAAGATGAGATAGATAGGTCTCATATACAGTTGGAGAAAGATATCAAGCAACCAAGTGAAGGCTTGAAGAGATTGAAGAGGAGACCATCGAAGAATTTCTGAATCATATTAAAGATTTAGAACAGTAGGAGAATTTTAATGTAGATGGTGAGACAAGGATAACTCTCGTGGAAGATAAATAGCAAGAGACTGAAGGCAAACTTGGAGAAGAGACTATGTTAATTGAAAACATAGTAAAGGATCATCAATCCACCACGATGATATGCACAGTGAAACTAGCCACGGAAGCCGTTGAGACAGTCAGTAATAATGAAGGACATCTATTGAAAGATGTTAAGGAAGAAGAAACCTATGCAAAGGATTTAACCTTGGGAAAAGGAACACTAACAAAGGAGTGTTATGTAGAGGATGAGAAATCTTTTCAAGCTGTCAGAAGTATGGAGAAGTATCTTTCAGAAGATAAAAACTCTGAAATAAAGGAGGATGGAGAATGTCTCTTAAATGAGAGAAGAAGTGACTTATTGTAGTAGAAAGAATTTAACAATACATGGATGTTTGAAGATGTGACAACACAGGAACAAGTTTTTATGAAAGAAGGAGATGAAGTTCGGTTTGAAGAGCTGATATGTGAAGCAACAGTTGATAATATTGAAGCTTATGATTTCCAAACTAATAATTTGTGTATAAATGCAAGAAACATAAGTGATGATGAAATACTTGTGAAGTGTCACAAAGAAATTGCATTGCTAGAATATTTGATGGAAAATTCAGAGTATGAAAGTATGATTGCAGAAAAAGGAGGTCACTACAGTGGATAAGGGCAGAAAGACATTATTAGGATAGATGGTGTGGAAGAGAGACTAATGGAAAGTCTTATGAATTCTTATGAGAGTTCAAATCAGCATACTGATGTGCTGACAAAGGAGGAAGAAACAATGTAGCAAGCTGAATTGTTGCAAAAGGAAGATAAGGCACAAAAGCCTTATTTTTTTTATTCTAACAGGTTGGTTGTGAATGCAGGTTTAGTTGTAGATGCTAGAGGAGATTTGGCACAAGTGAACAACCAAATAAAGAGTAGAGAAGAAGATTCTATGGAAGAAATTATTCCATGGAAGAGAGATGTGAAATTGCTGGAGAGAATGCTAGAAAGTCATGATTCAGTGTAGAAAGAGATAATCATGAAAGAGCGTAAGGATGATAGGGAGGCAGTAAGCTTAGCAAGCATAGCAAAAATTGGAGCAAGAGAAAAAGAAAAAGACAAAGTAAACCAGCAGCTACAAAGTGGAAGTAACCGGCATCAGTTTGAAGAATTAATGGACAGCAGTAAGAACCTGAGTCAAAGAGAAAGAAGAAGAAGTAAGTGGAAGAGTATGGACCAGCCCAAAGATGTGTTGGAGATAGAGATTGAAGAAATATGGCAGAAGATGATGAAACAGTCCAAATGGAGGAAAATGGTAGCAGCAAGAAGTATGATCAATCAGAGTTTGAACTTTATTGACAAGAAGAAGCAGATGGAGCAAAAGATAGTAGAAGTGTAGCAGCAGCAAGAGAACAAGACATTTGGACAGTTACAGAAAAAAATATGGGATCCAGGAAGACAAAGATCAGAAGACACATGATCATGAGATCATGAATATTTTCTACTTTGGGAGTTTGATACAATAGCATTCACCCAAGAGAAAATCATTGTAAATAAGTAGACATAGGGGGTCATGTATCTTTAGAGAAGTAGTTTCCTAAATTCTCAAGTTAATGTAATATTTAGGCTTAAAGTGATTTAATTAAATAATTAGAGGAAGTTGTAAATGCTCTCAAATAAATGAGAACACGAGTGTTTAATAAAGATAAAGAGTTAAAAGGCAAATATAACTCTTTAAGCAGTTTCATGATTCTAGGAGTGAGAGAGAGTTTTTAGGAATTTAATGAATTACAAGTGGACATAGAGGATAGGGTTCATCTAGGAGTCGATTCAATATATCTAAGAGTCAAACTAGGATGAGTTCAACAGAACTCACTGGCATATATGTAAGACTATAGGAAGAGTGCAAGAGGGGGCCATTGATCGCAAAAGAACAAGCCTGTGTGGGACAGAGAAGTCTCAAATGTAATTTTTTGGTTAGCATATATATACAAGGTTTTATTCCTAATTGTGTCAGAGTGTGTGAATTTACTGTTTTATGATTGATTCTGGTGTGAACTCGTAGGTTCTGTAATAGGTTGTAGATAGAGTTCTATAGAATGCTCAGGGAGAGAAGAATGATTCAGAGGAATCGTAAAAGGATCTTAGAATCCAATTGAAGAGGCAGAGTGAAGCTCTGGATAGAAGGAGTGAAGTGAGAACTCGCTCAAGAGTTTAAGCTCAGAGATAGTGTGTAGCGGAAGCGGAAGGCGGAAACGTTGAAGAAACTCGTAAACCATAGAAATCTGAAGAAATGGTGTAAAATTTAGGTTAAGTGGAAGAACAAAGAAGTGAAGTGGGATGCATAGGAGTCATTTGATCTGGAAGATCAAAGGTCCAGATGATGTCACTGAGGAGTGAGGTGGAATTATTCATAAAGATTAAGTCCCACAAGTGTAAAGCCAAGTTTACAGTAAGAAATGGCGCAAAACACGGTCGGAATTGAGTTCCGGACTTGAAATATTATATAGAGTGGACTAATCCATATCAAGTCCGAAAGCACTAATCGGATCAGCAATTTGAAGTGGTAGGGGTCCAACTATATAAAGAGCAATTGTGATAATGCGATGGATCCTAGACCGTCAGATCGAGATTCCATATTGCTCATCTAGAAGTGATCGCTTATCTCATATCGGCGCTAGCAGAGATCGGAAGTTATAGCAGAAAGGCTCGAAGGAGGTGGACCCGACGATAATTATAGTCGCGGGTTTAATGTTTTTGAGTTCTAGCATTTGTGTTTGGTGGGATTTTCCTTTGTAAATGGGATAGTGAAGAATAAAATGTCAATAGCGTATTCTGGGAAGTGAGAGTTGCATATCAGTGTCGGAGAAGGGATGAGGCATACATGTATGTACGACCGGCGGAAGAGCTGATAATGATTGTGATAGAGGTACAACCTTAAAATCTGTGTAGAAGTCATATGGAAGGAAAAAAAGGGTGTTAGCCTCCTGCTGTAGCAGGTTAATCATCTTTCATGATCGACTTTTTTACATGCCAAATATGTCATACTATGCATGTTGAAATGCTCCATATTTGCTACAAATGGCTAAAGAAGTGTCCATGAGAGTGTGCTAGTCTCAGTGCCACTGCTGTGTTCCAATTTTGAAAAGCAATTCATTTTTGGTTTGAGGCAGTTTTTCAGTTGGAGGACTTCAAGCGAGGCATGTCTAACTTCCCCTTCTTCCTC
This sequence comes from Pinus tabuliformis, assembly GCA_031772625.1. NCBI lineage: Eukaryota > Viridiplantae > Streptophyta > Pinopsida > Pinales > Pinaceae > Pinus > Pinus tabuliformis. The sequence continues at coordinate 499,032,732 of CM062812.1, read as the reverse complement.
TTTTCCCAAATCACTCACTAACTTCCCCTAAGAGAGGTCAAGATCTGCTTGATACCTCTTAGTTTCATCATTCTCCATATCATTTTCCTTGATGAAGATCTGCTTCACTCAAGAAATGTACACACTTCTTCTATGAGTCATTTTCCCCCATTGATAGCCTAAGACATCATACTTAGCACTTTTTCTCATCATTGTCATATTAACTACTAACTTTATTATGTAACTCCCTATCTCTTTACCCCTCCCCTACTAAAACTACGTATATAACTCCCCTATATACTTATCCCCTCCCTCTGGTTGAAAAATAACCATAAGTTCGCTTGGGAATTGCTAAGTTTACCTGAAACTTAGCAAGAACCCTCATTGCCCCCCCAAACCATCTTCTAGATGCATTTGGACTTCTTCCATTTGCATAAAAACCCTTCCTCCGATGTAAAAATCCCTTCATTAACCTTGTTGTTACCTTTTTCAAGGCAAAAACCCTCCTCCGATCGGAGAGGCTTTCCCCCGATCGCAATGTCCCTTGTCCGATTGCATATACATTCTTCCGATCCCTTTGGATCCCCCTCGGAAGCAATATCGCTGTCGGGAGGTGCCCCCATCATATTTCCCTATATATATATATATATATATATATATATATATATATATATATATATATATATATATCTCCGCATTTTTGTAAAAAACCCGCTTTATCGTATTAAACTAAAGTTTTTCATAAAACTTAGTTATAACGTAAACCCCGCTTTATCGCATATCGCATCGCATTATACATATAAGGCCCCGCCCCCGGGTTTCCCCGATTGCGATATAGCGATTAAATCGCTGCCGTCCGATCGCCCCGCCCATCCGACGGCCCAGATCTTGTCGGCGATCGCCCCATTTCGGCGATCGCACAATAATAAAGCTGTGCCCCATGTCCGCCCCGACGCGATATCGTCGAGTTAATCGCAGCTGCCCATTCTGGGCCCCCGAATCAACAACCCATTTTTAATCGCATCGCTCCACATATGGCTCCGACTAGCGGAGCCGAAATATTATAAAGGCGTGGCATAAAGGCATATCGGGTCCGATGGGTTTCGGTGTTTCTATGTGTCAACCCCATGACCCCGCCGATAGCAAATTGCCGATGTAATCTCTGCCGTCCATCGCCCCCCCGAATCAACAACCATGATTTGTTCGCGGCTCTCCCCATGTCCTACTAACGGAGCCGAAATAAATTAAAGCGCAGCATATAGTATATCAGGTCCGCTAACCAATTTTTACCAAATCCGCCGATATGAAAGCTCCGATGGGCAGACCCGAAATCCATAAAAGAAAGGGCCTATAGTATATCGGGTCCACCAGGTTCACCGCTCATCAGAGGTATTACAGTTTGGGATCCGCCGATCGCCGATTTAGCGCGAGCCGTTGGATCTGCCTGCAGATCCAACGGCCTGGATTTAGTCTTTGCTACAGTGCCGCTCCCACTCCGGATTTTTGCGATTTTTGCGTGTAAGTGGGTCTTTTTGGCTGTGTAAAAGGAAAATGGCCGGTTTTCACATGATTTCTTCCAACGCCCGCACGCGCACAGTCAAAGGAAAAGCATGCATTCTTAAGCCATTTTTGATCGCTCCAAGCCCAGATTTTGCTCCGGACAATGAGCACGGCCTAAGCACAATTATCTTTTTGCAGATCTCTGCCATTTTTGCAATATTTCTTCATTTTGGTTGATAGTTTGATCGGCCAGCACCGAAACTCCTCCAAAGCCTCCAGAAGCCTGCAGACAACACAACAATAGTCAAATCTTGCAATAAGTGGCCATAAAAGGGCGATTTTGATGCGGCAAAGTGTATCAATGGTGAGAAAGAGCCCACATTCAGTAAAAGAGTATCAATGTTGTGGCAAAGTGTATCAGTTAATGTTTTTTAGTGGAAATCTTTATTTCCAAGGCAGATGAACATTGAAAAGCCTCCATCAAAGTCAAAGAAAGTGGCAAAGGCCATTCAAAGCTCACCAGATCACAGTTAATGCGCGTTAAGGCCACCCAAGAGCAACAAAGCCGAATATAAAGAAGCAGAACAAGTGTTAAAGCACAGTTATGATAAATTGGCCAGCGCAGAGCTCAAAGGACACCATATTTACTCATGTTGAATGTTGCTGCCTCCAGCGCAACTTAGATAGATATTTTGTGCATTTATTTCAGTACAGATTAGGTCAGAAGCAGTTATTTCATCAGATCTGTCTAAGATCTTTTTATTGTAGATATTTTGCCTATATAAACCACCCTGAGCATTGTTTAAAGGGTTGGTTGGTCGATAACTTCCTCTAGACTTGCATTGTATTTTCTGAGTGTCTCTATAATCAAATATCACTGGAATGTCTGGGAGATGAACTGACTGTTGTGTTTTAATGACTGAAGAGTGACTATGGAATCCTAACGCTTCTACATAGCCCAATAAGTGTTTCTTATCTCTGTTTACAGTTTATATGTGTTTATGCCATCATTGTTTCACTATCCAAATAGCAGAAAGAAAGAATGGTTCAGACCTCACTTAGTTGTATTCTGTTCTCAATTTCTATTATTTATCTATGTTTTCCTCTGAATTAGTCCTGAATATGAATATTGATTTGCTCATATTTACGCTAGTTCCTTCATATATGACTGTTGTTTAGGAATCCTTGACTGCTCCTATATAAATTTTCATTCACCTTCCCTCTATTAGCATAATGAGAGCTACTTAGTTGCCTTTCATTCACTGACCTTCATTCCATCCTTAATCCAGCTTGATATTGTTTTATGTGTAGCTATCCTGCTCTGTATTCCTCTTGTGACCAAGAAAACGCAACAGCAAGCCTAATCCACGACTCCATGCCCAATGGTTTGAACTTCTCACACTATGCATCCCAACTCTGTTTGAAAGAATCCTCCACAAAACCCCTGAACTCAATAACTAGCCTAAAATCAACCTAAAACAAAGCTAAATTATAAAGAGAGAGCCCTCTCCGATTGCAGGTAGGCTAGGACTTGCATTCCAAAGATTGGTTTGTGGTTACCTCGGCTGTATCTTTTAAGGAGCTTTAAGGACAACTTGAGTGATAACATAATGGCGACTCCGCTGGGGATAAATCTCGTTTTCTGGAGAAAGTGCTCCTTTTCTTCAGAACTTTTTCATGTCTAGTTCTGATCTTTGATGGTGGACAGAGATCAGGCACTTCAAAGTTAAGTCATCCACCTGGCGACTCCACATCATTTTCAATCAAGACTCCACTGGAGGAATGAACCTGAAAGAGAAAATCTTTAAGTTTCCTCTGAAACAGTTCAGCAAGGCTATATTCCAATTCCTTCTATTATTTCCTCTTCCATCCCCGTTGTTCCAGCTGTTCTGTTTCTTCTTGTTGTTCCATTTTTCCCGGCAAATATGGCGAATCGTTACACACCTTTACAATTACCTGCTAATCCTGTAGCTATGCCTCAGGATTACCAAACTAAAATCACTTATTTTGAGGGAACTGGGTCTTACACAGCCCTGCAACATACCAAAAAAATGCATGACTATTTTGAGATTTATGAAATAGATGATGATGCTATAAGAATGAGAATTTGTCCAAAGTCTCAGAGGTGATGTTAGGCCCTGGTTTAGAGCTCTTCCTGCAAATTCCATAGCTGATCCAAAGGCTCTTTACCAAACATTCCTTAATAGATGGGAGAAAAATAAGGATCCCCTGCACATATTATCAGAATATGATACTATCAAAAGAGGCCCTCAAGAGGCTGTCTTCGACTATTGTGCAAGATTTAATAATGTTTATAATAGAATCCCACAGAACCCCAGACCTCCACCTGATCTTGCTATGTATAAATTCCCAGATGGTTTTGATACCGACATGGCATATCAAATGAGGGAAAGAGCCCCTCAAAGCTTAGCAGACATGCATAATATAGCTGCTAGTGTGGAGGCAAATCTGATTGCCAAGAGAAACAGAGCAAGAGCTGAGAGAAAAACTACTTGCAAAGATGAAACTTCAGTTCCTGAGCAATATATGGATGAATCTCCCAATCTATTGTATGAAGATAATTGCTCTCCTTCTTTCAGTTGTCTACCCAAATATCACCAATATGATGAAGATTATGCGCCCAATGTCCAAATCAGCCTTGCAGAGGAGTCAAAGCCTATTTTGGCAGAAAGTACAGTTTAGGATCAGCAGCCTGAACCCAGTGGTCAGCTTGCTTGTTTCAGCTATGAAGAGGAGGTGGAAATAGCAGAGAATTTTGATTTCAGCGAAGGAGATCAGTAGCTTCCTAATCTGCTCAAAGATTAACAAAGCCACATCAGATTGCAAGATCTCAGTTGGTCTCACCAGCAAACACAAGCAGCAAATCCCACTCAGGTTTTTATTGCTTAAGTGGCTGCATTGGCTATTTCACTTCACCTAACATCAAAGTAAGTGATGGTTAGGGTAGGTAGGTTGGTAGGATCAATAAGGCAGCCAGCCAAGGGAATTTTGCAGAGCACAGCAAAAATTGAATACAAGGCAATCTGACCTGCTGTTCTTGGCTTGTCACAAGGAAAAGCCATCCCCAAGTGGAACCACTGTTAGCCACCTGCTGCAGCAGGTTAATCATCTTTCATGATCGAATTTTTTACATGCCAAATATGTCGTACTATGCATGCTGCAATGCTCCATATTTGCTACAGATGGCTAAAGAAGTGTCCATGAGAGTGTGCTAGTCTCAGTGCCACTGCTGTGTTCCAATTTTGATAAGTAATTCATTTTTGGTTTGAGGCAGTTTTTCAGTTGGAGGACTTCAAGCGAGGCATGTCTAACTTCCCCTTCTTCCTCTTTTACTAAATCACTCACTAACTTCCCCTAAAAGAGGTCAAGATCTGCTTGATACCTCTTAGTTTCATCATTCTCCATATCATTTGCCTTGATGAAGATCTACTTCACTCAAGAAATGTACACACTTCTTCTATGAGTCATTTTCCCCCATTGATAGCCTAAGACATCATACTTAGCACTTTTTCTCATCATTGTCATATTAACTACTAACTTTATTATGTAACTCCCTATCTCTTTACCCCTCCCCTACTAAAACTATGTATATAACTCCCCTATATACTTATCCCCTTCCTCTGGTTGAAAAATAACCATAAGTTTGCTTGGGAATTGCTAAGTTTACCTGAAACTTAGCAAGAACCCTCATTGCCCCCCCAAACCATCTTCTAAATGCATTTGGACTTCTTCCATTTGCATAAAAACCCTTCCTCCAATGTAAAAATCCCTTCATTAACCTTGTTGTTACCTTTTTCAAGGCAAAAACCCTCCTCCGATCGAAGAGGCTTTCCCCCGATCGCAATGTCCCTTGTCTGATTACACATACGTTCTTCCGATCCCTTTGGATCCCCCTCCGAAGCGATATCGCTGTCGGGAGGTGCCCCCATCATATTTCCCTTTTATATATATATCTCCGCATTTTTGTAACAAACCCGCTTTATCGTATTAAACTAAAGTTTTTCATAAAACTTAGTTATAACGTAAACCATGCTTTATCGCATATCGCATCGCATTATACATATAAGGCCCTGCCCCTGGGTTTCCCTGATTACGATATAACGATTAAATCACTGCCATCTGATCGCCTCGCCCATCCGACGACCCAGATCTTGTTGGCGATCGCCCCATTTCGGTGATCGCACAATAATAAAGCTGCGTCCCATGTCCGCCCCGACGCGATATCTCCGAGTTAATCACAGCCGCCCATTCTGGGCCCCCGAATCAACGGCCCATATTTAATCGCATCGCTCCACATATGGCTCCGACCAGCGGAGCCGAAATATTATAAAGGCGCGGCATAAAGGCATATCGGGTCCCAAGGGTTTCGGCGTTTCTATGTGGCAACCCCATGACCCCACCGATAGTGAATTTCCAACGTAATCTCTGCCGTCCATCGCCCCACCAAATCAACGGCCATGATTTGTTCGCGGCTCTCCCCATGTCCTACTGACGGAGCCGAAATAAATTAAAGCGCAGCATATAGTATATCGGGTCCGCTTACCCATTTTTACCAAATCCGTCGATATGAAAGCTCCGATGGGCGGACCCGAAATCCATAAAAGAAAGGGCCTATAGTATATCGGGTCCGCCAGGTTCACCGCTCATCGGAGGTATTACAGTTTGGGATCCGCCGATCTGCCGATCGCCGATTTAGCGCTAGTCGTTGGATCTGCCTTCGCGCGATCCAACGGTCTAGATTTAATCTTCGCTACAGTGCCGCTCCCGCTCCGAATTTTTGCGTGTAAATGGGTTTTTTTGGCTGTGTAAAAGGAAAATGGCCAGTTTTCACAGGATTTCTTCCAGCGCCCACGCGCGCCCAGTCAAAGGAAAAGCATGCATTCTTAATCCATTTTTGATCGCTCCAAGCCCAGATTTTGCTCCGGACAATGATCACGGCCTAAGCACAATTATCTTTTTGCATATCTCTGCCAGTTTTGCAATATTTCTTCATTTTGGTTGATAGTTTGATCGGCCAGCGCCGAAACTCCTCCAAAGCCTCCAGAAGCCCGCAGACAGCACAACAAAAGTCAAATCTTGCCATAAGTGGCCATAAAAGGGCGATTTTGATGCGGCAAAGTGTATCAGTGGTGAGAAAGAGCCCACATTCAGTAAAAGAGTATCAGTGTTGCAGCAAAGTGTATCAGTTAATTTTTTTAGTGGAAATCTTTATTTCCAAGGCAGATGAACATTGAAAAGCCTCCATCAAAGTCAAAGAAAGTGGCAAAGGCCATTCAAAGCTCACCAGATCACAGTTAATGCGCGTTAAGGCCACCCAAGAGCAGCAAAGCCGAATATAAAGAAGCAGAACAAGTGTTAAAGCACAGTTATGATAAATTGGCCAGCGCAGAGCTCAAAGGACACCATATTTACTCATGTTGAATGTTGTTGCCTCCAGCGCAGCTTAGATAGATATTTTGTGCATTTATTTCAGTACAGATTAGGTTAGAAGCAGTTATTTCATCAGATCTGTCTGAGATCTATTTATTGTAGATATTTTGCCTATATAAACCACCCTGAGCATTGTTTAAAGGGTTGGTTGGTCGATAACTTCCTCTAGACTTGCATTGTATTTTCTGAGAGTCTCTATAATCAAAGATCACTGGAATGTCTGGGAGATGAGCTGACTGTTGTGTTTTAATGACTGAAGAGTGACTATGGAATCCTAATGCTTATACATAGCCCAATAAGTGTTTCTTATCTCTGTTTACAGTTTATATGTGTTTATGCCATCATTGTTTCACTATCCAAATAGCAGAAAGAAAGAATTGTTTAGACCTCACTTAGTTGTATTCTGTTCTCAATTTCTGTGATTTATCTATGTTTTCCTCTGAATTAGTTCTGAATATGAATACTGATTTGCTCATATTTACGCTATTTCCTTCATATATGAATGTTGTTTAGGAATCCTTGACTGCTCCTATATAAATGTTCATTCACCTTCCCTCTGTTAGCATAATGAGAGCTACTTAGTTGCCTTTCATTCACTGACCTTCATTCCATCCTTATTCCAGCTTGATCTTGTTTTATGTGTAGCTATCCTGCTCTGTATTCCTCTTGTGACCAAGAAAACGCAACAACAAGCCTAATCCACGACTCCATGCCCAATGGTTTGAACTTCTCACACTATGCATCCCAACTCTGTTTGAAAGAATCCTCCATCCCACCAAAACTTAAACAAAACCCCTGAACTCAATAACTAGCCTAAAATCAACCTAAAACAAAGCTAAATTATAAAGAGAGAGCCCTCTCTGATTGCAGGTAGGCTAGGACCTGCAGTCCAAAGATTGGTTTGTGGTTACCTCGGGCGTATCCTTTAACGAGCTTTAAGGACAACCTGAGTGATAACAAAAGGTATGATTTGCATACGTTTTCCTTTGTAAATGGTTTATAAGGAAAATGGTGCCGATAGAGCATTTTATGCGATAAACATATGTTAGCCAAGGTTTAGAGAGGGAAAGGTCGCATATGTGTTATATAAAGGTTATGAAGGGTTTTTAGAGTCCTGATAAGAAAGATTTGAGGAAGGCTTTAACAAAAGGGATAATGAATGTTATAAGGAGGTGAATAGTCTTGATAGGAGGTTTAGGCGGGGTGATTGAGTTCCAATAGAAAGGAACTAGTGGGAAAAGGGCCTTAACCGGTAAAGATTGAAAATTTGACTCCTTACCTGGGACAGATGTGTTTATGCATTTATATGCATATTGTGGGTATGTGTGGGGGTGACCTTGCATCAACTACATAGGAGTTAAAAGGCTACAGTAAATTACTATTTTTTTTTTACTATGACAAAGAAATAGGTTGCCAATGAGGTAGTAACTTACCAATTTCATTTAGTTTATTATGTGCTCAGATGCTAAAATTTACAATGGTAATGACATTTTAGTAGACAAACACATTTCATGGATACATACCGTACCATCCCTAGAAGCAGAGGCAGTCAAGGTGGGGCACCTTGAGATAACTGTTAAAGCTGCCACTTCAAGATCATGCAAACCAACAAACTTGATGTCCCTCATAATATTTTTCACATGGCATCTGATAGGATTGTCAGCAGTGAAACCGAAATATATATATATATATATATCTGAAGTTAAGGTTAACACATATTTGTCAATGCCAACAATTAAGTCCTAATTAAGCAAACCAGTGGATGGACCAACTCTGATTTGCCGAGTACTTGGATCGAAAAGAGATTTTCCCTCTAATTATGTGGGCATCCTCTATTTTAGATATTTCTATGATGCTCCAAATGAGAAATAGCCATCATATTTGAATTCCAACCTTTAAATATGTATCTTGATTTCCAAAGAATGTGCTTGGAAAGACTACCAATTCAGAATGGACTTCTATTGGAATCCAGTCATTCACATCATAAACCACATGCTCTCCTGAAAGATAACAACCTTTAGGACTCTTGCTGCCTCGCATCATTTCAGAGGTTTCACATTGCATTGGTGGCTTCAGATAACTGCCTGATGCTTGTAAAAAAAATGTATGAAATTCAAGAAAAATCTATTTGACTGAGGCTGCGAATCTTACTCATTAAATCTCAAAATAAAAGGACCATATGTACAAGGAAGCCTCAAATAATGTTTTATGATGTTGGGTCTCCTAGCTAGATTTATCCCACTACCATATTCATTCTTGAAAATTCTTCGTCCTAAAGATCCCTTACAACACTGGAATACAAACGCAGAAGCCTTGTGTTTTATTTCCAAGGGTTTTTTATGAAGCATTTGAATGAACACCGCAAAAGAAACTTCTACTTAAAGCTCTCACATAAAATTTCTTGATTCAAGAACTGTTGTGGTAAAGGTTCCAGACGCAGTCAATGAGCGACCATTTCTGACTAAATATATATTGCATCTTAAAAAGCTTCTCATATAAATTGTAGATAAATGGGAGTTTCTTTTCGTAAACAAAATAGAATCTTTATTTATGTATTCATCTCATTTGAACATTTCTGGGATCGAAATTACTTCGGAGTCTAAAGTGGAGTTGTTCAGACAGAGAGGCCCCAAAATGTCCCTGAAGCTAGAGAGGAGTAGATAAAAAGGCAAAAAAAAGTGTTGCTTCAGTCACCAACATTGGAATAGGGAATGGAGAATCCATTTACTTTGAAAGTGGGGAAACTAATGAGAAAATTAGGAATAGGGTGTGGGATTGGCATCGATGATGTTCGGCCTTTAAATTTAGGTGTGATTTTTTTTTATCTGCAAATCTATTTTGATTTGTGTATCTTTTCATTCCAAAAATTGGAGTTAGGACATCTGTTGCACATTGTGCAAAGGGAGCAATGGCAGCCAACGTAAATGGAAAGGGTGAAAATAGTAATTCTCTTTGTCATTGCTTTCTATGGTTTCCGATCATATGAGCTTGTTCTTAGAACCTTAGATTACTTAAAATATGGGTTGTTGTTTCCATCAGTATTCTATATATGCTTATAATGATATGTCTTAGGTTTCTCATGCCTCTCTAATTTTTTATTTTTTATTTAACTCGAAACTTAGTGATTCAAAATTTATTTATTTGTTAAGATATATATATATATATATATATATATATATATATATATATATATATATATATATATATAAGGTGGTGTCGGTAGGTGCTTTCAAGGCCAGATTTCAAATTTGGCTTTGATACCATATGTGAGGATCCAACCTAGGGTCCTATAACTAAAACTAAATTTATTTAATTTAAACACAAGAAGAAGGAAATAACCTATTTATAACTCAACATTTATGTGATGATAATACACAAGTAAAATTTATTTACAACATATTAAACAAGTATGAAATTTTATTGCAACAATTTACATAAGGAATCAAGAAACTTGGCTACCCAAATAAATTTTCCTCCCAGCCAACTAGGAATAAATTCCTTGCCTAGAGAACCTCCACTGGCTCCCTAGCCCTCCAAGCTCAAGTCCAACTAGTTGTAGTGTGTCCAAGTTAAACCGACACTCTCCAATAGATCCCAATTTTAATTCTCTCATACATCTCTCCATTCTCTCCCTTCTCCTCTCTCCACATTCCTCCCCCAAAACAAAATCCTCCAAAACCAAAACTAGGACAAATGATCTCCCACCTCTCCTCTCATCCTCCTTCCCTTTTTATGTCTCTTCGTCCCATCCACCTCAACCACCTTTCATTAATGTCATGACTACCTCCTCATCCTTTCATTTTAGTATCATTGACTTTTTTTACCATATCTTATTCAAGTAGATTTGAGAAGAAATTTTTGGAATAAATAAGAATATTTAATTTAGAACTAAATTGGAGAAGACACATTCAAATATGGATATTTAATTTGGAAATAAATTGGATAAGACCACATATTCGCAAAAGTAGATCTGAGAAGACACCTTGGGATATGGATATTTAATTTGGAAATAAATTGGAGAAGACCACATCTTCTAGAAAGCAAATTTGAGAAGACACCTTGGGATATGGATATTTAATTTGGAAATAAATTGGGGGAGACCATATCCTATCCAAGATTAAATTTGAGAAGAAAACTTGGGAATAAAAACAATAATAAAATTCATATCAGCAAAATAAAATTACAGTTTCACAAATGTAGGTATATACCAATATTTCTTAATAATTATAACTCAATATTTTCAGGTTAATTAAACACTAATAAAAATTAGCATAATAGGATCAAGTAGGACATTACATATTCTTCCTACACTCCCCCCCCTGAGCTTCTCCATCAAAGAAATCTCCTCCTCCAACATCTCAAGGGAGCGACCCCTATTCATCTTAGGCAACAAGATAGCTTCAAATGGAACCCAACTAGAAGAGACTATTCAGTCAAATCTAGATAAGGAAAACTTCAAGATGGTCTTGAACAACAACCCACATGACCCCTATGGAAAATTGTTTGGAAATCTAAATGTCTCCCAAAAATAAAAGTATTCATATGGACAATGCTCAAGGGGAAGATTCTCACAGCTGACAATCTCAGAAAACAAGGCATCCATGGCCCTTCAATATGCCCTTTTTATTTAAAAGCTCAGGAAACCATTCATCATCTTTTCATGTCATGCAAATTCTCAAATAACTGTTGGAAAGCCTTGGTAAGTCCCCTCCATGTCTAAGTAAATTCTTTGTCAACTAGAATCTTAGTTATCCTTATTCCTTCAAAATAAAAATCATGCTCAAACTCTTTAGGACTTGCCTTCCAACCTTTCTATGTTGGCAGCTCTCATTAGCAAGGAACAAATATATATTTCAAAACAAAAATCCTGAAACCAGGAAAGTCTTGGCCAAAACTTGGAGTCTTTCCATGGAAACCATTTTCTCAAAAGGTAACAATAAAATAGATATCAAGCTATTACAAAATGAAGAGAGACATTGGTTCAACTTCATCTTGGATAGATCACCTCGCACTGTCTATCTACCCATGAGAAATATTCTCAATTCAGTTAATTGGAAGGTGTGTCTTAAAGATCAGGCTTTCAGGGATTGGCTAAAAGAACTTAGGCAACCCTGCCTCTTATTTGATGGTGCCTCTAAATAAAATCCTAGTCGAGCTAGCACTAGTGGTTTCATTATCGCTCAACTGGGATTTGAATCAGTGTCATTTGAGTGGGGCTTAGGTACTAAATCTAACAATAAGGCTGAGGCCTATGGATTTCTTTTAGGTGCTCAAATTCTCTGTGAGCGTAATTTCAAAAACCGGATAGCGATTGGAGATTCAACCATCCTCATTCATCAGATAGTCAAAAATTTGATTCCCAAAATAGTCTCTCGAATCCAACATCAAATGAGGAATTTGGGAGAGGCTTCCTATTATCACGTCTTCAGAGAAAATAATGGCAAGGCAGACGAATTAGCAAAAAATGCATGTTGCAGACCCCAAGGAGAGGCCAGGATCAATGAGGAGATTTTCATCAAGTATATTCCCTAATTTCTTACTTGATCACATGCAAGAAAGGACTCAAGTAATATTCATTTCTAAAATTGTCCTTTCCACTCAAGCGATAGACCCTTCAAAATTCCCCAACATATCTTTATCAGTCAAAGCTCCAATTTCCAAGTGGATAGGAGTATCTTCTTGAAATCTTCTCCTCTGCAATATTTTTAGACCACCATTTTTAACATGACTCTTCATAGATTTCTCATGATTGTGCCCTACTCTCTCCCTTTCATAAATTCCCCTCATAGCTCCCCTCTAAGCACCATTCTCTTCTTTAATGTGCAATTCCCTCTAAGCCTGTTTTCTTATCTATTGCTTCGTTCTCTTTTCCCTATGATGCCTCTTGTCTCTATTTTGGTCCTGCCTTCAATATTTGCGTTATGCTCTTCCTTCTCATTCTGCTGCCCCTCTACTCTTACGCCATCACAATCTCTTGATATCTCAGAAAATCGCTTCACCCATTAAATTCGACTCACTGTTGTCCTCATTGTATCTCCCTTAAAGAAGAACCATAACATGTCAAAGCTCTACAGAATTAGTGGAAGGAGCATTGCTCCTCAAAGCTAGGGTTCTTATACCATCAATGCACTAACCTCAAAAATACTCTCTACAAGATTTTTGAATGTTGCCTCCCTATCGAACAAGCCCTATATTGTCTATGAGACATGGTCTAAAGTAAATTTGTTGAGAACTCAAGCTCGAATGGTCGAAGCAGCGTACATCCACAGAGGGAGGGAGCAGACAGAGCCAACTTCGCCCTAGACCCCATGAGAACATGCTCAATCAAAATGACTGTTTTTCTCTCTAGTGTTTTTTTCTCTCATCATAGTGAACAATGAACAATAAATGTATTCTTTTGCTGCAACAATATATTAGAGTCTACAAGTTAAATGTAGTAGGTAAAACAAGTGTTTTTCAGTTTCATGTAAAAGTAGGAAAACACAAATCTAGGAGTTTTGCTCTGGTTCCCATCTTGATCTGGTTAAAATCATTGTACCAAGGCACTAGCCTCTTTCTTTTTTTCGAATGAATATACCATAACCAAGTTTGTTAAAAATAATATTAATAATAATAAAATAAATTTTCATTTAAACATGGAGATGTTTGATGGGTGAATGAAAATCATTCACTGAACTTATTGCATACATTTATATGTAATTCTAATCATATAATTATTATATTACGAAATATCAATTAAATTTAATATAAATTATATAAATATTATTATTATTATCCAATTTTAAGGTCACGACCAAGGGACCCACCTCCCCACAACAATTTTACTGCTAAGTATACAAAGGCATGCACTCTACCCCCCTTTGGTTTTGAACCTGTGACCTCTTAGGAGGGAACACATGATGTTAACCATGAGGCCCACTCAAGTTGTTGATTGTTTAATATAAATCTAAGATTTTATTTTTCTTTAATTTAATGATACAATTTTTGGTGATATTGTGAATTTTTGTCCTTGAAAATGTGTTTTTGAATATATAAATAGATTCAATCTCTTGACAAATTTATGGGGTATTAAGATTGTGTAGACTTCACAACTTAAACTTGTAATTTCAACAAATCTCTCTCAAATTTCAAGCAAAATTTAATAAATCTCTACAAAAAATCTAATAAATCCCTACCAAATTTGCAAAATTCACCAAAATATAACCAAAACTTAAACTATAGTTTTATATATCTATATATAAAAAATAAAGACTACATGACTCAAACTTATACTTTTTACCAAATTTTTACTTGATCTATATTATGCATCAAAAGACTTACCTTAAACTACATCTCAATTTTTCTAAAAAAAAAGTCATAAAAACTAATTAAATTGTAACTTTATTTTATTTATTATTATTACTATTAATTATGAAAAAAAACATATAAATTAAACATATAAACATTTACCCCATATATATATAAATGTTCAAAATTAATCATCTATATAACTTTAAAAAATTTATCATTTTTAACTTTTATTTAATTCATTCAAAAAACAATAACAATGAAAATCTATTATAGTTTTTATTTTAATTTTTTGATATTTATAAATATATTTGGTCAAATTTAATAATTTAAATTATTATCTTTAAGTTTAATCATTTTAAATTAAATTTAAATTTAAAATAATTATAAGTTAAATGTATATTAACTATATAATATATTTCATAGATTAAAAAATAATATTGTATTTTACATTTATCTAATTAATGTTCAAAAATTTATCATCTAATGTCAAATGTTTAATTTAGCTATATTTAACTCCGTGATATGTATTAGCTACTACGAAGCACTTGTTTAGTTATTAAAACTATAATTCATGTTACGATTTCAATCAAAATGTTAATATTTGTAAAATAAACTTAATTCGAAGAATTAAAAATTAAGATACATAAAAGATTAACTCAAAAACTATTTTTAAGTAAAAAATAATTTTTTACAATGCAATGTCTTACATATTGCATAAATGCATTTTTTTCCTTATAATTGCTATGAAGGAAACAATTATGGAAAACCTACTTTATTTTAATGATTTTTTTAATATTTTCAAGTAATTTGTTTTTAAATTAAATATTTGTTATATACACTTATTGGTAAAAATAAATAGCTAAAATTACAAATATTATCGATTTTACTTTACACACAATTGAATTTCATTTAATTCATATATTATAAAAATTGTTTGAAAATTGTAAAATCATATAAAATTTTATACTATAAAAATTATTTAAACATTCTAAAATTATATAAATTTACATGTTAAGATTTAAAATAACTAGTGACTTTTTAGCAAGGAGTGCTTAATATTGCACACATTACTCTTTTGGCAACGATTGTCAAAACATTGCGCTCATTCCATCAATTTTTTTTAGATTAATACTCAAGATGATTAGAATTGATGATCTTTAGAGGAGTGTCTTAACAATCCACCCATTTCATTAGGACCTGTGGTCCGTGCGACGGGCAGGGCAACTCCACCGTGCGAAGTGCATGCAAAATATGAGACGAAACGAGCCAAGAAACGAGTTTATAAGGTGTTGGGCAAGTTGAGGGGGCGGTCCCATGAGTTCGGCGGGCTGACCATCCTCTTGGGCGAAACAACACATGTTGAACGATTCGGCTTGGGCGTTTGGTGTGGGTCGACCGGGTGACACAACCCGCCACCCGCATGTATATATTGGAGGTCGTTTGGAGGAAAACGACCATCATTCGATCCACACGAGTTCGAATAAGGGGTTCTGTAGTGCTTGGATGAGCCCGCACGACGGGTGGAACTCAGGTGTTAACTCATTCAGAAAATTTGTTCGAATAGTCATTTGGGAAAGTCATTTGGGACAGTCGTTCGAGAAGTCGTTCGGGAAGGTCATTCAGAAAAGTCGTTCAAGCAGGTCATTCAAGCAGAACTCGAGCGAGGTTGTTCCGACGACCTGGGCAAGGTCGTGTGGCGACCTGGGTGAGGTCGTTAGGGTGACCTGGGAGAAGTTGTGTGGCGACCCAGGTGAGGTCGTTCGGGCGAACCGAGTGAAGTCGTGTGGCGACTCGGGTGAAGGCGTGTGGCGATTCGGGTGAACGAAGTTGGGTGAACGGGTAGACGTGCAGACGGGCGGCCGGGCGAGGGTGCGTCGTGCACACCGAAACGAAGAATCGCGCAGACGGGCAACCCGGGTAGGGCGCGCCGTGCACGACAAAACAAAGGAAACAGTGAAGTGTTGAGATTGTGAATGAAGGTGTGACTCGTGTGGAGGCGCCCGTGTGTGGTGACTTGGTTACGACGAGACGGGCCCAAGTTGGGCAAACAACACAATTGTGCGACGAGGTGAATGAAGGGTTGGTGAGTCATGCAGCGACCGTGCGGAGGCACCGATGATCTGGGAAACTGAGTTTGCCGAAGCCTGAAAATTGGCTAAGTGTAAATTTGGGGTTTCCCAAGATTTAACTTGTACTTGTAAAAGAAGATAAAATATATTGATTCGGGCATACTCATATTGCAGGGAGTTGCCCCCCTTTATACTGTTGTGCATTTCTCTTGTATAATGTTGTTTATGTGAATGTTATGGGCTTTCACTTGTATAAAAAAACACATTAATAATACTTGGTAACGAAAAAAAAACTAAGTATGCAATGTTAGGCGTAGTCTAGAATCGTAAGTATTGGTGAAAAGAAAACGGTTGGCAGTGCCGCACCTCGCTATAAGCGGTTGAAAGACTATCACAGGTGTAGGGGCATGACAGTTGGTATCAGAGCTAGTGCCGGGGTGTTGGTGTTGGTGTTGAAGCGTTGAAGTTGATACACACTTGCACTTTGTGACAGGTGGTATCAGAGCTGGTGAACTGAATCAAGGAGCTGATTCTATGAAGACCGAAGACTTGGCAGGGAGTTCAAGTTTTGTAGGTGACAGGTGGAATATCAGAGTGATTCAGGCGAATGATGAAACAAGTTTAACAGAGGTGAAGCATCGTGCTTGGACCAAGCTGAATGATAAGGCATGGTAGGTTTGGAAGAATGCGAAGGGAAGCTCTTGCTGACCTTATATAGGTTGAAGCGGTTGGAAGAAGAGAATCCCCAGATTTGAAAGGAACTTGAAGTCTTGGCAAGGAATGTTGAAAACAAACTTCTTCAAATTGGTTGGACAATGGACCAAGATGAAGTTTCAGATTGTTCTGACAAGGAAGAGGAAGCCGTGATGATTGAGGATGTTGCAGATGTGACAACGATGGAGAACGAACTTGAGATTGATCAAGTTGAACCAGGATTGTCCAGTTTGCAGACATGGATGGATGAGGATACTCGTGTGGAGGAACCTCATGATGATGATGAAGTAAGTATTGATACTTGTGTTTCACTTGAGCATTTGGTAGATTAACCGTATGCAAGGGAGAGCAACACCAGGTTGCCGATGCAGGGGAACATCTTATCGTGGATGTCTATGATGAGACCTTGTATGGAGAAGTGAGGATTTTTTACTGTTGCAAGACTTGTTGGGGTTGTTTGTGACCTGATGGTAGAAGGTGAAAAGGCCCGTGACAAGGGAGGAACATGATGATCGTTGCAAAGGATTGGGTCATGCTTTAGCCACATGAATAATTGGCTAAGTGTCCGGCATGACTCATGGACAGATTGGAGGGCACAGACTTGAGGCACGATGATGCTTGGGTGGACTTCTCATGGCTGAGACCAAGAGCAACTCTTGGTGGAACCTTCAGTGGAGGAGCCATGATGGAAGGGACTTGTGATGTGATGATGATGATATGGTTGGGTGACCGAGTTCACTAGACCGAAGATTGCATACTTGGATGAGGATGACCGATTGTTGTGATGAGTCTACTTGGTTGGACTACATGGGCAACTTAGTCATGGACATCATGTTTGAGACATTGAGCAGGGCAGCCTTATGCAGGGACATTGTGCAGGAGCACTTGTAGAGGTGTCACTTATGGACATCCAATGAGGAGTGCCAAGGTAGGGATGTTGTGCAGGTGGATTTGCTGGTGTGACATGGAGATGTTTCACTTATGAGCCGATGGAGAGGTTGTGCACTCTTGGACAACAAGGCCATGGACTTGGATGGAGTTGTGAGCAGACTATGGAGCATTCCTACTACATGGAGACCTGAGTCATCTTGCAGAAACCTTTGGGCCATGACTCGTATGCTTGCTCATATGTTGGTTGGGGATGGGTTATGGAGCTCATGATGACATGAGATTGTTGTAACTTCTGGGGACTTCATATATGGTGGACTTGGAGGATCTGATGCATTAAGGAGCTGAGGTCAGAAACTTTGATGCAGGATGGGATCCATACTTTCAAGTACATGTATGGGAATGGCTTGAAAGAGTGACTTGATGTGGAGGATCGATATGAAACACTTTGAAGTGATGGAGTTACAACGATGATGGTGCCTTGGTGGCAAAACTTGGGCATGGGTTGAGCTGAGACATAACCACCTTTGACACATGGGACCTGATTAATCTATGATTATGGGCAGCACATGGATAGATGAGACAGGTGTATACTTGTTTCTATGATAGACTTGAGGGGTGGCACATTGCAGATATGATGGAGGTTGCTTCATGGACCTGGATGTGGCACATTGAGAGTCGGTTTGATGAGATGGACTCTTCATTTTGAGGAGGCACACATATGGATGATGATTTTGGGATAGATGCGGTCGATTTCATGCAACACATTGGTACCAACATCATGGACATCATGTTGCAGATGGGATGATGACTACTTCATGGACCTGAGCATGAATTATATGGAGATGGATTCTTGATCAAGTTGAGGATGTGACGGGATGTTCTGAGAAACAACTGATGATGGAATAAGGATGTGCATTCTCATGGTTTGAGCATGACAATTGGGTTAGCTACCAAACTAGTTCGAGTCATGAGGGGATCAAGTGTACAGAGATGTGTTAGCATTGTGTTGGAGTATCATGGCAGCGATTCACATGAGGATGATACATGATGAGGTCGACATGATATGTTGCAGGAAGCATGTAGCTTGAGATGGGGGGACCAGCCTTCAACGATGGGGAACAACATGCGGAGATTGTGACAGGGTGGTTGATGATCATGGATTGAGATGATTTCCGATGTATGACATACGGATGGGGTGTATACCTTGGTATGGTGATCTTGGTGATAGATGGTTTCCGAGATGAGATATTGTCGAGGATGACAATGACTTTCAGTGGGGGAGGATGTTAGGACCTACGGTCTGTGCGACGGGCAGGGAAACTCCACCGTGCGAAGTGCGTACAAAATATGAAACGAAACGAGCCAAGAAAAGAGTTTATAAGGTGTTGGGTGAGTTGAGGGGGCAGTCCCATGAGTTAGGCGTGCCGACCATACTCTTGGGTGAAACAACACATGTTGAACGAGTCGGCTTGGGCGTTTGGTGTGGGTCGACCGGGTGACACAACCTGCCACCCGCACGTATATATTGGAGGTCGTTTGGAGGCAAACGACCATCATTCGATCAACACGAGTTCGAATAAAGGGTTCTGCAGTGTGTGGATGAGCCCGCACAACAGGCAGAACTCAGGTGTAAACTCATTCAGAAAAGTCGTTTGGACAGTCTTTCGGGAAAGTCGTTCGGACAGTCGTTCAGACAGTCGTTCGAGAAGTCGTTGGGGAAGTTCGTTCAGAAAAGTCATTCAGGTAGGTCGTTCAGGCAGGTCGTTTAGGCAGAACTTGGGCGAGGTTGTGTGGCGACCTGGGTGAGGTCGTTCGGGCGACCCGGGCGAAGTCATGTAGCGACCCAGGTGAGGTCATTCGGGTGAACCGGGTGAAGTCGTGTGGCGACTCGGGTGAAGGTGTGTGGCGACTCGGTGAACGGGTAGATGTGCGGACGGACGGCTGGGCGAGGGCACGCCGGAACAAAGAATCGTGCAGACAGACGACCCAGGTAGGGCTCGCCATGCACGACGAAACAGAGGAAACGATTAAGTGTTGAGATTGTGAACGAAAGTGTGACTCATGCGGAGGCGTCGGTGTGTGGCAACCTGGTTACGACGAGACATGCCCAAGTTGGACAAACCACATGATCGTGCGACGAGGTGAACGAAGTGTTGGTGAGTCGTGCGGCAACCGTGCGGAGGCGCCGACGAGCTGGGCAACCGAGTTTGCCGAAGTTTGAAAATTGACTAAGTGTAAATTTGGGGTTTCCCAAGATTTAACTTGTACTTGTAAAAGAAGATTAAATATATTGATTCAGGCAGACTCATATTGCAGGGAGTTGCCCCTCGCTTTATACTGTTGTGCATTTCTCTTGTATAATGTTGTTTATGTGATTGTTATGGGCTTTCACTTGTATACAGGAACACATTAATAATACTTGGTAACGAAAAATAAACTAAGGATGGAATGTTAGGCGTAGTCTACAATTGTAAGTATTGGTGAAAAGAAAACGGTTGGTAGTGCCACACCTCGCTATAAGCAGTTGAAAGACTACTGTAGGTGTAGGGGCGTGACACATTTAGTCTCAATTCAAATCCTTCAAGATTTTAAGAAAGGAAGACATGAGGTGAGATTTCATCCATTTATGTGTGCATGGGTGACAAAACCATTTATTATGGTTTCTCTAAATGCAACAACAAATTAAACTACTAATACTTCTATGATTTAAAATTAAATCTTCATAAAAATTAAACTTACTAAATAATAAAACATCTGTAATTTGATTCCACCTCTAAAAATTAAAATACTTACCATTAACTTATTCATATTTTCATTATATTAATTATACAACTCTATTAAATTATAAAGCTCTATTAAACTACTAATACTTCTGTGATTTAAACTTAAATCTTCATAAAAATTAAACTTACTAAATAATAAAACATCCATCATTTGATTCCACCTCTAAAAATTAAAATACTTGCTATTAACTTAATTTATATTCTCATGAGATTAATTATACAACTCTATTAAATTATACAACTCTACTGAAAGAAACCATACACTTACCTGCATTTCTTAAAGATGATATTTTTAAAATCTTAAAAACTTAAACTGAACTAAATAAGTTTATCTCGGCAAATCCCTTGAACGTCAAGCTTTAATTTGTTTCAAAGATTTATAATGATGTACTTATAATGATGTGCATATGACTACATGGACATGAGGGCACTTGAAGGATAAACAAGATTACAATTATTAGGATAATAAGACAACATCATATCGATGCTACAGTAATAGGGTATTGACATTTTTACCTGATATTGCAAATTTTGAGATTACAAAAGTAAGAGAGATTAATTTGATTTTTTTTTCGCCAAGTAATAGGGTATTGACATTTTTACCTGATATTGCAAATTTTGAGATTACAAAAGTAAGAGAGATTAATTTGATTTTTTTTTCGCCACAAAAAACAAAACTGCCTTCTTTAAAAAGAGCTTATCACAAAAGTAATAGGGTATTGACATTTTTACCTGATATTGCAAATTTTGGGATTACAAAAGCAAGAGAGATTAATTTGATTTTTGTTTCACCACAAAAAACAAAACTGCCTTCCTTAAAAAGAGTATACATATGTGGTATCTAAAGCTCCATAATACATTACATCGAAGCCACAACTCAAAATCTGAGAGAATCTAGCAACATAAATATTTCTGTCCA
Source organism: Pinus tabuliformis (assembly GCA_031772625.1). Lineage (NCBI taxonomy): Eukaryota > Viridiplantae > Streptophyta > Pinopsida > Pinales > Pinaceae > Pinus > Pinus tabuliformis. The sequence continues at coordinate 499,011,136 of CM062812.1, read as the reverse complement.
TAATACATTACATCGAAGCCACAACTCAAAATCTGAGAGAATCTAGCAACATAAATATTTCTGTTCATCCTAGAAGTACACGACATCATTAATCTTTAACGCCAAAATGTGACCCAGCAAAGGTGGAACCATACACTCTGAAACAAAACATCATAAGTCAGAGGAATCGCTGTCCCGTACGGCACGCAACCGAGTAACCAAATCTACTTAGAAGAAAAAGGAAAAAACAGAGCCATCCAAAGAGAGCAGAAAAGAATTCCATACAAAAAAAACCAGGCCGATCAAATTTAGAAGGATCAAAGGAGTTATCTGGTTAGAAATCAAAGTGAATCAGACCTGATAGGCAGGAAAGCCTGTGTTTGGATAAGGCTGAAGTGTTCTGCTCCTGGCAGATATGTTGAAATTAAAGGTTCAGAAATGAGGGCAACTGAGCCCTTATATTTTGCATTCCGTCTTACTAATTTTGAATTACAGAGATTAATCTAATCTAATTGGAAATATAATTTTTATTTATTTATTTATTTTTATTTATTTTTAATTTTTATTTATTTATTTATTTTTATTTTTTTGTTTAAGTAAATCTGTTTTTATTCTTCAATAATTGTTTAGATCTAGTTATTTTCTATATTGATAGGGAAAAAATATTCTCTCAACCATTTAATTGTGTCTCTAAAACCATTTAATTGTGTCTAAAACCATTTAATTGTGTCTCTAAAACCAGACATTTTATATATATCTGTATATAAATGTGAAAAAAGACAGACATGCTGAGCTACAATCTGTAACCAAGACCGCCCATTGGAAGCAACGCTAAACAGTCAACGGTGGTCTGAAAATATTGTTTTATGTCATCAACGCAAACTGTCCTCACCACCAATGCCTTGGTCAAGGCGCGTTGAGGATGGATAAACGCACGTGTTCTTGGCCAAAGACTGCCGCTGGTGAAGTTGTGGCTAAGGAAGCTTGACGAGCGGCTGCAAGGTTGTCGCAAGAGCCGTGTGTAGATTTTCCGCTGCTGTTGAAGAGATGCAGAGAATCAGTGTTTGGACATTCAATTTTCAAAGCCGTGGAGCTGTGTGACTGGTTTTTGTTTTTGAGTGTTAGAACTGCACATTGCAGACTTGGAAACGTGGTGGCGTGGATGTAGGCTGAGAATTGTTTCAATTGCTTGTGTGCGGGGAGGAGACTGCGGAGGTTGCGGAGCTGCATATCGAAGGTGCAACTCCTCATTGATTGACATGAATTTATTAATACAAAGGCAATTGGCGTTTAACGATGCTCGTTGGGGAAATTGGTGGCTCTGCTCGGATATGAACCGGAGATATTGGTGGAGCGATGCTCACTCTCTGTGCAAAACAAGGAAGCTCCAAACCCCAACATCTAGAATATTTGCAATTTGCAATATACATACGTTCATGGCTACGCTGATTTTCAGGCATACACAATCGGCTCTCTCGATTTTGACAAGTGCTCCATAAACCAAACAATCGGAGAAATTGATTTAACTGAGCTCTTTTCAATTCTACCCATTGCAATCCTGCTCACAAATATAAAACAACCAAATACCTTCTCATAAGTTCCCCTGCTAGCTGAAATGCTAGCTGAAATGATCACAAACTTCTTGGACATGTTGAGTGCAAAGCATGAACTGTTTATATCAGGGGTTTATTCGATATGAGATAGAAGACTGGTTGACTGGTTGCAGATAGATAAACGAAAACTTTGGTACACCTTTCTATATAAATGACGGTTAGACCTTTAGGTTATCATGAAAATGGTAGGCTCTGCGTCACATAATATCCACGACTCAATCACAACAAACAATTGCATGTGACGAGCTTAGTACAATACTTTTCATGTGACTCCTCCGGTATAACAACAAGTCATGCTATTCATGTGTAGCAAAACAGAATTTCGTGACAAGTTTAGTGTAATACTTTTCATGTGAGTCCTCCTCTAGTATAACAATGGAGCCACTGCCGTAGTGGTAGTCCTTGCCACAGTTTTTGCAATATTCGTGAAGCGTTTGTTGAATAGGCAGCGTTTGTTGCCACATTTTAACTCATTAGGCTGCCTTTATCAAGACTAGGATGCTATTACCACTGGAAATGTAGAGCAACATAGTCATTACTATCACTACTACCAACAAATTGTTGCAATTTCATTGCTTCTACCACAAGTACTTTTTCTCTGCCACAACAACACAATACAAACCCTCTTTGCAACATGCACCTGTACTATGTCCAACAATACTCTGCTACTATTATCAACAATGTTTGCAATGCAAACATACCAAATCAGGATTCTCCTTATTAACCTTATTCATCAAAATTAGATTAGGAACAATACTTCCTATGTAGAAATTCTAGTAATTCATGCTCATAAGTTCACTCTATTACTGAGCATATTAAGAGATCATAGAACTGTTTGTTTTAGATTTATCAAAGAAGAAACTTGAACCAAGTCTCAAACGTATGCCATATGAGCCAAAAATGTGCTAGAAAAAGGTTTTCGTAGATCAATGTAGTTATGTCCCAAAGGAGTCTTAAATAAAGAAAACAAAGTGCCTTAGAAATATTGTTTCAGGTGTATGCTTAGAAAAAATGTCATTTATAGTATGTTCCAAGAAGAAAGAACTTTCAAAATCAAATTGAATTAGACCACATAATTGGAAATTAACCCAACATGATGGCATTGCAAACCTCCAGTGACAGTCTTAGATTGGGGCTATAGTAGTTCTTGAATAGATATATGTTTGACTTGAAAACTTTCAATGTGTGATTGGTTACAAAAATTCAGATTAGGGCTTGAAAATAAAAAAAATTAGTCCAACTCACATTAGGGTTCAAATTTCCTTAGGGAACCATGAATAGGGTGCTTTAGGATAATCAAACAGACTCAAATAAATATGCGTCAAAAGTGACCGAAATAAGTCCATGAAAATGAACCATAATATGTATTAGATATGCCTCAGAAATAACCTAAAAAATCAAAATTGAGATTCAAAATTTTGACAATCTCTCCTCAAAAATGTGAGCTGTAACTGAAATATACTCCATAATCATTGCGCAAAACCATACCGCATACGAGTTGCAAATATGTGATGTGTTCAAGTGAAAATAATGGAGAGTTCATAGGCCCTATATATAATGCTTAAGTGGACACAAAAGAGCGGGGGCGACTTTCAGAAATTTTATGAGTATTTCTATTCCCTGGCATGGATGCTGTAGAGGCAGAAGCAGTAGATGGATAGTCTAATAGCCGAGTACTTGTTGTAGATTCGTATGCTCCTCTGGATAGTCTAATAGCCAAGTACTTGTCATAGATTCCTATGCTCCTCGTTCGAGATGTTATTGTTAGTGGTTGTTTCTTGGTTTCTTTTTCCTTTTTGCTTCTACTTTTAGGATGTCCATAATCAGAAGAGTCATGAGAACAAGTGCTAAGAGAAACAATGCTGCCAATTGAGTAAGTTGGCTTATGCTAATGGATTCCATGTTATGTGAAGCAGAGAGATGTATGTCAATATGTAGGTGCAGAAGTAGGCATTTCTTTTGCCAATTTATAAAAGAGTTCAAGGTGTTTGCAAGCTGGTTTTAAGTGTGAATGGAACTGAGTTTTTGGGAATATTTTACTGCAAGCAAGAGGCAATCATTTGAAAAGAGTGAAAGACAGTGGATAATGGATGTTTGTATAGGCTTGTTCAACCTCGTGGAACGAGCGTTTTTCGAGCCTATGCGTTAAAAGAGATGCAATCGAAAAGTCATGTACAACCAAATAGGGAAACCCATCCATCTGGTACTATTGCTGGCATCATATCGAAAGGGGCAGAAATAAATACATATATCGTCCGATTTGAAATGGAACTAAAATACTTCACCTAGAGCTGTGAAATCGATAGTGATGTGCAGAATTCGATATGCAAATTGACAAAATTTTGGAATGTCAGCAATCGGTGCAATTAAGTCATCTATCTGACATCGGAGGCAAATGGCATATAAAATTATGTATGTTACAGCAAAAGCAAATCGGAAATTAAGTGATGTATCTGACATCAGAGGAAAATCTCAAATAAAATCTTGGTGTTAGATTGCAAGTGAGGTTTTGGCAGTTGAGTGCGACAGGCTCCAACTTCTCGTTTCTGTTGAAGTTGGCAATTTTTACTGTGGACAATTTTACACATGATGCACATACAATGTCTTTTATTTTGAGGCATTCAGAAGCTAAGGTGGTCTTTGTGGATTACCAATTCTTGGAAGTTACAAACAGACACACAAAAAATGACATTTTAATTCATTAGGTTGCATTATGAAGAAGATGAGTAAAACAGGGAAAGATTCATAAATATGAAACTCAGTTCTTGCTCAATATGAACAGAGTGTAAATGTGTACAGAGATGCCTTTATCAAGAATCCCATCACAATGGAAAGTGTTCTTAATGATGATATTACAATTGGTGAAATCATGATCAAGGGCAGCTAGAAAAAGAGGATGCTATTACCACTGGAAATGTGCCCTTATGACCAGTTTGAGAAGCGAGTGCAACAAACACACAACAAATGACATTTTACAGAGGTGCCTTTATCAAGAATCCAAGTACAATGGAAAGTGTTCTTCATGATGGTACTACAATTGGTGAATTCATGATGAAGGGAAACATAGTCATGAACGGATTTGTTGCATTGCGAATGGATCCTGCAACTACGTCTTCACAAAGCCTTGCATAGAAGAAAGGATATGACAGTCAGTGATATGAAAATCTATAAAGCGAAACAGAGGAAGTAATGAGAATATATATAAAGTTTAATACAACAGTGCATGCAGTACTAATTACTGTAAAGTAAAGTATTGTAGTGATAATAGATAAAGACAAGGGTTACAGGATGTGAAAGTCCAGAAATATTCTTGACAAAAATTATAAAGATACATACCCATAACTCCACTCTGCACAAGCATAGGGTCCTATTGAAAGATGAGGATATAGGGTTGCCTCTTCTGCTATCTTCAAAAACCTTAGCAAGTCAAATTTTCCTTCAAAATTATACTGCAATTAAATTGAGTGCCACAATAAATTCATCAACAATTCAGAGTTTAATTTAGAGTCATACATACATTTCAAGATTGTTAAAATATTTTAAATGCTTATTACCTGACATTGCTCTGGGAGCTTATGTGCTAAGAGAAATGCAATCGAGAAGTCCTATACTTCCAGATTTTTTTATCTAGTCTTTTCAATATGATTGCAGGTATGGCGTGCAACCAAACAAGGAAACCGTTGCAAGATCGCAACACTTCAATGAGAGATAATTTTTTGACAAGTGCAGAAATAAATACACATACATACACATATAGAGAGGCCTAATTTCCACCTGCATAACAACCAATCCTTAGTAACTTGTAATATTGCGTTGTCATAACCAACTTATACTCTCACTGCTACCAACAAATTGTTGCAATTTCATTGCTTCTGTTTCTATCAAATAGTCAATAATCAATATGATATGAACTATCACAACTAAAAGTCCGAACACTGAGATCAATAAACAAGAGTTTTTCTCTGCCACAACAACACAATACAAACCCTCTCTACAACATGCACCTCTACTCACTGTAACAACTATAACATATTTTAATCAGTGTTTACTGCAACATAAACACTCAATATAATAACCATATGTCCGAAAATACTCTACCACTATCATCAACAATGTTTGTATGAAGATTTTCGTTATCAACCTTATTCATCAAAATTAGATTACCAACAATACTCCCTATGTATAAATTCTAGTAATTCATGCTCATAATTTCACTCTATTACTGAGCTTATTAAGAGATCATAGAACTGTTTGCTTTAGATTTATCAAAGAAGAAACATGAACCAAGTCTCAAATGTATGTGAGATCACCCAAAAATGTGCCACAAAAAGGTTTTCGTATATCAATGTAGTTATGTCCAAAAGGAGTCTTAAATAAAGAAAACAAAGTGCCTTAGAAATATTGTTTCAGGTGTACCCTTAGAAAAAATGTCCTTTATAGTATGTTCGAAGAAGAAAGAACCTAAATTGTATGCTACAATAAGTTCATCAACAATTCAGAGTTCAATTTGAAGTCATACAGACATTTCAAGATTGTTAAAATATTTTAAATGCTTATTACCTGACGTTGAGTCTTTTCAATTTGATTCCTGGTATGGCATGCAAGTAAACAAGGAAACCCCTGGAAGATTGCAACACTTCAATGAGAGATAAATTTTTGACAAGGGTAGAAATAAATACATATACTGTCCGATTTGAAATGGAACTGAAATACTTCAAGTTCAGATATGGAATTGATGTACGTGATTGATCCAGGTGGATGTTGGTGGCCACCCACCTATCCCATTTGGACCCCCACAACTGTCTCTTTCAGTCTTTTCAGTTTCCTAAATTGTAGCACAGTTTACTATTTTTAGCAGTTTCTCGGGTCCTAAACTTCCAGAGCCGTTTTGAGGCCCTAAACAATGTTTTTTTGCCATGGACCCATGTTTCCTCCCAAAGTGGTAGTACTCGGATAGATCTTTCTAACGAGCTATCGTACGCGTCAAACGGAGATCGTATGCCAAAGTTACGACCCCGAGAAATTGATGTACCAATTTACCCAAACGGGGCCCACAATTTGGCGTTTCATCTTCTAGGGTTAGGTTTCGGGATGTGAAGGGTTTTCCATTGTTTCTCAACAATAAATAGGCCTTCGAGACTCATTGTAACACAGTTTAGAATAGTTCAGAGGCATGTAGCCGCCACATCTCTTCTCAGAGATAAGCTACCATCGCCCTAGCTGGTTTATTTCCATTTCTGGTTGTAAGCATATTTCAGTATTTTCCATTAATGAAATGAAGTATTATTTCCACTGCATCTTTGTGTATATGTTTATCTCTGTAATTTGTTACGTTCCTGTCTAAATCTGGATCAGTGGTATCGGAGCAGTCTGCTTTTTCTCTATTTTTCTTTGCATGTCCCCAACGAGGTCAGGATATAAGGAGTTAGGGTTTGAATTGGTCGAACCTTTGCAAGACCATCCTTGCAAATCCCGACGGCCTCCCATGGCGAATGAGAAGAAAGACTAGGGGGCAGGAGATCCTATCAAAATCTTGCTCGAAGAAGCGCTCGAGTGGCAAAGGAACGTGATGATGGATAGCTTTGCGCAGATCCTTCAGCGGCTACCCAGAGGCGATGCATCGACTTCCAACAGCGACTCTGGAAACGCCACACCATTCAAGGTACAAGTTAATTTTGAAATCCCCATATTCGAGGGTCAAATAGACGCAGATGCCATAGATAAATGGTTAAATCTGCTAGATAGGTATTTTTCTGTTCATGAATTTTGAAATCGGGAAAAGATTGTTTTCGCCCTTCTCAAAGTAGCCCCCCACGTCAAGGACTGGTGGGAAACCTACTGCGAGCAGAAGGATGAAAGTACAGGCTCACTATTTTCAGCCGCACCCACTTGGAATGACTTCCGGGATGCCATCAAGGAGCAGTACTACCCTGTCGGAAGCTATGAGGACAAATACATTAAATGGACCACACTGCGGCAAGGACGAGACCAAGATGTGCCGGAGTTCAAAATTTTTTTTCATACCCTTCACACACAGTTGGGTATCAAAGATACTGAGCTGCATCTGGTACTCAAATACCATGGCTTCCTGCACAAATACATCCAGGAAGAGATGGTGTTCTTGAACATCTCCTCACTCGGCACAGCATACCGATACACTGTCAAAATAGAACAAAAGTTCAAACAGAAGAAACGAGACTTTGGATCTGCAAATCCGAAGCCCAAAGGACAAAGCCAAGGTGGGGCGACCCAAGACAACCCGTCAAAGCCGCAAGAAAAGAACAACACCATGAAGCCGAAGAAGGACACAGGGAAGTGGTGTGAGTTCCACAAGAGTCCCACTCATAACACAAGTGAGTGTCGGACCAAGCAGTCGCTGGTGGCTGAGTTGAAGGCTTCCAAATCAGATGCATGTTCCGACCCTGAGCCAGAACTCGACAAGGGGAATGCCAAAGGGAAGCAAATCATTGATGCGGATCCCAGCACCACTGTTGCCACCGCCAAGATCCAGAAAGATGAGCCCGAAAATCCAGAAGAGGGGAGCGTCTTTTCCACTCATAGATGTGGGTGAAGGGTTCGCCGCTGCAATTCATTGTCGATAGTGGCAGCCAAAAGAACCTCGTTTCAGCAGAGGTCGTGAAGCGGTTGGGCTTACCAACTACACCGCACCTGCAGCCATACAGTATCGGATGGCTTCACGAAGGACGAGATCTGAAAGTTCGCCAGCAGTGTCGCCTTTCCTACAGCATCAAGCCCTTCACAGACGAGGTATTGTGTGATGTTACACCTCTGGATGTTTGTGATGTATTATTAGGCCAACCATACTTGTGGAGGCGACATGCTTTGTATGAGTCCAAGCCTCGTGCTGTCATTATATCTTTGAATAATTCATTATATAGGATACCAGAGGTAGCCCCACCTACCACCACATCTTTGATCACTACCAAGAAAGGCAGCAAGCTCATATCACAGACCAGGAAATTCATCTGTCTGGTCCACTCCCAAAGTAAGGGGAAGATTGTTGCTACATCCATGACCCCTGCAAAGGGTTCCTCTACGCAGCAGCAGTAGCAAAGGAATACGGTCATGACAGAACACAGGAACAACATCTCACGCACAGGGGTACCACACAAGCTTCAAGTGGGCGACAAAGTCTGGTTTCATATGCAGAGAGAACACCTTACCAGAACCCATCAGAAACTTAGACCACTCCGACATGGTCCTTACATCAGTACCAAGGCTACGGGAAACAATGCTTTGAAGCACAACATTCCTCCATTCCTTCGCTTGCACCGAGTGTTCAATGTGGACCGTCGTCGACCATGCTTCCCACCATTTCTGGACACATCAGAGATTGCAGAACAGCTCACCAGAGAACCAGCTCAGCAGAAGCTTCCTCATCTCAGGGAGGAACTCAACGCAATGGGGACCATTGCTTCCTAAGGGGGGAGGAATGATCCAGGTGGATGTTGGTGGCCACCCACCTATCCCATTTGGACCCCCACAACTGTCTCTTTCAATCTTTTCAGTTTCCTAAATTGTAGCACAGTTTACTATTTTTAGCAGTTTTTCGGGTCCTGAACTTCCGGAGCTGTTTTGAGGCCCTAAACGACGTTTTTTTGGGAATCTGGGGCAACATGGGTCCACAGAATGACGTTGCCTCCCAAAGTGGTAGTACTCGAATAGATCTTTCTAACGAGCTATCGTACACGTCAAACGAAGATCGTATGCCAAAGTTACGACCCTGGAAATTGATGTACCAATTTACCCAAACGGGGCCCACAATTTGGTGTTTCATCTTCTAGGGTTAGGTTTCGGGATGCGAAGGGTTTTCCATTGTTTCTCAACAATAAATAGGCCTTCGAGCCTCATTGTAACACAGTTTAGAACAGTTCAAAGGCATGTAGCCACCACATCTCTTCTCAGAGATAAGCTACCATCGCCCTAGCTGGTTTATTTCCATTTCTGGTTGTAAGCATATTTCAGTATTTTCCATTAGTGAAATGAAGTATTATTTCCGCTGCATCTTTGTGTATATGGTTATCTTTGTAATTTTTTGCGTTCCTGTCTAAATCCGGGTCAGTGACAATATCCATCATATATTTGAAGAATATGTAAATACCGGAGGCATCTACACATTCACTTTGTTAGGAAAGAGTTTAGACAAAAGATTCATTGCCTGTGGAGCATCTTTGTTTTGTTCATGTAACCTCCCAATGTTATCTTGCATCTTTCCAAAATTCAGCACATCATCCATATAAGATAATAATAAGAAGATAGAGGTTCAATTGTTTAAATTTTGGATTCAAATTTCAGAAGAATACTGTAAAACTCGAATCAAAATCAAAATTAGTCCTAAATTTAAAGACAACGAATTAGGAATCTGTATCAACATTTGAACAATACGGTGGACATACACACTGTATAGTTAAACAATCCTGACTATGAATTAATTTGATTACATGGAGTTGTAGAATGTTTGCTCAAGTGATATTTGATCTTATCCTATGTAAGAATGGAATGGATATCTACAGTAGCTAGTTTCAAATTCTCAATCAATGTGTTCTATCTACTCATAATTTCGTTCATATCAATCTTGGTGACCAGTGCCCCCTGACTAGGACAGAAAGAACAGAGTGGATCAAAGCAACAAGTGGCAGAGGGACCTTCGGCATATTTTAGACCACAAAATGGTGGGACTCTATTTGTCCCCTAAACTTCCCCTGGGATGTCAATCAATATCCTTAACACCAGTTCTTTGGGGCCAAACCAAACCTCTAACTACAGATCATCATAGTGACAGACAAATCAATCTCAGACAGACCTTGAGTAGGGCACCTCAAACCCATCAGACTACATGCCAATTTCAAAAAGTAGCGTAAGTTCTATAGTGGCCACTTTCCTTCGACCTTGGATGTTAGGAGAGAGGCCACTTCACTCTTCTACCCTCCACAAGATCATATAATTAGATCCCAATATGGTGTTGAAAAACTTTGACAGCTAGCAAGCACCCCAGGCACCCCCTTTGACCTTGGTCATGAAGATCAAGAGAGTGAGAAATTGCTTGATTTTCTTAAGCAGCACTAAGATATTGATTCGAAAACTCACTCCTATATTTATGACATTACCTGTGGATTTTGTTTTAGTTAGACCTAGTGATTAGCTAAAACAAACGCTTATGAAGGTTGCACTTTTTTCTTTTGCTTTTGCTGTCATAAACAACTTATACTGTCACTACTACCAACAAATTGTTGCAATTTCATTGCTTATGTTTCTATCAAATAGTCAATAATCAATATTATATGAACTATCACAACTAAAAGTCCCAACACTGAGATCAATAAACAACAGTTTTTCTTTGCCACAACAACACAATACAAACCCTCTCTGCAACATGCACCTCTACTCACTGCAACAACTATAGCATACTGTAATCAGTGTTTACTGAAACATACACACTCAATATAATCACCATATGTCCAACAATACTTTGCCGTTATCATCAACAATGTTTGCAATGTCTTCACAAAGCCTTGCATAGAAGAAAGCAAACGACAGTCAGCCATATGACGTCATCCATGAAGAAAAAAAAAGAGTTTAAGTTAATTGTGATCGTGAGGGAAAGGAATTATTGTTTGGCCATCCAACTAGATTTTAATATCTGAATCAGTTACATTGTTGATGCAAACACAGATCTCATAGTACTAATTACTGTAAAGTAAAGTACTGTAGTGACAATAGATAAAGACAAAGTTTACAGGCCATGAAACTTCACAAATATTTTTGATAAGTTACCCCCCTTTGTTAGATCTTACAAAATAATGAATTAAACCTAACTGCCTTCAATATAGATATCATCAACAATTTAGAGTTTAGTTCGAAGGCAAACATACATTTTATGAGAGATTCTTCAGCGTAAATCGCATAGAATATCATTTGTCGACGCGTTTCGAACCAACTAGTGTGGTTCATCATCAGGACAAGTTGAAGAAACAGATCCAGCTTAGCATGTTAAATAGTCTGAGCAGAGTCTCCAACGGCTACGTCGACCAACGGCTAATTTTGACCTTGGGACGAGGGTCAAATTAATATTATTATTACTATCATTTATTTGTTTATTTATTATTATTATTCAATTTTCAATAAATAAAATAATTCTAATTGGTGTTAATGATTAGTTAGAAATCTAATTCATTTATTTATTTAATAATTAATAATTATAAAGATTATAATATTAGGTTGTTAATAAAAGTTAGTTATTAATAAAAATATAGGAATGAGGTAACTTAAAAAATAAAAATAATTGGAACGAGGTAAAATAAATAAATAAATAAATAAAAAATAAAATAAAAATAAAAATAAATAATAAATAATAAAAATAAATGAAAAATAAATAAATAAATAAATTAAAAAATAAATAAATAAATAAATAAATAAATTAAAAAATAAATAAATAAATAAATTATTATTCATTTTATTTACTTATTATTTATCATTATTATTATTTATTTTATTTATTTATTTAATGGTTAGTTTTCTAACTAACCATTAATTGGTGTTAATGGTTAGTTAGAAAACTAATTCATTTATTTATTTAATTAAAGATAATAATAGGTTGTTAATAAAAGTTAGTTAGAATTAATAGGAATGAGGTAACTTAAAAACTAAAAATAATTGGAACGAGGTAAAAATAATAATAATAATAATAATAATAATAAATAAATAAAAATAAAAATAAATAAATAAATAAATCAATAATAATTATAATAATAATAATAATACGTAACAAGAAAGGATTATCAAGTTAAATAAGTTAACTAATAAAAATAATAATCCTTCAGTTAGGAAGAGAGGGCTGGGATCTAACATCTGCTTATCTTCCATCCGTCCTCTCTATTGAGATTGTTTGGTCTTTTCTCAATGTCAAGGGCTTCCCTAAATTTTCGGTGATGGAATTGTGAAACCCTAGCGATAACACTCACCTCCTCAATGCAGACATGATGATTGGTACTCTCTGCATGCTCAGCTAAAGCGGAAGACTTGGTTCTCCTATGCCTGAGGTCAGCTGCATGCTCACTAATCCTTTGACTAATGGAGCGACCAGTCTCACCAATATAGGGTGCCCAGAGACATATGTCTGAATAGCATCTATTGCCCCGTCTTTAGACTTGGTAATAAGATTGCGCCACATCTGTTTAATAACATGCAAAAAATTTAAGCAAATTGTATAGTGAACAATAAACAGAAACATAGCTAAAATAATACCAAATGCAATACAAACCTCTGCGGTGCCTCAAGGGCAATGTATGGAGCCAAAAATTAATAACGTACGTTGTCCATTGATTAGCAAAGCTCTCCCATCATAGCTAGTTATCACTAGATTTTGTATAGCACTATGCCGTAATTCCATATTCAAACAACATAAATTCATTTTAAAGTTCATATAGTTTGGTGGTATCTATAAAGTCTACCTGGTATGCTAACATATTGCTCCTGAGTAGTTTGCAGCACTTAATTTAATAGAGGAAAGTGCCATAGTACAGCAAATTAAATAAATTATTTATACTTAATAGATCTATACAGAAACATAGCTAAAATAATACCAAATGCAATACAAACCTTTGTGGTGCCTCGAGGGCAATGTATGGAGCCAGAAATTAATAACGTACATTGTCCATTGATTAGGAAAGCTCTCCCATCATAGCTAGTTATCACTAGATTTTGTATAGCATTATGCCATAATTCCGTCTTCAAACAGCATAAATTCATTTTAAAGTTCATATAGTTTGGTGGTATCTATAAAGTTTACCTGGTATGCTCACATATGTCTCTTGAGTAGTTTGTAGTACTTAATTTAATAGAGGAAAGTGCCATAGTACAGCAAATTAAATAAATTATTAATACTTAATAGATCTATCCTAGGTTTGGATTATGTAGCTTTAGCTATTAAAGCAGATATTAATACTTGTTGTATTTAGTTAGCTATTAATACTTGATATATTTAGCTACTAAACCAGCTATTGATACTTGGGACATCTACGCATCTCGATTTTGTAGTATTTAGCTTTTTAAAATGTACAACACAATTTTGGTTTGGGATAACTTAGCTTAATACAGTGCAAAAGTACAACAACCTCATTATGACTAAAATTTGAAGCGACAATAGAAATTTAAAGTCTTCTCTTCTCGGTTTGAAGTGGCAATGAAATTTAAAATATTGAAAGTACATTTTCTTGGTAAATGAGTAGAAATTCCAAGTTAAATAGTTCTATTGCAGTAAAACCATAATATGAAGAAACATATTCATATCACTTTTGCATTTGATGTGTACGTGAAGGCTACCATGTTCCTGGATTTTGTAATCTGTATAACAAATAGTTAGCTATAATAAAAAGATAACATTGTGAATTCAAGGGAGGACATATTTGAGAGAAAATATGTTAAGGCATATGGTGTTGTACCTTCCATTTGTTAGCCAACATGTAATAGTTCACTATCTTCATTGAGTGTGAACTTGCTATGAATTTTGAAGTCACGTAACATGTATACAGTGGTAGCTTTTCATTGCAAATATGCCTCATATGAAATTGGTTTTAAATCAGGGAGTAAGTCATGTAATAAGGGCTGCCTGATAATGGAATGGACAAAGTTATTTGTAATGGATTCTATTACAGCATTTGTACAATGCTTGTAGATGAAAGGGCAATTATTATTGCATTGCAAATAGTAGATTGTCCCATTGGTTATCCGTATGGATGAATTGATTGGAGAGTTACAAATAACACAAACAGGTTCGAAAGGAGTTGAATATGGATTTGTTGCCATTAGAATACCTTTGACCTGGTTATAAAATATTCAAACGTTAATCTACATTATTACATAGGAAATACAAAGCTTGTAAAAAGATCATTATTGTTATACTTACAACATAGGTAGATGTAGTTAGTTTTATGAGATTGTTTACTACATATGTGTTAAGTTCAGTAATGAACGTTGACTTTGATGCTTTGAATATTGTTTCTTTTGTGTTTACCTTTTTTGTTAAATTTTTGAAAAGGATGAGGGCGAACTCTCCTTTTTGTAGTTTTTTTTCCATTGAAAGGAAAAATTGTTCATAGGTGTCAAACAACTGCAACTGCAAGAGACAAATTGTTATCTATTGAAAATTACGAATAAGTAATATGCAAATACATTGTTCGTATGTGTTGAAAAATTACAAGTGCAACAGACAAATTACAATAACTATATATTGAAGTGATGCATGTTATCTATTGAAAATTAGGAATAAGTAACATGCAAATACATACAGTTGCATTGTCATTTTCAGAATCTCCATCTTTGATATGGAGTATGTAATGCAATCCAACCCGTTTGGCAAGTGTAACAGCTGCAGCGATTGTACCAATTGGGTACATTTCTTTTTTGTTTGCAAATTGGCTAATGGTTGTATTGGGAATAAAACAATATTCTTTGCAAACTTCAGGTACAGTTTCTATGATACTTGATTCATTAAGAGAAATTATTTTGTCACAGTCACCGCGATCATAAATAGTTTTAGGCAATATCCTGAAATTTGTAATTGATATGTTGTTGCCTTGCAAAATTTTCTGTTCATGTCGCTCCACTAAATGTGTAGGTACAGTTAATGTTATAGTCATCATTCCTTGACCATCTGTCAAATCATCTCGTAATATTTGACGTGGTTTGTTTGCTTTATCAAGGAATGCGCTATACACAACCATTATGTCTCCAACAAATAGTTGTCCAATTCTAGGACTATTGAGATCTTCAATTGATACTTTAATTGGCAGTATCTGTTTTTGCCTATAAAAATTGCTTAGTTAGATACTGCTATAAACATTTCTACAATGCTATGTTTCTCCTAAAAACTGAAGAAGTATAAATAGATTACAATGTTGTATTTCATATGCATACCTTTTTGATGTATCATTTTGTACATTTGTTGAATCAAGTTTTGTTGTGATTGTTTCACTTGGACTAAAAAAAGTAATTGCACATTTCAATATGATATGGATATTATCACATGTATTTTGCGATAAGCAATCAATAAAAAAATTATGATATCTAACCTGTACATGTCTTCTTGCTGCATTGTGTGGGGGACTTACTACTAGTGCTTTCTCCACTCGTCGAACATTTTCTATTTTATATACATTTAAATATACATATGTAAAAACAAAATGCATATATAATAAACATTAATATTCTAAATACAAAATAGCATATTTGTATAGTTGTCATAGACATACCTTTTCAAAACAAGCGGTTGGCTTGCCTTTTCTATTTGAGTTATGCCCTCTATTTCTTCAATTGTTTCTTTTCCTTTTTCAAGATTTATGCTATGTTATAGAATAGTAGCATATATTTAGTTCAATTTAAAAGAGCATATAGAAGTAAAAAGTGAACAAGAACATAAAAACCATAGAATCATACATATGTAAAAATAGAATGCATATATAGTAAACATTAATATTCTAAATACAAAGTAGCATATTTGTATAGTTGTCATAGACATACCTTTCCAAAACAAGCAGTTGGCTTGCCCTTTCTAATTGGGTTATGCCCTCTATTTCTTCATTTTTTTCTTTTCCTTTTTTAAGATTTATGCTATGTTATAGAATAGTAAGATATATTTAGTGCAATTTAAAAGAACATATAAAAGTAAAAAGTGAACAAGAACACAAACTCCAGAGGAAAGGAAAAGCAAGAAGAATATACTCTCTTTGTTTATGTTCCATATTGTTGTTCTTTTTTCTTGGTTGTTTTTTTCAATTGAAAAAGGTTTCACTGGTGCAATCTGCATTCATAAATATATGAATTCATATCTATAAATTTATGATAGGATTCTTGTGTTGGTTAATCGAAAAGGGTTTCATTGGCATAATTTGCATTGATGAATATAAGAGGTCATATATGTAAATGTCCAATAGAATGCATAATATGTATGGTGTTACTATTTGGTTTAGTACAAAGAGAATATGCTAACATGCTTTAGTAAAATAGAAGTGGTAAAAATAATGAGGTATTGCAAAAGTATCAAAATTTGGAATTTTGTAAAGTGTTTCATGTGTATATCATAGCTAAAGGACAAGAGATATTGTATCATGATCATACCAATATGTATCTAATTTAAAAATTCTATATTTTATATTAGCTAGATTTGCCCAAACATGGTCAATGAATGATTTATGCATGGTATTAGTTTTGTCAATGAGGAAATGAAGATTGTAGTTTTCCATGTAGGTTTCTAGTTGCTTTGTTTTTTGATTGCAATGTACCATATCAATATTGAAGTCCCCTAATATAATTATGATATTGTTTAGATCTAAGTGGCATAAAGATTTTGCAATGACATTCAAAATATTGTTTACATTTGCATGTGGCGATGCATATATATTGAGTACTGCAATTTGTAATCCGTGAACTTTTATTTTTGCGAGCAATGCCTCTACAAGTTGCTCTTCAAAATGGGTATGTTCAAGGATAATGATATTTTTTTTTATCAATATCATTACTCCATGCTTAATGCAACTTGAGATGCAATTGAAATTTCTGAAGTACTCATTTTGCATACACAATGACATATGTGTTTCTTGTAAGCATAAGATATCAAATTGCATTGTGTCATAATCATTGTATACATCAGTAAGATGTGCATGAAGATTATGAGTGTTCAATGAAAGAATAAAGATGGATCACAATGATTGTATTGATGAATAGTCATATTCTAATTTCCATTTTGCAGTGGTTTGCAAACATTGCATTTCACAATTTACTTTTTGCTTAACCTTAAAATTATTGCCTTTAAGAGCATTAAGCAAATACAATGATTCTATGTTTCTGACACGTGATATTGTTGTGTATACTATGCCATGCAATTGTACTCTAGTAGGGTCGAATGCAAGCCTATTCAAGGTTAAGCCTTGTGATCTATGTATTGTGCGTGCACATGCAAGTTGAATTGGAAATTGTTTCCGTATTTTCAAATGAGCCATCTTTGATGTGATAGGCATTGCTTTTGATATTCGCAATATTGGTGTCCAATTATGTGCTATGTCTGAAGTTTACAAATGAGCCAGTTTTCTATATTGTTGATGACCAATATTAGGGTCATGGAACTTAATCCATAGAACATCGACCTTATCTATATGGGTATATGATTTAACTATTCAATCTGCACCATTTACTAGCCCATCTGGTGCATCATAATTGCAAGCATACATTTAAACTAACATGTTCAACTTTATCAGAAGTTGCGAAGGCAAAATAGTTGTATGTTGATGTGTTGGGAAATTGCCGTTATTCTCCTCATTTTCATCAATTGCATTAATTAAAATTTCATTGCCAGGCATGCGCATTAAAATTTTCTTGTTATGCATTGCAACATCTTTGTTTTTGTAAAATAAATAGGGAAATGTCAGATCATTTGGTACAGGGCGCATCCAACTTGTATTCATATATGTTATATCATCAGATGTTTGACAGTTTGTTCGCATTCTATTTAAAACTGATATGAATCTCTCATTTGTTTGTCGCATAGTCATATGCAATTGGAAGCACTTGACATTATCCTTCCAGAAATCATGTGTTATTGTTTGATTGTTGATTCTTGGTTGTTCAAAAATAAGAGAGTCTTGAATAGGTTGTGCTTTTTAGAAATCACCACAAAATATGATGTCAATTTTTCCAAAGTATTTGGTTTGGACATGTTTTATGTTTCTGAATCTATTGTCAATGGAATATAAGAACCAACTACCAATCATAGAGACCTCATCTATGAAAGCTAGCTGCAATTCTTGATATAGCTTTAATAAGTTGTCCAATACTTCTTTGCTAAGTGGAAACAGTTGAGACTCTTAAAAGGCATTAGCAATGCAGAATGGATTGTTGTTCCACCTACATTATATGCAGCTTTTCCTTTATATGCTAATATTAGACCTTTTGGTTTCATAGAATCAGTTATGTTCTGTGAATCATAAATTCGTATAAGCATTCGGAAAATTGCTTTTGCTGTGAGTGTTTTACATACGCCTGCTCCACCTGTAATAAAAAGGTAAATTGGTTCCTTAGGGTTTTTCTTTTTTTTTTAATTGCAACATCTTTTACAATTGCTTGTTGCTCTTTGTTCAACATTCTTCTAAGTTTGTAATTCTCATTGTTCTCCATTAAAAATGGATGAGCAGTTATTTGAAATCCAAGATTTGTTTTTTTTCTTCATTTCAAACTGTTTTGGAAATTGCAAGTCCGATTGCAAATCATATTCCTCATAATGGGAATTGTTCTCTTGGTTTCACATATTTATTTGGTTAGTATTCAAAGAACTAATTTGTTCATTTGTTGCAGTCTCTAAATCACCCCATGTTAGATTGATGTTATATGTAAATTTAGCTTCATTGGCTTGAACTATTTTTTCATGTAATGTATATGCAGAGAGCCATGTAGGCAATGCTTGTTTCAATGTACTTTCAGAATTTTCAAATGGCATATATAATAATAATTTCTCTACAAAAGTTTTCAATATCATTGTATTTGTTATATTTGACAAATCATATAACATTTGGTTTTTTCCTTTTAGATATGTGTGTGCAATCTTTCCTTTAATTTGATACAAATTCTGCAAGGCAGATTTTGCTAATTGAACTTGGGCATCCAATGTAGTAGTCAATAATGGAATGGCGCAGGAAAAATGGCCGAAGCCAAACCAAAGAAATGGCATGAACAAAAACAACTTCTATAATCGTGGAAATGCTCCTTAGATTTTGTGTAAAATTAGGTCATTGTAAAATGAAACCATTAAACATACTTACAAGTAGTAAAGTTGAAGCTCCCCCCTTTGACAGATGCTGTTGTTGGATCGGGTACTAGCTTGGATGCTGCTAGTGGACACTCTCTGCTCTGCTCCTCTGCTCCTCAAACTAGCTCGAAACTGAAACTCACTCTCTCCCCTTCTTGTCTCCTCCAGAGAAAGGATTTCTAGACAAACGTGGACACCTCTGCATAGACTTCAAACATCTGGCACTTGCAGCATGCAGGACACTGCATGCAGGACATGGAGAACAAGCACCAGAAAGAACTTAGGATAAATTAAGTTGTGCGCACATCGGGCCAAGTGAGGCGGGCAATAAGAGGGTAAACTGAAAACTTTGGTTAAAATTTTCTCGTAGACAAAGTGCCCAGCATAAGCCCAGCATAAATTCTGGTTAAACAGTAATTAACCCATAGAAATTGACGATCAACACGAAAATTAATAGCAAGTCAACGACCTATCGAACGCTATAGTCCCTGCTATGACGGAGGCAGGGACTAATAACAACATGTAATGTTATTCATGTGGAGCAAAACATAATTTCATGCGAAAATAATTAGATGGAATCTTTGATGAGTGAACAAATGCACTCGAACACCTTTTCGGATGGAGGTTACGTGGTGAAAATCAACATTCATCGCTATACATATATTATCAATGACCCACCCCATAGGTCCAACATGTATTTATTGTAACAAGCTTTCTCCTATATAGTTTGCGAAAGATTCTAACAGACGTATTTAGTAACATAGTATTTTAACTCATGATTTATCAAGAGCATAAAGGAATCTAAAAAAAATATGTTATTAATATTGCAACGCTTGACAAATAGAAGCATCACGATAATGGTATTTATGGTACAAAGAGTTGTGATGAGATTGAGAGGGTGCTCCTCGATTTTAAAGTTAAAGATGGGTTGTACCAACGGATTGTTGAAAGAAGGAAGGATAACATTGTAAAATTTATGGTGTTTTTGAATTTTAAATTAATTTTTTTTTTTTTTCTAGTTAAGACTAACCTAAGTACCCACGGGGGATTTGAACCGGTGACCTGGCGCAAGGAGTGCCTTAACAGGGCATCCATTCACCATCAATCCAAAGCCTCGTGGGCAATTTTAAATTAAACTACATAAGAAGTTAATTTTAAATAAATTGATTTCATATTTAAAAATTATGAAGTTAGTAGAATTAATATAAGTATTTATTCATCCAAGATGCTTACATTTATCAGAATCTTTTTACTTTACAGTCCAGTATGAGGGATCTATATGTTTGCCAGTGAGTTTTTTCCTTTTTAAGGTAAAATGAGAAATTAGAAATTATGTTCTAAATAGAAAAATAAAATTTGTTATTATAAAAAATATGAATATAAGTAAAAAATGTAAGAGTGAGATATTTAAATCTTATATTTTTTTAAAATATTTAAAAAAATAATTAAATAAACTATCTAAAGATCTATGTTAATATTAACATATACTTCAAAAAATATTAATAATAAAATTTCATTTTAATTTGTCTAATATAAAATATTTTAATATAAATTAAGTATATATTATTTATCGTTTAAAAAAAATTATGTATATATCATGAAAAATGTTTATTTTATCTTATATATACTTTATTTATCAATAAAAAAATATATCTTAAACCTTAAAAAATAACATATTATATTTTACACTAAAAAAATTATAGGTAAAAAAAAATTCATCCTTCTCAACTCCTACTAAATTTATATTTAAAAAATAAATTTATACTAATTCAAAGTAAAAAATAAATTTATACTAATTCAAAGTATTTAATCTCATATTAGGAAATATTTTTTTAACCTTTAATCTCAACTTAGATTTGGAAACTCTAAAAAAATTTCGGTAGGCCAAGACATTGTCATCGTTGTAACAATCTGCACATCAAATTCGGTACTTAACCCAAAAGATAGAGCATTATCTCGAGGCATCGCATTAGGTGGCCCAGCTAGTGATGAGTCAAAACATACATATGTTACCATGTGTTGTTGGTTGAATTTAGTGTAACTATTTTCAATTTTGATGTGAGACTGACACCATGTTTGTGTCACATAAGATGTCCTATGAAATTAAGGGTGAATGATCGTACCAAAATTTATACATGTTTATGGATTTTTAAATATATATGCTTTTAAAAATAAGAACGAAGATATGTTTTTGTTAGGCATGGATGGGTTGGGTATTTTTTTCTCAATGACTTTTTACTAGTTTAGAGTTTGGGAGCTCATTGTTGTGGCGGAAGAAAGTGAAGAAAGTTATGGGATAAGTCAATGTGAGATCTAGGATAAAGGGATTAAAATTTAGGGATATATAAGTGGAAAGAGTTTAGGGGTAGGAATAAGGTTTTAATGAAGAGGGTATAGTGAAGGAATAAGGCTTTAAGTAAGTAAAGGAGATAGTGAAGAAATAAGGCCTTAGGATAATGAAGGAATATGGTTATTTTTTCTTCTTGGAATATATGAGAATATTATCCAGAAATATTTGGACAAAGTGGTCAAGATGTTGCATGAACAATCCATTCATGAGGCTCATGAACATTTTCAGTGCATTGGTCAAACCAAATACCACTACAGCAAACTCTTAATGCCCATAAAAATGGTTCTAGAAATGTCACCTTCTTTAATCTTTAACTGCCCATATCAAATTCCCAGACCTATTTTAAAGAAAATTGTTGCTCCTTTCATTTGATCAAATAGATCATATCTTCTAAGTATAGGATACATATTATTTATTGTGGTAAATAAGTCCACTCTCATTGTGGACTTATATAGTAGAATTTGAATGTGTAAATTATATATATATATATATATATATATATATATATATATATATATATATATATATATATATATATATATTACAAAATTTAAATAAATAATTTAAATATCTATATCAATTAATTAGTTTCAATATCAATTTCTCTCCCCGTAGTAATAAACATTATATATATATATATATATATATATATATATATATATAATCATCTGATCTGAGGCCATGGCAACCAACCTGGCTTTCACCTTCATGGGGGCACTGAACCTGTTTTAGCCCACAGCTCAACCAGATGATCCAAGGACCAGAAATATGACATTTTGTCAAAGACTGATACCTCCTCGTCAATTTAGAGCAAAACATCAAGTGAGGAGTACCAGCAGGGTCTTGGTGAGGGTGTGAGACAAGGGTATATTGTTTGATCAGGCTTCGCGTGCAGCGGTGGAGAGGGGCATTGATAAATTGGCAGATTCCGTGAGTGGGGCTCATAGGGTGGAATGTTGTATTGGACGAGATTGGAATGTCGAAGCTGGTGAATTATGGTGTTACCATCGTTCGTGCCATTGAGCTTTCTGACCACAAAAAAAATGCTGGGGCAACCCCAATCCGAGAGGCAAATATCCAGGGGATGTTGGATCTAGTCAACTTTAGGGGATTCAAAATCGTACCCTAGATCTGGTGCACAATGCAACTGCTTGGGCTCCGATATGGTTAAACCCCCCTCAATCAGGAATCTATGCAGCAGAATGTCCCCTGAAATGGTTAGATCTAAATCAATATTCTCAGATCCGAGGGTCCCCATAGCTCGATGACAGGCGTGCACGACAAAGAAAGAATGTGGGCAAACTTGGTAGACATCAATCCCTCAATACAGAATGACACAATATTGAACATCACAAGGCTAGAAAGTCCATCAGATAGCCCAGATCCAAAGATGCAAGAACTAGACAGATCCTTGATATGCATCGATTCATTAGATCTGGATACCTGGGCAACAGATTGAGCCCTTTCTTAGATGGCCGTACACCCTACCGAGGTGGATCTTATACAAATTTTCATCGAAATGCTTGAAGGAAGACATCTTTCCTGGAGGATTTGGAAGGGGACTAGGACCCAGGACCTAAGGTATAAAACACAGAACCACCTTGGTATACCAGCGAATAGGCAAAATCTAATCTATGTGGGTCACAGTTTAAAAGATAACTACACCCTAGAGGATTATAATATATCCATAGACTCAACCATCATCATCAACCTTCGTCTGTGGGGTGGATGCTCTTGAACCAGTTCTAGGAGCACATGCTCCTTCGAGGATATAGTCAAAGGCAAGGAAAAAGTGAAAACCAAACCAACAACAATGCTTGAGCTTCCCGGACCCTACATTGTAGTGCTCTCACCATTACAATGCTTGAGGTAAAGGACTTGTACTCAAATCTCTACTCCAAATCAATTATATGTAGATTTAATGGATATTGGAGCAAATCTAATGTTTTGCACCAATGGATATCTGATACATGGTCACCAAATTGCGAAATATACTTATGCCCCAAGGGGTTTTTATAGTCAGATTCAAAACATTATAGGAAAGGGAATACATCCCCAATAAGGGACCATGGCTCTGGGGAAACGTAGGGCTCTTCATGACTCCTTGGTTTCCAAATTTCAATTCCAACACAATGGTGGTATCAAAGATGCTAGTTTGGGTCAAGATACAAAACCTCCCATTACAGTTCTAGCATCATAATGTTTTAATTTCCATAGGGAACACTCTAGGGAAATTCCTCAAGATTGATGGGGATAGACTCACAAGAGGAATATTTACCTTTGCGAGAATATGTGTTGAAGTAGACCTTACCCAAGGATTACCAGAAAACATAACACTAAATTTCAACAATACACAATGGATACAACCTTTAGATTACAAAAATACAACGTTCTGATGACATGGATGCCTACAAATAGGCCACGTTCATAGTGCCTGCCCACAAGCAAAACAAATCCCAAAATGAAGCAAGAAGGAACAAAGAAAGCCAAAAGGATGGCAATATACAACCCCTTTGGATGAAGAGGTAGACACAGCAGAGGCAACAAAATATAAAGTAGAAATGGAAGATCAAAAAGTCCAGAACAACACACTAAAGGAAAATGAAGCTCCCAGTAATCCTCTGTAGCAATAGGAAACTCAGACAACAAGAATGGAAATATTTCGCAACAAGCGAACTCATGGATCAGAAGGACAAAGACTCTCCCATAAATATAAACGAAAACCAGTTATCCATTGTAATAGCCACCCCCAACAGTGGAGGTTGGCAGAAGGTGGAAAAAAAGAAAAGGCGAAAAGAATAATATTTTATTCTTTTATTCTTTTTCTTTATATGAAAACCGAAAAAGATCATATGTATATGCTTTTAGCATCTCCAAAATGTAATTTTGTCTTATGAATAAAATTAAGACTTTTTCCATGGGAAAAAAATTCATAAATAAAATATTTTAATATCAATTATAATATATATAAAAAAATAAATTCTAATAATAAAAATATTTATAAATAATTTTATTAATTCTATATTTGAGCGTTCTTTAATATATATCCTATCCAGATTTTCAATAAACTTCATTCCAGTGGCTCGTTGTAGGATTTTATATATAGTTTATAAGGGTATACAAATCCGGATTCTACTCTACCAATACACCACTTTGTCAACAACATTCGGCTTCAGGGTTGCCATTTTTCATGAACCCCGTTTCCGTGCTCCGTGGCTAGTTTTTGTATCGTTTATCACTATCTACTCATCAAAAGCGTACGGATTTATCAATAAAATCGAGGCGCTGATTCTCTTGTGGGATATAAATTATTTTGTATTTTTATTTATAAATATAATAATTACTTTATAATTCGTTTTACTAATAACAAATTTTTATGAATAGTCTTGGAGTATGCTTTAATATTGTTTTTGTTTGGCTAACAGTTTTTCTTCCTTGGAACAGCTCAAGACTCAGAGGTATCTGGTAAAAATGAAACCCTGCCACATATGGATCACCGGTGAGTTATTCCCGATGTCCTGGTTTTCGTTGAATAACCGTGATGAGCATCCTACATTGAGGTTAGCAACCAAAAATGGTTGAATAACAGTGATGAGTCATCCTACGTTCATTGTTATTCCAGGTGGCTTGGTTTTCGTTGAATAACCGTGACGAGTCATCTTACATTGCGGGTAGCAACCAAAAATGGTTGAATAACGGTGATGAGTCATCCTACATTCGTTGTTATTCTAGGTGGCCTCGTTTTCGTTGAATAACCGTGATGAGTCATCCTACATTGCGGTTAGCAACCAAAAATGGCTGAATAACAACCATGATTCATCCTACATTCGTTGTTAGCAACCAGAAATGGTTGTCCTAACTGTTGCTTTGAAAACTGAATTATAATAGGTTTTCTTATTTGTACAAAAAATTATAAAGATCAGATTTAGTATTTAAAAACATAAAAAAAAACAAAAAATTGTTTTGAAAACTGAGTTATAATAGGTTTTCCTATCTATAAAAAAATTATAAAGCTCAGATTTAATATTAAAAAATATAAAAAACAAAAAATTGAAGTTTGACGAACATGAATTTAGGTGGAGATAAGTTTATTTGGATTATTCAAGTTTGTAAGTATTTGTATATTTAGAAAAAAAAGCCATCACATAGTAAGTTTCTAAAGGAACTTCTATTAATTTTAAATATAAAGAAGCAAAATTAGTATTTTAATAGTAAATATGTATTTTTTAATTTTATTATTTTGTTTGAAATAATTATTTATTTTGGTAAGTCGATTTGTACTATTTTAAAATACCAAATTAAAAAATATATATATATCCATTTATCACCATTATCTAAAGAGTTATTGTGTGTTAGTTTTAATTTGTTAAATATGCAACCAAGTGTTGTTGACCACATATTAATAGAATAGTTTGTCCAAAACTTATAAATTTTCAAAAATTTAAGTAGAGCTAGAGCATACATATTAGTACTACGATACAAAAAATTAAAAGTCAACATTCAGTCTCAAGTATCATATGATCTCACTATAGCTAGATTTCTAGCATAGAAGAGGAACCTCCAGGATCATGGGAATCAAGTCCACATTTAAAATGAAGCTCAATGTGGGCCAACTTCTCATCCATCCTTTCTAGAAAGAACTTTTGGTTTCACCAAGCCTATTTGATGTCTTCTAAACTAGAAAAATTAGCCTACTTGTCCCTTAGGATCCTCCAAAGTCGGCTCTTGAGCAACCAATAAAGGGATACGACACCATAGTATTTCTTCCCTCTTCCCTTAGTGTGGCTTGGGTTAAGAATCCAAGGATTTGTGGCACGAGACTCCATATTTTGAATCTCATTATGGGTGTCAGGTGGGATAGTTGTATGGAAAATATCAATGAGCTCATGGGTCTACTTTTGGGTGTGGTTCCCGCCTTGGGGACCATGACCCCCTGACTCCCCCACACATGCTATGCATGCATCATTGTTGCATGGAAAACAAACAAGTGTGAACCCTAAGGTTTGAATGCAAGCCACACAATGTGAAGCCAACTATTTCAACTGCCCAATATAAGAACTCCATAGAGCATAGGTTGAGTGCCAGCTAAAATGAAGGGACCACTATTGATGGAGAGAATAATACGAAACCCAAACCAATCACCCCCCATTAGAAAAAGACCAAGAAAAAATCAACAGTAATACTCAACCCCCACAATTTGCAAGTCTAGCGGCAAAAGCAGGAAAAAAATATCTAGATGCCCTAACCAAAGTAGAATGTCCCCAAACATAAAGACCATTGAAGGTGTGAGCTACAAATATTAGCTCTAGATAGTGATGGACTTTGTGAGCCATCACTTTCTCTGGTAAACCCACAGGCATTCAAAAGAAAATCATGTGAAATATGCAAACCACTTTCAATGGAAGGGGGAACCTAGTTAATGCATACCAGGAAGAGCAACACACCTAGAGCTGGAAACAATGTGACAAGGCTTGGAATAGGATAAAAAACACCAAGAGGTATAGAGTTGATACTCAAAACTACACCAACAATCTTCCCCCACGACTACTATAACAAGTCACTCAACCATGCCAAACTCAGAGCTACACTCTGACAACTCAGTTTACCAATTACCCACTCAGTGTCCCATACAATCCTCTGCCATGGAATTTTTTACCAATCTCATAGGAAAATCCTTCCCTTCTTTTTCTCCTATAGCAGATCAAGCCAATATCCCTTTTCTATAAAAATCCTGCACAACCAACTCTCCCAAGTCGACATCAGGTACAAAAACATCAACTCAAGCAAGGATTAATTCACATGCTTAATGGAGGTGTCATTGGAGGCATGTCGAGACATTCAAGAATGGAAGGGGTCAAAGGATAGTGTCGAGAAGCAACTTAAAAAACAAATCATTCATTCCATAGGTATTTATACATCATTTGTAGAAATATTCAAATATCATTATATAATTAAGATGGAAGCATTTACAACAATGAATACTAGAATACACAACAACACATCATGATAAAATATTAAAGGGGAACACGAACTATAGTCATTCCATACACACATATACAAAATTAATCCCCACAACTCCTTCTTTATTAATATAAGTGGACCATTACATTACAGATCTAGGAGAGCCCGCAAGATCTTTCAGAAATCATATTAGAGCAAGGCTCAATAAGACCAAATTACAATCTAAAGGCGAGCACAAAGCTTTGATCTTCAGTTTGGCAGCATTTCAGCATATATCAGATCTCTCTCTCTCTTCCAACTCATTTCCTATAGCCTTTTATAGACTACTTCCTTGATCCTACTCGCTTGATTTGGTCCACTTTTTCGGCTTTGATCCAATTCACTTGATCTAGTCTTCTTTGAAAATTTCTTGTGTTTTGGTCATTATCACCTTGATTATTTCAAAATTAATAGACGTATCCTTCTTTGGTAGCTTTTACGAGTCCCAAGATTGCCACTCCTAACTTCTTCTTATCGCTTTCCTTTTCTTTTCTCGACTTCTAGTTCTTTTGATCACTAAATTTCCTACTTCTATTGATCCTCTTCAAAAGCCTTTTTGGGCCAATACTTAGTCAAAATTTACCAAAAAAATGAAGGACCCAACAACCCTCGACCATAGTTCATTGACTTCATCCTCAAGTGAATCTTCTAGTTGTGCACTTGGCTCTGCTTGTGGTTTCTCTACCTCTATAGACACTTATTTTTCCTATTATGTTTTTTCACCCTGATATATTTTATCATAGTACACTTCCAAGTGGTAATCAGTGCAATGATCGTATCAACAAATTCAATGGTAGTCTCAACATTAGGGTGCTCAGGACAAGGCGCAAGGATTTTCAACCACTCAACATCAAGATCATAATTAATCTTCCTAAGCTACATAAATTGAGACTTAGCTGGTGATCAAAGGTCTCACAATAGAGTCTTAGTTGTATGCGAGTTTTCTTCCAATTGATGAATTTTCTTCTCCAGGGCTTCAACTTGACTAAAAGGATTTTGTTGCTAATGGAGCTTAGCAGTGGTGAGTGTTTGGTCAAACAATTGTTGAGTTTCCTTCCACAATTGATACAAACTCTAATTCTTTTAGGCAAGTAGACCGATTTGATCCTGGACTTGGCGAAAAAATTCCTATCAATCATTGGTAACTTATTGAAGGGTGTCTTGGAAAGAAGAGGCTTGAGCAATCTCAAGAGAAATGTTGTTTTTATACTGGTCCATAAGATATGGGAGTTTTCGACGTAGCTTAACAACAATGCCGCACAACTCTCGATTGGCAACAACCAACTCCATACAAGAAGTTTCAATAAATTTGTAGTGTTCAACATGCTAACACATGGAAAAATCCTTTGGAGCATTAGATGAAAATTCAGTAATGGTCAGCTGCATCTTTTGAAATTTAGAATTGATATCTGCAACTTTTTTCACCAATTTCTCCTTTTCCCCTTACAACTACTCTCACGTTGTAGTAGCCATGATGAGTTGTTTCTTCTATTGTTTATATGTAGAAATGAGTTCAGTATAATTTGATTCCATAAGGACCACATGGTCTTCCAATTGAGTGGTGGAGGCTCTAATGAATTGAGACAGTTGAGATGAAGAAAATATTTGTATAGGTTGTCCACTATTAATAGATTTTTTTGAGTGCCCCCGAGGCAAAGTTTTCGATTGTGATCTATATTCATTTTGGAATTCATCATGAATCCTAGAAATGACATTTGTAGGCGAAAGGGTGACAATATCTTGTGATTATTCAGCCAAATACAAAACAAATTGGTAATGATTTGGATCTTGAGTGAACACAGAAACTTGAGCTGCTAAAAATCATGCTAGAATTTGGCTATGATGTAGACAAGTCTTTCACAGGTGGTTTGGGAACGACTTCTATATCGGCATCTTGCTTTGTTTGGGTTTTATCTTTGGGATTTGACTCAAC
The DNA here is from genome assembly GCA_031772625.1 of Pinus tabuliformis. Lineage (NCBI taxonomy): Eukaryota > Viridiplantae > Streptophyta > Pinopsida > Pinales > Pinaceae > Pinus > Pinus tabuliformis. The sequence goes on along the minus strand of CM062812.1, from coordinate 498,981,446 downwards.
TTCCATGTCGGCGACATCTCTGGTACTCGCTCCCATGTTAATACGGTCAAATATGGTTGTAGAAGGGGAAGCAATGTGAGGTGAGGGATTATGGGAATGGACAGGAGACTGACGAATTGAGTGGACATGTTTCTCTTCAACGATGGTAGTAGGTTGAACAAACATTTTATGGTCATCATCAGAGATATTGACAGTAGCATATCAACAACAAGTTTGGTAGGGTTAGGATAAATGCGTGCAAGAAAGACTTGCACAATAGAAAACCCTTAAAGAGTAGAGGGTTCAACATCAATGATAGTAGGGGTGCAATATAAATAGGAGACATCCTAACAAGTGGAATGGTTCGAGGTTTGAATGATGAACCAAAAAAGGAATGAAATCAAGTATACCAGTAGTAAAAATAATAAAACTTATTATAGAACCAACATCCAAAATCATATGACGTACGAAGGACATGCATTCTTGTAGCTTCTTCATCATAGGTTAAAGTTTAAGTATAGGATTGGTTGTGTGATTTTTGGAGGACAATGGAATATCAACAGTTGAATCTCAAGGTGGCATTGTAGCTAGAGAATAAATCTTCTAACCCTATCTCTTCATGCATTGAACTCCTAGCCAGGACATGACATCAATATGGAAAGTGTTTTCAAAGATATAATAGTGCAATGACCGCATCTTGACTGTATCTGGGCCAATTTTTTAGGTTGAGTATAAGTATGGCCATGACTTATACCAAACCATATATGACTTTCATATCTATCCAAAATTGACATGGGTACTCTAGGTATCGAGAAGGTGACACCAAGCGTCTTAGTATGCCAATTTTCAAATGCTTATTCATTAAAATATTTGTTAGTAGAATAAACATGGGTTTTTCATAGAGCATAGGCAAGAGAAAGGGGTTCATCATCTGTGACTTCAACTGGTTCTCTACCTTTGGGTGTGCAACATTTCATCATAGAAATGGCAATAGCTAGGAATCCATATATAAAAAAGGTTGCTTTATTAAATACATCATCATAGGCTTCAAAGAGATCATTCAAAAGAAAATTGCACTAACTTAATGATTCGCCTCGCCGCAACATAAATAACATCTAGGGTACACTCAACTTTGGTGTAATTCCGCATAATCTTCACTGCAATGCCATGGAAATTTGATCCTGACATTGTTGGTCATATCAATAACTCTGTCATGACCTTTACATTGAGTGTCATATTTCCTATATGAATTATCATCACCCTTCTTTTTTCCACGTTTAGAGAAACTTTGGAATGTCGAGGAAATGTATGGACCATACGACGACAACCGTATAAACTTCTAAATATCCTCAACATGAATGAGATATTATTTGTCAAGCCACGATGAACGACCATGAATTTCTCTAATGAGAAATTTGGTATAATGCATTTCTTCTCATGTGGTGCCAAAGATAGGAAAATTTCATAATTTCATCAAAGAAGATCATTGCAAACGCTGAAACTTAGGTTTTAGGCGTAAAGTAGCACCACCACCCGATTTAGAAATAGAATACATGTAAAATTCATATTTCAGAGCTGGGAATGGAACATGATCAATCAAATCATTGTCAACTAAGGTGGATTTTTCATATTTGCCCAAAGTATCTTCCATTGGCTCAACATGGGGATCTAAAAAACTAGGAGGAACTAAAGGGTGAGAAGAAATACCCATAGTGAATGATTAACTATTGTAAACAATGTGAACAGGTGGATGAAAATGGCCTTAAGAATCAGGCGAGCTCGATACCAAATCCAGGATGAAATACTCCAAGAGACACACAGACAATTGACTTGAATCTACTCTACTCATCAACGAAAACAATAAATGATCGATGAATCACGAAGCTTATAAGAGAAAGAATTTCATCAACACATTACACAATGATTTCCTGGGGAAAGCCATAGCTAAAAACCCCTTCTATATGTATATTTAATTAGTTAGAAAATATGAGAAGATTACAATCATTTTCTCAAGCTTGAGTAACCTCTGCACCATCTCTATCTATCTCACTACTTCCTAAGAAAGTCTTGGATTAATACAATATGATTTGCTCAACCTTTAGCTCAACTTGCACAAGTATTTTATATCCCTTGCCTAACTGACTTCCTTTGGACAATACTTAGACACATGTTCAAACCTCCAAACCTTTATTTCCTTGCATTTTTCAATGACGAACTAGGCCCTTATTTAATAGGAATTTTACTCCATTACAATGCACATTTCCTTTAGGCTCTTCCTCTTACAACATTCACCATTTTTTCAGTTCAGATAATTAAACAACTGATAATACACTACCCTTGAAATCTAATCTCAAATGGATCTTTCTCAGATATGGCATGCATGAGTTATTTATGAATGAATCTTCAATTTATTAGTTGATCACAGCAGGCAACACCACACTACACTTCAGGAAGCACCACACTACACTTCAGGTAGCACCATATTTCACTTCAGGCAGCACCATAGTGCACTTCAGGAAACACCACACTCAACTGCAAGGTAGCACCACATTTCACTTAAAGAAGCAACACACTCGACTGTAGGTCACACAACACTACTACAACTCCGACTAGTTCCTCCATCAGTTGGAACTAGTTTAACTGACTTTAACTCAGTTAAACTGAATTAATTAATTACAACTCAAAATAAACTCAACTAGGGCTCCGATAATGTAGGGGAAACTCTACATGACTCTAGTTAGACCTCAACTCGAATTAACTAAACCAACTAAGTCAAATTAACTTAGTTAACTCGTACAAGTTGTCTTATGATGTGGAATTACAATTTTATTCTTAATTTAATTCAAGGACAAAATTAAATTAGGGTTTTCTTATTGCATTTTTAACACTCGCTCTCAACAAGAAAGGGTTTATCTTCTACCTCAATCCTTCCTCTATCAAACTCAAATTTGCATCTTGGAAATGCCTTTTTCAAAATATCTACATCTTGTTCCTCTGGAGGCATGTACTCCAACAACACTTCTCACTGTTGTTGTTGGTACTGCAACATCTGCAACTGAGGAAAAAAAATCACTCAATCAATTTGCAACTTTCTACTGGGAAAATTGTGCCACTATTGACTCTGATACCGAGCCTTCTGCTCTGCTGTCAACTCTGATCTACATTCCTCAGTATCTTATTGAAATTAATCCTCCTGCCACTGAATACTGTGGACCCCCGTAGAAAGGTAATGATCCATGAGACAAAAACACCTCAATGGAACCTACCCAAATTTTTGCAACTCTTTGGACTATTGCTTGACAAAGCCCCACCTCACACCAGGAGGAATAAATTCATGCAAAGTGAAATCTGATATACTCATACTATTGTTCTACTGCTATGTTGTTGATTCAACATTGTTGTTGGAGCTAGTGCAATAATGAGTCTGATCTCCCCATATCCATAAGCACTAACTCCCATAGGGCTGCTCCCTCTGAAGCTGGACTCCCTTTGAGTATTGATCTCCTTGTGGGAAATATCTCTACTCCCCATTCTACCAATGTAAATGATCACAACTCCTTTTTGTGTCACTAAACATTGGGTCACTGATCTACCCACCAGTGGCCTTCTAGATCCATTAAGAAGTCTACACATAGGGTCCTCTAGTTTTTCCTTGAACTAGAGCTCCATCAATCTACAATTCAAAATTCTTGATATAATGTGAATCCTGCTCTGATAGTGATTCCTACTCTGATACCATGTAGGAATTTCTACAAATATTGCTCTGATACCATGTAGAAATTTATACAAATCTAGATCTGATACCAAATTTCCAAGCCTCCAAGCATATATTTCCTTGTGTTGTTCAATGTGGAATTAGGCCCTTATTTAATAGGAATTTTCCTCCTTTGGATTGTACAGTTCCTTTAGGCTCTTCATCTGATTGCATGCACCATTTGTACAATTCATATAATCAAACAATTGATAGTACACTGCGCTTGAATTCCAATCTTAAATGGGTCTTTCTCATATTTGACATGCGTGAGTTATTTATGAGTGAATCTTCAATTTACTAGTTGATCAATGCAAACAACACCACATTGTACTTTAGGTAGCACCACACTGCATTTCAAGCAGCACCATATTGGACTGCAGGCAACACCACACTCCACTTCAGACAACACCAAACTAAAATTCAGGAAACACCACACTCGACTGCAAAGATCACCACACTCGACTGTAGGTAGCACCACACTACTGGACCTCCCTTCACTAGTTCCTCCATCAATTGGAACTAGTTTAACTGACTTTAACTCTGTTAAACTGAATTGATTAATTACTATTGCAATGATTGACAATTAATTACTGAATTAATTAATTAATATTGCAATGCTTGACAATTAGAAGCATCAAGATAATGGGATTTACAGTAGAGAGATTTGTGATGAAATTAAGAAGATGCACCCGGCTATTAGACTTAGAGGTGGGTTGTAACAGTATATTGTCGAAAGGAGGAAGGGTATCAGTCTAAAGTTCACAGTGTTTCTAAATTTTAACTATGGAAGAAGTATTGATTTAGAGTATTGATTTTAAATAAAACTAAATCATATTTAAAAATGATGAAACTACTAGAATTGAAATAAGTATTTATTCAAAATCTTTAATCTCGAATTGGCTTTGGAGATACTAAAAAACGTTATATCGGTAAACAATTTGGCCTAGACCTTGTCATAGTTGTAACAATCTGCACATCAAATTCGGTACATAACCGAGAAGATAAAGCATCAAATTTGGTACATAAGAATTATCTAGAGGCATTGCATAAGGTGTCCCAGATGGTGATGAGTCCAAACGTAGATATGTTACCATGTGTTTGTTTAATTCAATGTAAATATTTTCAATTTTGATGTGAGGGTGACACCATGTTTGAGTCACAAATTTTAAGTATTGTTATATTAGAACTAAAGGTTGGTAGTTGCAAGAAAATTTATACGTGTTCATGGATTGTTAAAAGTATGTGTTTTAAAAAATAAGAATGCAAATGCGCTTTTTCTTGTTAGGTATGACTGTATTAACATTATTGGTATGTCTTGGGTATTTTTATCTCAATAACTTTTTACTAGTTTAGAGGTTGGGAGCTAATTGTTGTGGTTGAGGCAAGAAACTATGGTTATGAGACAAGCGAATGTGAGACCTAGAATAAAGGGGATCAAAACCTAGGGGTAGGAATAGGGCCTTAATGAAAAGAGGATAATGAAGGAATAAGGCCCTAGGGTAGAGGAGATAGTGAAGAAATAAGGCCTTAGGATAACGAAGGAATATGGCCCCAAGGAAGAAGGTTTAGGGGTAGCACAACCCTTAAGTGCTCTTCATGCTACTTTACATTCTTGGAATACATAAGAATGTCATCCAAAATTTCTGGGACAAAGTGGTCCAAAAGCTTCTGGAACAAGCCATTCATGAGGTTCATGAACATATTCAGTGAATTGGTCAAACCAAACCTCACTACAACAAAGTCATAATACCTGAAGTGAGATACAAAGGTGGTTTTTAGAATGTCACCTTCCTTAATCCTTAACTGGTCATATCTAGTTACAAGATCCATTTTAAATAAAATTGTTGCTCTTATCATTTTATCAAATAGATCCTCTCTTCTAGCTATAGTATACATATTCTTTAATGTCATAAATAATCTCACTCTCAATGTGGTAGCTTAATTCAATGTTGATATCACAACCTAGTATAAAGGAAATGTGGTAAAAATATTTCAAATTCATTCTCAAACATAAATAAAATATCTTCGTGTCCAAATGAAGTAATGTAATTTTATAGCAATTTTGGAGAGATAAATAATTAAATGTGAAAAAAAAAAACTATATACATACTTTTGAATAACAGAGAGATCTATAATTTTTATATTTTTGAAAAATATTTCATTAAGAAAATAAAATAAATGACTTGAATATCCTTATTAACTAATTTGTTTCAATATCAATTTCTCTGGAAAATAGATACACATAAAGAACTAATTAGCATTATTATAGGGCCTAAATTATTTAATTATGCGGGATGGGATTCCGAGAAGTGACTTCCAGTGGTTGGAGAGAGAATGGTGGGAGATTTACCATTTTTCTTAATTGAAAATGACTTTGATTAATCATTTAATTTAGGAAAAATAATTAATTGGAGGAAAAGGCCCAAAAGTGGCTGAAGTGAAATAAAATAAAACTAAAAAGTCAGTTATGATAAAGTCAATGGAGGAGCTTCTAGAATAATAAAATAAGGTGCTTTTAGATGCTTATGGATCTATCGACCAGATCTATAAAAGAGGAGGAGGAGATGATTTTGAGACATCTCAAATTTGTGCAGTATCTTTGTGGTGAGGTTTTCAGAACACGGTTCTCTACTTAAGCAGTAGCACCAGGACGAAAACCCTAGGGTGATTCAATGAGAGTGAGTGAGTACCCATCTCTTCCTTTGGTGGATCCATTCAGGATTCACATGTTGCAGTTTATTGATTTTTAGTTTGTTTTCGAGGCTAGTTGCGACATTATTGTAGATCTACTCAAGGTGATCATCTCAACCATATTCCTGCTCATGTACTATCTTATTTACATATTAGTAAAATAAGCTTGAGATCTTTTGCATGTTTACATTTTCTATTATTCAATTGAAAATTCTATTTCCCTTTTTGTCGTAATTTTTTTTTGTTTAATTTGTGCAAATTGTTTATGGTGTTGACGATTTAAATATATGAAGCTATTTTATGAAAATTTTATATTTGGGTCACTACAAGTTAGGTACCCTCAACATAACTATTTGACTTCTATGTTTAAAAAAATATAGATATTCAATATCTCTAAATTTAAATTTGTGACATTTTGTAAGGAAGCACATACTCTTAATCATTAATTAATTTTCAACTAAATAACTAATTTTAATTATATCTAATATTATAAATATAAACAGATAAAGAAAAACAAATATAATCCTATAGAAAAAGACAAATGATATATATTAACTTTAACATATCCCAATTTAAACAATTTTCAAATAAATAACTAATTATATGATAAATATAAACATATAAAGAAAAACAAATATAATCCTATAGAAGAATACAAATGATATATATCAACTTTAGCATATCCCAACTTAAACAAGGGTTGCAGGCAGCAATAGCCCCTATTGGGTCTAACAAAAATTAATAAAACAAGTCATAACCAAAACACCAATAAGTTTTGTCTAACATCAATATATTTTATTTTTTAGATTTCATAGATACATGGTTTGTGTGTGTGTGTGTGTATATATATATATATATATATATATGATACATATATATATATATATATATATATATATATATATATATATATATATGATACATATACATATATATATATATATATATATATATATATATATATATATATATATGAAATGTTGAGAGGAGATAAATGGAATGAAATCTAAAAAAAAATTCTCAAAATCAATTTTAAGAGCACCATCTTGAATATGTTTAATTTACTTCTAGCTAATTTTGTAAATAGTTGTGATTTTTACTTTATTGGAAAAAATAATAATTTAATCCATTAAAATAAAATATTATTGTTGCAGTGAAAATTCTCATTACTTCAAGTTTATCATTCCTTTTTATTGAAAATTAAAAACCCCTTCGAGAATGTCATTTATATATCAGATATCCGAAACATATTTCAATTTGAAACTTTTCTCAAAGCCATGTTAATGATATGTCATAGTCCCACACCGTGTACAAATCGAGAATCTCACTCCCTACCTATGAAGAAAAGTTGACAAAAACATGTTAATTCCAACTATTCTGAAATACCAACCTCATTTCCAATTATTTTGAAATACAATATTAATCTGTTTTCCCACCTAAACCAAAGTTATACAATAACTCTCAAATTTAATTACTAAACCTATTAATACCAACAAGGGCCGTTGTGTAGCCCCCACGAGGTCTAAAAACAATTAATAAAAACAAATCAGAACCAAAACACCAATAAATTTTTATCATCTGTCTTATTAGCTCCCTCCAGCAAATGCATTCGCTTCCCTTATTCATTAATCATCAGGAATTAAATAGATACATAGGCAAAAACAGATTCCTAATTAATAGGAACTGAATGTCAAATAAAGAGCAAATCATAACTACGTAACCTATTCTCCATTAATTTCTAACATCCCCCTTAATGGAGAAAAGGATTTTTAAACACACTTAAAATGTCCCTAAACAAATCAAACTTCAGTCTTCCTAGTGGCTTAGTGAATTGTAGTTCCAGCTATTCTTCTGTCACGTCCACCTCAGATGTCCACACAATGTCCTTTAAAGCAGTAGAAAAATTCTCGTAGAACTTGTTGTACTCCAGGGTATCCCCGCCAGCTTTTTTTTTCACTTCCACAACAAAGAGAGAAGGAGAAACTTCAAAAATCTCTGTAGCTACAGAAAGATGCCCCTTTCTACCTGTTTCAGACCCCTGGAACCTCATCTTGTAATCACGTCTTTTAACATTGAACCCAAGTGGCTTCACGATCTCCTCCATCTTTGTGATGATTTCTGTAGATGGGTGCTTAGATGTGAACCTTGCTTCCCTAGTAGCACTCTGTTTTTTCTCAAATAGACCAGATAGATTCAGCCCCTTAGACAATGAAATGATATCAAATGCATTCATAAGAGAAGGTCTGCCCCCCTTCAATTCCTTCTGTTCCATTACAAGGTGTTCAACAAAATCACTAAATATTGCATTGATGTCATCAAGGCTGGTATCTCTTTCTTCTTCAAATTTGACTGGATTGTAGCCTTTCTTGAACCAGGAACTTTCTAACATCTGAGGAATTGTAATCCGATATTCATAATTCGGCTCAAGTATTCTCAGAATCAGTTTCCGAGCTCCTGGAGAAAACCATTTCGGGAAAGTGAAATCTGCTCTGTATATCTTCTTATAAAGTGCTATGATGTTGGGTTCATCAAATGGTAAATAACCAGCTATGTTGAGTTCATCAAATGGAGTATCTGACCCTTCGTCTAATAGGGACAGGTGACGGGAAAGCGTCGTCTGGTTCTTCATCTCCAGACTCGACGGGGCCAAAACCGATGCCGAATTGGGAACCACCGTGGGGAGAATATCCAGGCTCTCGTCGTGAATTTCGCTGCTGTGGTTGGTGTCAGAGTCGATCTTCATTTTCTTCGGGTTTAAGTGAAGCGCTCCAATTACCTTCTCAGCAGGTACCATTGATGATGGATACCTGCTGTCCCGGCTCCTTTCAGCAGACTTATTTGACGTCATCAAGGCTTGCTGAGGCGTACTTTTCACATCCAACTTGTAGAGTCCTCCTATGTAAATACCTGTAGCAATGGGCTTCATGTGATCCAAAAAATCTTTAATAATGCAATAAGATTTAAAAAATTCTACCTTGAGGTCCTGATCTGTAATCTTGGACACAGAAATCAGGTTCTTCTTAATGCCAGGAACATACCACACATCAGATATATTCCTGATCTTACCATCAGGCAGAGTAACAAGGACATCTCCATGTCCCTTGATCTCGTACCCACTATTATCTCCAAGATAGACTTTTACTCCAGTGTTGGATTCTTTAAAATTTCTGAACCATGGCTTTTTACCTGACATATGCGAGGAGGCTCCAGAATCCACGATCCAAATATCAGATTCATCCTCCTCAATAGCAGTGTCACCCTCGGCCATAAATATTCTAACATCCAGATTCTAATCTGGGTCTGTATCTGCATCTGCATCTGCCAAATGACCTGCATGCCTTTTCTGATTGTACCTCTCTTGATTTGCCTTCTTCTTGCGACAAAATTTAGCAATATGGCCTATCTTACCACAATAAAAACATTCAGGAGCAGAGTCATTTCTATACGAGGTCATACCTTGTGGTGTCATTTCTGATGTGTTGCTCCTCCTCTGATCAGCCATCGCTCTCCTTTTTGGCTTGAACTTTGTTATCAATGCAAGATCTGGATCTTGAGGCTTGAGAGACAACCTCCTTTCCTCTCCATGTAGCAAAATTCCAGTAAGCTCTTCAAAACTTGGAGGATTTTCCCTTGCATTCAATCCAGTTATAAACATCTGATAGTCATTTGTCATACCGTTCATGGTGATTGTCACCAGATCATCATTTGCCACGGTTTGACCGATATCAGATAGTTTATCTTTAACTTCCTTTATCCGAGATAAGAATGACGAAACAGACTCATTCTCCTCCATCTTGATTGAGAGGATCTTCTTCCTGAGGGACAAGGTTCGGCTGGTGTTCTTGATTTCATACATGTCTTTGAGAGTTGTCCAGATCTCATTCGCTGTCTTGCAATCCCAAATATGAGGGATGATGCAATCTTTAACTGACAATTTTAGTAGGACTTTTGCCTTCAGCTCCCTTTTCTCCCATTCTTGAGTTGTTGCATTCGTTCCACCATTTGCAACAGTTGGCTTACCTTCATCACCGATGACAATGCTGTAGGTATTCTAACCTTCAAGCAAAGTCTGAAGCTTAAATTTCCAATTTATGTAATTGGAACCATCCAATTCGCTGCTTTCATTTAAATAATCTGCCATATGAGAATTCATCTTGAAAAAAAAAGGTTACCCCGGCAACTTAAAAAAACAGGCTACCTGGTGGAGTTTCTCTGCGCGCGTTCCTCCGTCCAAATCGAGGGATGTTGCTTTCTTACAGACTACGACACCTCAGCGCGGATAGATCAACAAGCCTCCACCAACAGTCAATGTCCAAACGCACCTCCTCAGAACACACAGGTTCCACTCAGCAATTCCAAGGACAACGATCAGATATCTTAGTAACAACAGTGAGATATCGGCTTACGCAGATGGAAGATCAGACAATAGAAGCAATTCCATTCTAATCAGTCAGCCATTCGGGCAGACCAAAGTTACCGTGATGCGTTGACGAGACACTGATGAGGAAAAAAGATGGGAGGCCCCAATGAAATCTTTTAACGCAGAATTAATCCACCAATCAGCCTGCGGCCCCTCCACATAGGCGGCACACTACTGCCTCACGAGCTCGCACCGAAGCTCCCCAAATACAAAGACAACTAGTGATTAACACAATCACAATGCACTGGATAATCCCCGTTGCTCGATCACTAATATCGCTCGATCACCATACGTAGTCTTCGATCAGCCACAGGTTCAACAAATGATGGACAAATAGTACCACAAACTTTATTTTCCTCGGCCCAGAAGGGAGAAGATCTGGCTCAATTGTGCCCCAATCGATCGGTGTAGCTCAAACGAAATCGCAGCAGCATATCAACCGTAGATCACACGAATCATTAAACAACAATACCGATGCCAAGATCTGGCTTCTTAACAAACGGGCAGGGCTTAGAAACTCGATTCAATTTTGCAGTGATCAAAAAGGATTGCGCAAACCTTTGGCAGGTTGCAACCGAACATGCACGCCGATTCAATATGAAGCCCAACAGATTCAAGACGAGCAGCAAACAAAAGCTTCACCCTCTACGGCAGCGTTCTCCAGTCTTCTCGGCGCCTTCAATCAAACGCCTATCCCACTTGGCTAACCAAACTTGGCTATCAAACGCCTTCCCAGCAGCGATTCAATCAAAATTCGCAGAGATCTCCTTCACGGCAATCCGGCAGCGATTCACCTCACGCAACAACAGCTTACTCCTCCAGGGATTCAATTTCGCAGCGATCAAGCCTTACTCGCGCCGTTCTGGCTAACAAAAACTGCGTAAGTCCAGAGGTGAAATCGGCGCCTATCACCTTTAAAACTGCGTTGATCGCCCTCCAAACGCGTCGGTTAAATTTCTGCTCCACTCAGCGTTACAAGCTTCCTCAGCTCTGTAGCTCTGATACCATGATAAGAAATGCAGAAGACAGAAGTTTGGACAAACACATGGGAGCTCACAGGTGCAGATCACCAGGAGCTCCCTCCAGCAAATACATTAACTTCCCTTATTCATTAATCATCAGGAATTAAATAGATACATAGGAAAAAACAGATTCCTAATTAATAGGAACTGAATGTCAAATAAAGAGCAAATCATAACTATGTAACCTATTCTCCATTAATTTCTAACAACTGCTAGAAAGGTCTATCACAGGACTAACAGACGATGTTGTTGTTGTGGTTGATGCGGATAAAGAGGAAGATAGGGTTCCAGACTCTGTGCCAGATTTAGATCTTTGGACAACTTGCAATTGCCATTGTCTTCATTTTCTTTTGGATTTTCTATTTTAGAACCAGTACAACACACTGGCCTCACCAACTTGTCTAAACTCTTACAACTGAGTTCTCATTCTTTTTATTTCATCTCTTGGAGGGTTTACAATGCCAGAATTGAATATGTTTTCCAAGATCTGAATCTTCTCCCATTTGCGCTTTGCTTTCGGCGGGCTCCTCTCCACCAGCTCATAATCATGTGATGATATATGTCTTGCATGGAGGTTATAATGAAAATTGATACCAGGACTCTAACCAGATACTTGCAGTAAAAAAGAACTCTAACAGGATATAATTGTAATTAGTACCAGAACTCTATGGTTATTTGCAGGCATTATGTCTTCAGTTGCATCCTTCAAAATTTTACACCTCAGTTGCTATTATTAAAAAATCATGATTGCTGAAACAATCTCATTTGCTATTGTTAAAAAATTATGATTACTAAAACAATCGTTGCATTTGACATCTGAATACTGGTCAAATCACATTATATCTATCAGTCTGTCTAAATATGAACGAGAAAAATTAGATATTATTTGTCCATGTAAAAATATGAATGGAACCACAATATGTTTCTGCATTTAATTGTGGAAGAAGGGCATTCTAATTATTTAGTTGCATCAAGACTCCTGCATATTCCGCCGGTAAAATCTTCTCGTTTTATTACTGTTGGTACCTCAGAAGTTTTTGGTGCCTCAGAAGCAATGGTTTGTTAAATGCATCAGGTATAAGAAATCATGTCTCTCCTTGTTCCCTGTTTCAATTAAATCATTTGGTCATTAATTGCAATAAAAGATTAAGTTATTTGGTAATTAATTCCACTATAAAAGAGGAATTTCAGTTTTCTTTTGACCGTTTAAGCTTTGTGACTAGCCATTCAACCGTTGTTTTTCAGTTTTTCAGTTGACACTATGTGATAGAGATATTTACTTCAGTTTTTCAGTTGACACTATGTGATAGAGATATTTACCTTCACTTGCAGCTTCATAGAGAGTATATGAAGATTCGTTGACTGTTCCATAACGATAGTCATAAATTGGCATGAAAATGCTGAATTTGGTACTTACTTGAGAATGATGAAGAGAATGAAACCTGCAAAAGCATTTTTCTTCTTAGAATCTAAATGAAGAAAGGAAAATGAAGTGGTAGCTAATCGATGAAGAGAATGAAACCTGCAAATACATTTTTCTTCTTAGAATCCAAAGGAAAAAAGGAAAATGAAGTGGTAGCTAATCAAACAGCTAGAGATAGAAGCAATATTGGTGAGAGCTAGAGATAGATGAGCCCTGGAAAAGATTGTTGCATACATGATGTTCCACAAACGGATGCACCACAGCTGAACAAGTATCTCCCACACCTGAACAGAGCTTTTCTGCCCTCACCTTTGTAATTAAACATAAAGCCCTTGATCAGAGATGTCTTCTGCCCTCGCCTTTGTAATTAAGCATAAAGCCCCTTAGCAATGTCTGTGAAGGAAGAAATCAACTCTCCAAGCGAACGGCCATACGCAGAACCGATTGAAGTTACGAGTATGAAGGGGCTCAACGACATTACTCACCAAAAAAAGTTAGTTGGCAAGTTAACGACAGTTGTTGCCGCTGGAAAAAAACAACTGTAGACAAAAAAATGTGGCACTTGTTGCATGTGGAAAGCTATTCGTGAAGTGTAAATGTATTACCTATACCACGAACATTTAATGCTCCTTCAAGTCTAGGTGAAACTGAATGAAATTGAAAACTTATATCTTAAGTTTTAATGGTTTACATATCGGTTTAGGTGAAATTGAATGAAATTGAAAACTTATATCCTAAATTTTAATGGTTTATATATCCTGGATGACAATAAAACCTGGAAACTTAAACTTTGGTTAAAATTTCATTGAATTGATATTACTAACCTTAAACTTTAATTGAATTGTGATAAAGACTATTTTTTTTTATTGTTTAATGGTTGGTCAACGACTGATCGATCGCTATAGTCCTCTAAGGCAAGAGACTAATAACGCTTCCACGGTATTTATCCTTAACGGAGTGATTATCATCCTCTTTACATAGGTCCATGGTTGGTATTTATCCTTAACAGAGTGATTATCATCCTCTTTACATAGGTCCATGGTTGTTATCCTTACTCGAATGATTATCTTACTTGAAGGATTGTATTTTTCTTAAAGCGGTTATATGATTTTGTGGTGTGTTCCAAAGTTTCCAAAATGTATTTTGTTAATCCTAAGAAATATATGTTATCTATTTAGTTCTAATTGTATTTTTCTTATAATTAGGTTGATTCAGTATAGAGATGTGAATGGTTGAGTTTTACTGTATTATCTAACATATTTTGCCCAGTATAAATGTCATTATTATACTCCGAGAAAGCATCATGGAAAATGTATTTAGTTAATCCTAAGAAATATATGTTACTTATTTAGTTCTTATTGTATTTTTCTTATAATTAGGTTGATTCAGTATAGAGATGTGAATGGTTGAGTTTTACTGTATTATCTAACATATTTTGCCCGGTATAAATGTCATTATTATACTCCGAAAAAGCATCATGAAAAAGTTTCATGTATTTTTAGTAAACCGATTATATGGTTTAGTTGAGTGTTGTAAAGTTGGTAAAATGTATTTAGATAATCTTAAAGAAATATCAATTTATTTGGTGATTAGTGTACGTTTTTTTTGTTAATTTGGTTTTTTATAGAAATATGAACATCTAAATTTTAATGGATTACTTGAAAAATATATAATTTGGATATTTGAAATATGGATTACTTGAAAGGAGTAGTCTACCTAGGCGGTAGAATGGCCCGTTTTCCGTCATCGGTTGGAAAATCGTCCGGCTCCGGTCACCGGCAATCCATTTGCCCTCCGCCACCCTCCCCTAGCTCCGCCACCCTCCTTCTCCCCACCCTCCCCTAACAATCCTGACATTCCCTGCCATTCCCTGACAAAAAAATCTAATCACAACTGGAGGCCCTGACATCCCTGACAGATTGGGGACGAGCTGGAATTGCAGGGATGGAGTATTATTGCCGGTTCCAATTCGAATCGAGGAAATGGTCACTGCTCGCTGCTCACTCACCTTCTTCTTCAACTCGGCGCTTCCCGCTCTGCAATTCCGGCCGTCAAGAAATGCCTGTTGTCTGCAGGCTGTCCAGGGGATTCTTTTGTTTCTTTAATGTGCCGGAGCTTGTCAACAGATGCAGCGAAATACAGCCCTGAGGGCGATTCGTCGATTGAGGATGACAGAGAAAGCCGCCGGGTTTCGGAAATCCGCCGCGGGGGTTTCCGAACACGTACTGTGCATTCAATAATGCAAACCAGATCATTTACGCCGCGATGTCCCGTATCTTGTCAAGTTCTCAGAAGCCTCTCTGTAGGACACTCCACTCCTCTGCTTTATAAACCCACAGCGCCCTGATCGGTTGTGCATCAAGGGTTCAATACTCTTCCAAGAAAAATGATGAGGAATTCTAATGTTTGTGTGTATGTGTGCCTTCTGATGCTTCTGATCTCAGCCCTAGAATGGCAGGCCAGTATTGCAAATGTTATTAGGGTTGTTGTTTTCATATATGGAAGTACTATTCTCCTCCTCTATATTATCCTGAAGACCTGTATTCTTGTTTTGTTTTGTAGGTTGTTCTTAGCGCAGATCAGGGGATCACTGGAAGTGGAGGTACTCTGGTTCATCCAAACTCACCTGCACCTTCGCCTGCACCTCTGATAGGTATAAAGCTAGGCAAACATAAACTTTCTCTTCTTATAAACTCATTTTTTCTGGTAGTGGTTTTGATATTGTATGTAACTTTTGTGTGTATGTTTTGGGGAGGAGCAGATTGCAAGAGCGAGTGCAATCGGAGATGTTCGGTGGCCCCGAGACAAAAGGCATGTCGCAAATCCTGTGGTATCTGTTGCAATGCCTGCAAGTGCGTTCCATCCGGCACTAGAGGGAACAAAGACGAATGCCCCTGTTATCGGGACAAGAGGAGCTCTCAGGGCAAACCCAAGTGCCCTTGATTCAGGGGATCAGCATTAACCCATTATTGCATTTTATTGGGTGGATCGCATTGTTATAAATATTGTCTGAGAGTGAAATAAATAGCCATGTAGGCTGAGTGGAGATTTGTAGCCTGAAGCCCCAATTTAATGGATTTTTTATCATAGTGTGTAAATATTCGATGCTTATGGAGACAGACATAAATGGTAGAATGCTCTTTGTTTTTTTGCCCAAAAGCTGTGGATGGTAGCTTATTACCCAAAAGATCCAACGAAATTCATTCAGGCAACGTGTAGATCGCATTACATGATAAAATTTATCCCTTGATGATGGATTAGCTAATTAGTTTGGTAAATTGGAAGGTTGACTACTGGAGCAAACCACATCAATAAATTGGATTTGCATCACAAAGCTGTGACCTGCAAAGTAATTAGAGTGCGCAATATTATGTTTCTATCACTTTAGCGAACTTTAATGACAATTTTATACATTTATAAAATATTTAACTGAATATATATAAATCATAAATCAATTTAAATTTTATATTTAAACAGGATCAATTAATGCATTTAGAAAATATTTAACTGAATATATATAAATCATAAATCAATTTAGATTCTGTTTAAATTTATATTTACAAAGAAGGAAGAGGGATGAAGAGAAGTTAAAGATAGATTTAAGTAGGTATTAATATCTTAACTAAATTATTCCACTCTGTACTATTGTTGACCATTAGATCCATTGGCAGACCATTAAACAATGGTATGCCATCAGATTAAAAAAAATAACCTTAAAAATAAAACATTATTAAAAAACACAAAAAAATATTAAATATTATTTAATAAAACATTATTAAAAAACACAAAAAAATTAAATATTATTTAATAAATAATAGAAGGACCGTTGAAGTGTAAGGCAGAGCTCCTCTTGCATGTGAATATCACCCTGAATATCATTTTTCTTGAAGTCTCCAGGAGTAACAGTGATTAAGAAGTACATGGCTGTAAAAGGATCTACCCTCTGTAAATATGATGAATATATAACAAGATATTGTTATGGTTATGAACATTTTTAACACGGTTAGGGTTTGATGCAAGTTGCGACCAGATGGTGAATCAATATTGGAGTTGTTGCGATCAGATGGTGAATTATATTGGAGATTTTTTACCGTAAATATTCAATGCACCAGCATATTAATTTTTACATGATAAATTCATATAACGCGATAGAATAAATGTATTAGATTATTTTTTAATTGAAAAATAATAATTATATTATAATCTAATTAACATAATTTTTATTTTTTATTTTTGAGTTTACTTTTTTTATTTTTATTTTTGAGTTGTGATTAAGAAGTACATGACTGTAAAAGGATCTACCCTCTGCAAATATGATGAATATATAACAAGATATTATTATGGTTATGAACATTTTTAACACTGTTAGGGTTTGTTTACCCTCTGCAAATATGATGAATATATAACAAGATATTATTATGGTTATGAACATTTTTAACACTGTTAGGGTTTGATGCAAGTTGCGACCAAATGGTGAATCAATATTTGAGTTGTTGCGACCAGATGGTGAATTCTATTGGAGATTTTTTACTGTAAATATTCAATGCACGAGCATCTTAATTTTTACGATAAATTTCATATAACCCGATAGAATAAAGGTCTTAGATTATTTTTTAATTGAAAAATAATAATTTTATACTTGAGCTAACCCATAAGATTTGAAATACCCGTCAACTTTATACTTGAGCTACCCGAGAGGATTCGAACCCAAAATCTCATACCCCAGAAGATTTGACTTCATACTCGAGCTACCCCAAAAGATTCAAACCCAAAATCTCCCCAAAATCTCCCTAAAATCTCTGATTCTTGGAGACTTCATACTAAAGTAAATTTTATATTCGAACACAAAGTCATACTAAAGTAAATTTTATATTGGAACAAATCTCCCCAAAATCTGTGATTATGTGAGACTTCATACTAAAGTAAATCTTCATACTAAAGTAAATTTTATATTCTAAACCAAAATCATACTCAAGTAAATCTTCATACTAAAGTAAATTTTATATTGGAACCCAAAATTAAATCTTCATACTAAAGTAAATTTTATAAATTTTATATTGGAACCCAAAATTAAATCTTCATACTAAAGTAAATTTTATAAATTTTATACTTGAGCTACCCTAGAAGATTTGACTTCATACTTGAGCTACCCCTTCATGCTAAGTAAATTTTATACTTGAGCTACCCCTCGAACGAGTAAATTTTATAAATTTTATACTTGAGCTACCCCAAAAGATTTGACTTCATACTTGAGCTACAATAAGTAAATAAATTTTGTACTTGAGCTACCCAGAAGATTCGAACAAGTAAATTTTATAAATTTTATACTTGAACTACCCAAGAAGATTTGACTTCATACTTGAGCCATACTTGAGCTACTCCAGAAGATTTTTTATAAATTTTATACTTGAGCTACCGTGTTAAAAATGTTCATAACCATAACAATATCTTGTTATATATTCATCATATTTACAGAGGGTAGATCCTTTTACAGCCATGTACTTCTTAATCACTGTTCCTCCTGGAGACTTCAAGAAAAATGATATTCAGGGTGATATTCACATGCAAGAGGAGCTCTGCCTTACACTTCAACAGTCCTTCTATTATTTATTATATAATATTTAATTTTTTTGCGTTTTTTAATAATGTTTAATTAAATAATATTTAATATTTTTTGTGTTTTTTAATAATGTTTTATTTTTAAGGTTATTTTTTTTTAATCTGATGGCATACCATTGTTTAATGGTCTGCCAATGGATCTAATGGTCAACAATAGTACAGAGTGGAATAATTTAGTTAAGATATTAATACCCACTTAAATCTATCTTTAACTTCTCTTCATCCCTCTTCCTTCTTTGTAAATATAAATTTAAACAGAATCTAAATTGATTTATGATTTATATATATTCAGTTAAATATTTTCTAAACGCATTAATTGATCCTGTTTAAATATAAAATTTAAACTGATTTATGATTTATATATATTTAGTTAAATATTTTCTAAATATATTAATCGATCCTTTGTAAATATAATTTTAAACTGAATTTAAACCGATTTATGATTTATATATATTCAGTTAAATATTTTATAAATGTATAAAATTGTCATTAAAGTTCGCTAAAGTGATAGAAACATAATATTGCGCACTCTAATTACTTTGCAGGTCACAGCTTTGTGATGCAAATCCAATTTATTCATGTGGTTTGCTCCAGTAGTCAACCTTCCAATTTACCAAACTACTTCAGTTATTTTTGAAGTAGCTATAATTAGCTAATCTATCATCAAGGGATAAATTTTATCATGTAATGCGATCTACACGTTGCCTGAATGAATTTCGTTGGATCTTTTGGGTAATAAGCTACCATCCACAACTTTTGGGCAAAAAAACAAAGAGCATTCTACCATTTATGCCTGTCTCCATAAGCATCGAATATTTACACACTATGATAAAAAATCCATTAAATTGGGGCTTCAGGCTACAAATCTCCACTCAGCCTACATGGCTATTTATTTCACTCTCAGACAATATTTATGACAATGCGATCCACCCAATAAAATGCAATAATGGGTTAATGTTGATCCCCTGAATCAAGGGCACTTGGGTTTGCCCTGAGAGCTCCTCTTGTCCCGATAACAGGGGCATTCGTCTTTGTTCCCTCTAGTGCAAGATGGAACGCACTTGCAGGCATTGCAACAGATACCACAGGATTTGTGACATGCCATTTGTCTCGGGGCCACCGAACATCTCCGATTGCACTCGCTCTTGCAATCTGGTCCTCCCCAAAAAATACACACAAAAGTTACATACAATATCAAAACCACTACCAGAAAAAATGAGTTTATAAGAAGAGAAAGTTTATGTTTGCCTAGCTTTATACCTATCAGAGGTGCAGGCGAAGGTGCAGGTGAGTTTGGATGAACCAGAGTACCTCCACTTCCAGTGATCCTGTGATCAGCGCTAAGAACAACCTACAAAACAAAACAAGAATACAGGTCTTCAGGATAATATAGAGGAGGAGAATAGTACTTCCATATATGAAAACAACAACCCTAATAACATTTGCAATACTGGCCTGCCATTCTAGGGCTGAGATCAGAAGCAGCAGAAGGCACACATACACACAAACATTAGAATTCCTCATCATTTTGCTTGGAAGAGTATTGAACCCTTGATGCACAACCGATCAGGGCGCTGTGGGTTTATAAAGCAGAGGAGCGGAGTGACCTACAGAGAGGCTTCTGAGAACTTGACAAGATACGGGACATCGCGGCGTAAATGATCTGGTTTGCATTATTGAATGCACAGTATGTGTTCAGAAACCCCCGCGGCGGATTTCCGAAACCCGTGTTGGAGATTTATGAAAATTCCATAACAGACAGACAACAAAAATGCTTTGTTATTATACTCTGTTTTAACACAGAAAACTCAGAAAAACAGAAAAAAAAATCGTTCTCTGCCCTGGTGTTGCAGCAACGTAGTTTGGTGTTGCAGCAACGCAAAAAAAATATTTTCTGAAAACTGAATTTCGATAGTGATGATTGATGCTATGTGATTCGTTCTCCACATTTCACTAGTTTCAATCCCACTTCTTCACCCCTGTGAGCATCACCCGATGCAATGAGTGCTAAGTGAACTATTCAAAAATCATGAGAAATTAGTCAGTTACGACTACCTCTCATGGAAATGGTCATACGTTTGAATGACTTACTTAACGCAGTTGAATCCCAAAAATGATATCTAATATAATGCACTGCGTAATCCCCCATACTTAAATTCAAAAAGAGTCAAGGGATCTCTACTTGAATGGTTCATGAGGCACAATACTTGCTAAGGTTTTGCAAATGGGGTAGCAAGCTAAGTGGGCTTGATTGTGGGGAAAAACTCCACAGTTAAGCGCGCTTGAGCCATAGGAGTTCTGGGATGGGTGACCTCCTGGGAAGTCCTGGTTACCGGGTGCAAGCCCCGGAAGTGATGATTGATGCTATGTGATTCGTTCTCCACATTTCACTAGTTTCAATCCCACTTCTTCACCCCTGTGAGCATCACCCGATGCAATGAGTGCTAAGTGAACTATTCAAAAATCATGAGAAATTAGTCAGTTACGACTACCTCTCATGGAAATGGTCATACGTTTGAATGACTTACTTAACGCAGTTGAATCCCAAAAATGATATCTAATATAATGCACTGCGTAATCCCCCATACTTAAAAACAAAAAGGTAGTTGTATTTATGTATAATACTTCCTCTAACAGAGGGATTTCTACAAGGCTACTTTAAAGACAGTTCAAAACTTAAAAAAGACTTCATGCTGTAAACAGAAAATACATTACTGTGTCTGCACTGTTGTACATTACAGAAAACAAAATACTCTGTCTCCTATGAAAAATCAACAGACTGTTTTTCACTGCTGTGTCTGCACTCTGCATTGATGTGACTGCACTCCTGTGCATTTACAAAACACTTTGTTTCTGGTCAGAACTAATGTTGCTGTAACACTTTGTTTCAGCTCAGAACGCTGCTGTAACACGCTGTTTTTTCCTTGAAACATTTTACACTGCTGTGTGTAAATTACATTCATACATTCACGCTGCTGGATACAAAAAAAACTTCTGCACTGCTGTGCATTGCAAAGAGAGCTTTGTCTCTGTTCCAAAAAAAACTAACACACTGCTGTGTCTACATTACATTTTTCAGATTCAACAGAAAAACTAAAACTTCACGCTTTTCCTTTTGCCGTAAAAACAAAACTGTACCTTTGAATTAAAATAAAATAAAATAAAAAATCCTACCTACATTTACCGACTACAACAATAAATTACCATCATTCCGTGAGTGACCACCATTCCGTAATAAATTGTTGTGTAATGGCTGATTCAGGAAAAGACTGGAGCTGCGGCTGTTTAATGGCAGTTTCATCAATGTAGAGGTATGGCTGTTGATTCATCAGTACAGGAGTATGGAAAAGGACAAGCCCTGCAGTTGAAAATAATATTTCAACACTCCCCTTTAGTTTCAACTGCTGGGTTATCAGTCATACCTAGACATTTCCTCAAAAATTCAAAACTTTTCTGTCCCAAAGGGTTGGTTAGAATGTCTGCAACCTTCTCCTGAGTTTTGCAATGTACTAAGACAATTTCTCCATTATTTACCAACTCTCTGATATAATGAAACCCTGTGTCAATGTGTTTCGTTCTCTTATGAAACACAGAATTTTTGGATAATGCAATAGCAGAACTGTTGTCACAATAAATCACAGTTCCTTTTACCTGCTCTTGGCCTAAGCTCCTTAACATCCTTCTCATCCAAACTGCTTGACAAGCTGCTGCTGTAGCTGCCACGTACTCTGCTTCTGCTGTAGACAATGCCACAATTGGCTGTTTCTTGGAAGCCCATGAAATGGCTCCTGAACCCATATGAAAAACATAACCGGAAGTGCTTTTCCGATCATCTACACTTCCAACCCAATCACTATTAGTGTATCCAACTAAATTTGAACATTCTGAAGCGTTATATAAAATTCCAAACCTTTTGGTACCTTTGACATACCTCAGAATTCTTTTTGCTGCCTGCCAATGTGCTTCCTTTGGCCTCTCCATGAATCTGGAAATTAAACTAAAAGCAAACATAATGTCAGGCCTAGTAGCTGTTAAATACATAAGGCTACCAACAATACTCTTATACAAACTAGGATCAAAATCCTTGCTGCTGTCCTCTCTGCTGAGTTTTAATCCCATTACTGTGGGAGTGATCGTTGCTTTACATTCTTGCATGTTAAATCTGCCGAACACTTGATTTACATATCTAGCTTGTGAGATAAAAATTCCTTTTTCATTTTGATCTACTTCTATGCCTAAGAAGTATCTCAAGAAACCCATGTCAGTCATTTCAAATTCCTCTTTCATGACTAATTTAAAATTCTCAATGAGCTGATCATCATTACCTGTGAAAATAACATCATCAACGTATAAGACAACAATTAAAATTTTACCATCTTTTTCTTTGATGTAGACGGTGGGTTCTCCTTCACACTTGTCAAATTCATTATCCAATAGATAGGAATCTATCCTGCTGTACCATGCTCTTGGCGCTTGCTTCAGCCCATAAAGAGCTTTCTTCAATCTGCACACTTTGTGCTCTTCACCTTTCTTCTCATAGCCTAGAGGTTGTTCAATGTAAACCTCTTCCTTTAACACTCCATTTAGGAATGCTGACTTCATGTCCATTTGGTAAACTTTCCACTTGTTTTGAGCTGCTATGGACAACACTGCTCTCACGGTTTCCATTCTTGCAACCGGTGCGGAAGTCTCCTCATAATCTCTCCCATATTGCTGCTTGTACCCTTTGACAACCAGCCTTGCCTTGTGTCTTTCTATTTTACCTTCAACATTGCTCTTTGTCTTGTAAACCCATTTCACTCCAATGACTTCTTTGTCTTTTGGTAGCTCAACCAAATCCCATGTTTTGTTTCTCTCTATTGCATTCATCTCCTCATCCATAGCTTCTATCCATTTCTTATCTTTAATTGCATCTTTGAAATGAATAGGTCTTCAACATGACAGTATAAAGCAAATAAAGAATTCATACCTTCATTTGCTGCTTCTTGTTCATAAATTTCATTTAAATTTATGAACTTCTTACCTCTTTCATTTGGTGTATAAGTGCTTGAAGAATCACTTGAATTTCCTCCTTGTGGTGTGCTTGAAGAAGCACTTTCATTTCTTCTCACGGGTGTCTCTTGCTGTTTTGTTGTTGGCGCTGCTGTTTGGGGTGTTTCAGCCATTTCCTCATCATCATCATCATGAGACAAACAGTTTTTAACATTCACTGTTTTCTCTATGCTTCCATCCCAAGCTTCCTCCTCAATGAATTGAACATCTCTGCTGACAAAAAATTTCTTGGTAGATGGGATATACAATCTGTAAGCTTTGGATTCCTCACTGTATCCAATGAAGATACATTTCTCCCCTTTGCTATCCAACTTCCTCCTTAGCTGATCTGGTATGTGTGCATAGGCCACACATCCAAAAACTTTCAAGCGCGTGACACCTTGCTTTCTCCCACTCCATGCTTCTTCCGACACTTTGTTCAACACTGCTTTTGTAGGACACCTGTTCAAAATATACATTGCACAATTTACAGCTTCATCCCAATAATCATTTGGCAAATGCTTTGCCTTCAGCGTGCTCCTTGCCATATCCATGATGGTCATATTCTTCCTTTCAGCAACTCCATTTTGCTGTGGGGTGTACCTAGCTATAAACTGTTTGTGAATTCCATTTTCTCTACAAAATCGTAGGAATTCCTTGGAGATATACTCACCTCCTCTGTCAGTTCTCAAAACTTTTATATGCAGCCCGCTTTGGTTCTCCACAAGTGCTTTGAAATTTCGAAATTTCTCAAACACTTCACTTTTGTTCTTAAGGAAATATACCCAAGTTTTTCTTGTGAAGTCATCAATAAATGTTAGGAAATATTGGTTTCCTGCTAATGATGGAGCTTGCATCGGTCCACATAAATCTGAGTGGATGATCTCTAAGGGTGCCTTTGCCCTTATGCTTTTACCTGATGGAAAACTTTCTCTATGTTGTTTCCCCAAAATGCAACCTTCACAAAGGCTGTCCGGTTTCTCTATCAATGGCAATCCTCTTACCATTCCTTTTCTGCTTAACAAGTTTAGACCTCCAAAATTGAGATGTCCAAATCTCAAGTGCCACAACCAATTTTCATCCTTTGGCACGCTTTGGAAAGCCTCTTGTGTCACTGCTGCAATTTCTTCTTTATTTTTCAAATATGCTCTTATTCTAAGAGGGAACATTCTGTTCCTTGTCATCTTCACTTCAGCAATGCATCGCTTGCTGGGTGCTCTGTCCATGATGGTGCATACATCATTCTTAAAGAAAACATTGTACCCCTTATGGACAAGCTGTCCAATACTCAAGAGGTTACACCTCATTCCAGGGACATAGTAGACATCTGCTATGGTTTTCTTTTCTCCTTGCTTTGTAAATATTTTAACTTCTCCTTTTCCCATAATAGAAATTTTGCTATCAGTTCCTAGTGTGACTTCTGATTTCACATTTTTATCTAGGGCAAAAAAGAAGGCTATGTTTCGTGTCATATGGTTGCTGCAACCTGAGTCTAAAAACCATATGTCTTCACTGTTTGTTTCAGCCATATTACAAGCTAACAGTGCATTATTTTGGCTCATATTTTCACTAGTAATGTTTGCATTAGATCTATTGATCATATCATGCTGCTTCTTTTTACATTCACTGGCATAATGCCCATATTTTTTACAATAATAGCATTGGACATTGGATTTTTCATACCTTTGTCCTTGAGCATGATGTTGTCCTCTTTGCTGATTGTTGCCTTGGCCTTGGTTCTGATTTGGATTGCTGCCTCTTCCTTGAGCATTTTCTGGGCTGTTCCTTCCACCTCTGTTCTGGCTTCTGCCTCTTCCTCTCTTGTTTCCTCTGCCTTGACCTCTTCCTCTTCCAAAAGACATCTGGGTCTTGAAAGCTTGCTCTAGAGATGAGTTTTCATTCCTATTCAACCTCTGCTCATGTGTTATCAGTGATGCATGTAGTTCATCAACTGAAAAGTTTGAGAGATCCTTTGTCTCTTCAATGGTGGTGACAATCGCATCAAACTTTGAGGGTAAGACCCTCAATATTTTCTCCACAATCCTCCTTTCTTCAATGGTTTCTCCATGAGTCCTCATCTGTGTGATCAGACCAATCACATGTGTGAAGAATGAGTCAATGTTGTCTGACTCCTTCATGTTCAAATTCTAAAAATCCTTCCTCAGCAATTGTAGTTTTGCTATCTTCACTCTCTCCATGCCTTGATAGGCTGTCTTGAGAGTTTGCCATGCTTCATTGGATGTCTTAGCTGCTGCTATTCTTGGAAATACACTCTGTTCCACTGCTTGATACAACAATACAATGGCTTTTGCATCCTTCTTCCTATTTCTCTTCAGCAGATCTTTCTCTCCCTGAGTTAAGTTGTTAAATTGATTTTCATCTGCTGGTTCTGCAAACCCAGATTCAACTAATTCCCATAAATCTTGAGAGATAAACATGGCTCTCATGGTTATGGCTCAATAGTCATAGTTTTTCCCATTAAACTGTGGGAGCTGGGTGTTAAACATACCCATACTAGTGCTGGTGCTATCCATTCATTCAATACTTGACTGTGTAAAAAAAATTCACTGACTCTCTTCACTCTGCTGGTGAAGTTGCTACAGCAATAAATCCTTCCTTCAGCTTCTTTGACACTTCAAAGAGCCTGGACTAGCTTTGATACTATGTTGGAGATTTATGAAAATTCCATAACAGACAGACAACAAAAATGCTATGTTCTTATACTCTATTTTAACACAGAAAACTCAGAAAAACAGAAAAAAAATTGTTCTCTGCCTTGGTGTTGCAGCAACATAGTTTGGTGTTGCAGCAATGCTGTAACTGGTGTTGCAGCAACGCAAAAAAAATATTTTCTGAAAACTGAATTTCAACAGTGCACAGCAAAAGGGTAGTTGTATTTATGTATAATACTTCCTCTAACAGAGGGATTTCTACAAGGCTACTTTAAAGACAGTTCAAAACTTAAAAAAGACTTCATGCTGTAAACAGAAAATACATTACTGTGTCTGCACTGTTGTACATTACAGAAAACAAAATACTCTGTCTCCTCTGAAAAATCAACAGGCTGTTTTTCACTGCTGTGTCTGCACTCTGCATTGCTGTGACTGCACTCCTGTGCATTTACAAAACACTCTGTTTCTGGTCAGAACTAATGTTGTTGTAACACTCTGTTTCAGCTCAGAACGCTGCTGTAACACGCTGTTTTTTCCTTGAAACATTTTACACTGCTGTGTGTAAATTACATTCATACATTCACGCTGCTGGATACAAAAAAAACTTCTGCACTGTTGTGCATTACAAAGAGAGCTCTGTCTCTGTTCCAAAAAAAACTAACACACTGCTGTGTCTACATTACATTTTTCAGATTCAACAGAAAAACTAAAACTTCACGCTTTTCCTTTTGTCGTAAAAACAAAACTGTACCTGTGAATTAAAATAAAATAAAATTAAAAATCCTACCTACATTTACCGACTACAACAATAAATTACCATCATTCGGTGAGTGACCACCATTCCGTAATAAATTGCTGGGTAATGGCTGATTCAGGAAAAGACTGGAGCTATGGCAGTTTCATCAATGTAGAGGTATGGCTGTTGATTCATCAGTAAATGAGTATGGCAAAGGACAAGCCCTGCAGTTGAAAATAATATTTCAACAACCCGGCGGCTTTCTCTGTCATCCTCAATCGACGAATCGCCCTCAGGGCTGTATTTCGCTGCATCTATTGACAAGCTCCGGCACATTAAAGAAACAAAAGAATCCCCTGGACAGCCTGCAGACAACAGGCATTTCTTGACGGCTGGAATTGCAGAGCGGGTAGCGCCGAGTTGAAGAAGAAGGTGAGTGAGCAGCGAGCAGTGACCATTTCCTCGATTCGAATTGGAACCGGCAATAATACTCCATCCCTGCAATTCTAGCTCGTCCCCAATCTGTCAGGGATGTCAGGGCCTCCAGCTGCGATCGGATTTTTTTGTCAGGGAATGGCAGGGAATGTCAGGATTGTCAGGGGAGGGTGGGGGAGGAGGGTGGCGGAGCTAGGGGAGGGTGGCAGAGGGCAAAGGGATTGCCGGTGGCCGGAGCCGGACGATTTTCCAACTAGTAACAGAAAATAGGCCATTCTACCGCCTAGGTAGACTACTCCTTACTTGAAATATTTTTATATAATTTGGATATTTGAAATATGTTATGTTGGTATGAAAGTGGGGGTTTTGAGTTGTATATGGAAAAAATAATTTATAAATAAAATATAAAACAAAATAATAATTACAGTGCACATTTTTGTGTTTATAAATAATTACGTCGTAAGGTGTTTCCTTTTGAAATGAACTTCCCTAAAATCTAGTTGTAATATTTGTGCGTTGTTAGATTATGTGTTAGATGATTAGAAGATTGTTAATCGTTCAATCAAGGGAAGGTAGTTTAGTAGTAAAGGGAAGGTAGCTAAGCGGTTGCAATTTTTCATGATATTTGAAACAGTTGCAAACCCTCCCCTGAATGCTGCTAGATTAGAGCCTGAAAGATTTGCCTGGGGTACCCTTTTCGTCTTCTCCACTCTTGCTTCCCGTGCTGCCTTGACAGACCTCTGAAACGGGCTCCATCGAATCTCTAGGGAAAATTTCATCCATGGCTTTCCTGAATGTAGAAATGAGATCCGGATCAAATAAGGTTAGAGATGAATAGTTTGACGTTGACTACTATGTCCAAATGAGTCGTGCCGTGGAGGAAGAAAAGCCGTTGAGAAATCCATTGCCGTTGTCAAAAATTTTCTTCAGATTCATGTTGGGTGTTGTTGAAGACGCCTGCAAATTTTCATGTGCAATTTTCACACCAAGGGTAACCTTGTGCCTTTGACTGGACCCATTCCATAGTTTGGAGCTCTTTTGCATCAGAAAAATGATGCTTTTGCTCATAATCCAGGTCTTTGTGGTCACCCACTGACATATTTATGTTCAATTCCTTTAACACTCTCGGATCCTCCAAAAATCAACTCACCTTCAGCAATTGCAGCCATGCCTGTTATTAACAAGGTAAAAGGTCTAAGTAAAGGCACCATAGCTGCCATTGTAGTTGGCGATTTTGCAGGGATAAGCCTCCCTTGCATAGTGTTTATGTACCGGGGAACAAGAAGAAAGGAGTCAGAGGATGGGCCTAATAGCAGGAATATTCAGTTGGATGACAATGGAGACTGTTCTTCCGGTTCGGGTAGAGTTGGATGCCTCTGCCTTATAAAATTAACCTATCATCTCAACCACACACAACATTTTCTAACTCATGTATATAAAATCTCATTAAATATGTAAAAGCCGGCAACAAAACAAGTAAATGCAGTTCAACTAAAACGACGACTGATTTTTTTCATTTATCAATTTTCCAGATAATTTTTTGGAAACAATTTTATTGTTTTGTTTCTCATCTATCAATTTGGAAGTGATAATTATTGACCCTGCGAAATTTGCGCTCTTCATTGTGCTATTGCATATGACTACATGGATCGGTATGAGGGTATGTACATTAAAGAAACATTGGGACAAACTAAAGGAAATGCTTGATATAATACAAAGTTAGCTGGCAATGCAATCGGAAAATGTATGTTTAATGTGAAATTATAGTGGGTGAGTTAACATGGAGGTACATGAAGGATAAACCTGATTACAAATTATTATGACTATAAGACATCGATATAAGGATGTTAGCGTTTGATATACCATGAGACATGAGCTTTAGGAGGATCCATGCGCTATCAAGCTACAGTGTTTGATATACCATGAGACACGAGCTTTAGGAGGATCCATGCTGCTCTCAAGCTACAGTATTAGGGCATGGACATTTTTATCTTTAGTAAATTCTGGGATTAACTTGTGAAAGGAAAAAGTATGAGAGATAACTCAGATTCTAACGTCAAAATATTTGCAATTTGGAATCTAAGAAAGAGAGATCAATCTGATCTCTTTTCCTGAGAGGAAAAAACGTTATATGTGCATTGTATCTTCATGCAATTTGCAAAAATTGGTTTAGTAGGTAAAGATGGTCATATATATCAAAATTATAAAACATCAATTCCCTTTAAAAACCAGTCACTCATAATATCTATTTTCTAATATAGATAAAAAGTCTCTAATCCATATACTTTCATTAAAAGTATATTTATGCTGTCTCGAAAATACAGAAAATATAAAAAAAACAGACAACGGTACGTTGTTGTGATCAAAAGTGTCACTGAAGGCTGAGCAGTCCCTTGTCCATGTGTCACTGAAGTCTGAGCAGTCCCTTGTCCATGTGTCACTGAAGGCTGAGCAGTCCCTTGTCCATGTAGTGTTGTCCATTGTGAATCTGAATTTTATGATTCTTTAGGGCTCTTTAATGTCGTTTTTTTAACAATTTGTCTGTTTCTTGTTAGCTTCTCTATAAATGTGAGAGTGATAGTGTATGCTGTGAGTGATCAACTCTATGCTTGATATTCTTTATTCAACCAACCCAATAGTACTAAATGTTTTATAATTCCATCTCTGAGAGATTTGGAATCAAGATCATATTGATCTTAGAATATCTGCAATCTGAATGCTGCAATTCGCAGTCTGATCCTTCATACATTCAGGACTGCACTGGTTTACAGTTGGCTCTCCCTATCTTGATAAGCGCTCCGTAAACCAAACACTCGAAGGAATCGATTTAACGGAGCTCTTTTCAGTTCTACCCATTCCAATCCTTCTCACAAATATGAAACAACAAAGTACCTTCTCATAAGTTCCCCTGCTAGCTGAAACGATCACAAACACAAAATTCTGGGACATGTTGAGCGCGAAGCATGAACTGTTTAAAACAGTTTATTCGATGTCCGCAAAATAATCATTTCAGATATGAGATAGAAGACTACTTGCATAGACAAATGAAAACTTTGGCACACGTTTCTATATAAATGACTGGTTGGCCTTTAGTTTATCATGAAAATGGTATGCGCTGCCTCACATACATCATGACTCAATCAAAATAAACGATTGCATGTGACGCGTTTAGTGCAATACCTTTTCATGTGACTCCTCAAGTATAACAACAGCAAGTCATGCTATTCATGTGGTAGCAAAACAGAATTTCATGTGAAAATAATTAGATAGAATCTTTGATCAGCGAACAAATGCAGTGGAACACCTTTCGGGATGGAGATTACATGGTGAAAATCTAAATTCATCGCTATACATATACTATCAGTTGCCTATACCATAGATCCAAGATGTATTTATCGTAAGAAGCTTTCTGCTATATAGTTTGCGAAAGATTCTGACTGACATATTTAGTAACATAGTGTTTTAACTCATGATTTATCAAGAGCATAAGGGAATCTAAAAAATAATATGTATTAATATTGCAACGCTTGACAATTAGAAGCATCATGATTATGGGATTTATGGTACAGACAGTTGTGATGAGATTGAGAGGATGCACCCAGCTATTAAACTTGGAGGTAGGCTGTACAATCATATTGTTAAAAGTAGGAAGGGTAACAGTCTAAAGTTCAGTGTTTTTAAATTTTACATTAAAGTATCGAAGAAGCATTGATTTAGAGTATTAATTTTAAATAAAACTAAATCATACATTTGAGAATTATGAAACTACTAGAATTGAAATAATTATTTACTCAAAATCTTTAATCTCGAATTGGTTTCGGAGATTCGGTGCGTAGCTCACAAGATGATCAAACATCAAATTCGATACATAACCCAAAAGATAAAGCATTATCTCGAGGCATCGCATAATGAGTCCCAGCTGGTGATGAGTCCAAACATAGATATATGTTACCATGTGTTTATTGAATTCAATGTAAATATTTTCAAATTTGATGTGAAAGTGATACCATGTTTGAGTCATATTTTATAAGTGATGTCTAATCAGAATTAAGGGCTGGTTCTTGTAAGAAAATTTATACATATTCATGCATGGCTAAATACATGCGTTTTAAAAAATAATAGATGTCCAACCAGAATTAAGGGCGGGTGCTTGCAAGAAAATTTATACATATTCATGCATTGTTAAATATATGCGTTTAAAAGAATAAGAATGTCGTTGTTACGTAGGAATGTATTAGCATTGGGTACTTTTTCTAAGTAACTTATTATTGGTTAATTGTTGTGGTTGGTGCAAGAAACTAAGGTTAGGGGAGAAGTGAATATGAGATTTAGAATAAAGAGGATCAAAACTTAGGGGTAAATAGGTTGAAGGAACTTAGGGGTAGGAATATGGTCTTAATGAAGAGGGAATAGGTTGAAGGAATTTAGGGCCTTAATGACGAGGGAATAGTGAAGGAATAAGGCCCTTGGCTAGAGGAGATAGTAAAGAAATAAGGCCCTAGGATAATGAAGGAATATGACCCCAAGGAAGAAGGTCTAGGGGTAGCACAACCCTTAAGTGCTCTTCATGCTACTTTTCATTCTTGGAATACATGAAAATATCATCCAAAAATAATTGGACAAAGTGGTCAAGAAGCTTCTGGAACATGCTATTCATGAGGCTCATGAAAATATTTGGTGCATTGGTCAAACCAAACCACACTACACCAAACTCATAATGTATGAATTGAATTATAAAGGTGGTTTTTGGGATGTCACATTCCTTAATCCTTAATGGTCATATCTAGTTATCAAATATATTTTAAAATAAATCCTTGCTCATATCATTTGATCAAATAGATCACTCTTCTAGGTATAATATACATATTATTTAATGTCGTAATAAAATAATTAAATGTGCCAAAAAAAATTATACAAAGACTTTTGAATACTAGAGAGATGTATAAATTTTATATATTTTTAAATATTTCATTAAAAAATTTAAATAAATGATTTGAATATCCATATTAACTAATTTGTTTCAATATCAATTTCTCTGTGAGACAGATATACATAAAGAGAAAAATAGAATCCATAAATAAAATATTCACACATCCATTTTAAATAAAATATTTTAATGTGTTTAAAATATTTTAATTGATTAAAACATTTATAAATAATTTTGGTTTTTTAATAGCAATACTCTAAGAGACTCCTTTTTTTCCCTGGAAATTATGGAATTTCAGGCAATATTCTGATAAAGGCAAAGATTTTTGTAAATCCAGGTTAAGATTTTTGTAAATCCACGTTATAGCTGTCAAAAGCCAAGATTTTCGGTGCCCCATAGGTTTCTGATGGTGCTGAATTTATTTCCACCATCAAAAACATGATTCAAACATCCCACTGCAAAATTTCTTGAATCTTTTTTGCTTGGATTTCGACCACTTTTGACTGTCCAAACAATTTCTAGGACAGTCTACAAATAAAAAACATAGATATTTTTCAACAAAGTAGAGGCGCTAACTTTGTAAGCATTTTGAATTTTTATTTATAAAGTATAATGACACATTTATGAATTTTAATTTATGATTCGTTTTCGTGAATGCCACATTTCAATGAAGCACGTATTTAATATAAAAAACAAGAAGTTGAAGTTTGACGTACATGAACTTGGGTAGAGATAAGCTTATTTGGATTAATCAGGTTTGTTACTAGTTGTATTTAGCCTAGTTTAAATAGTCCACAAATTAGTTTGGAAAATTATGGAAATTTTGGCAAGATTATGCTAAAATACGGCATAAATTTTTGAAAATCTGAGTTGTAGCTATCAAATTTAAGGATTTTGGGTGCCCTACATGTCCTTGATGGTTTTAAACAAGTGTTTGATGAATCAAAGCCATTTTTTATTAAAATAAGACAAAGTACAACCAAAATTCCTACCCAATCATAGACTACTACAATGTAAAACTGTCATATACAATAATGCAAGCAAGAAACAAGAATGGCAGCAAAATGAAATCCTTAATGCATGTAAGATGTTGGCACCTTGCTTTCTGCAAATAAATAGATGTTAGCACTAGCAATAAATTAGCCCAACCTTCAAATAATACTAAAAATAATAAAAAAGACACAAGATACCTAAAATATTTTCAGTCATTTCAAAGGAGTCATCTAGTTTGTTTCCCCTTAGTGATATAAAGTTGTTCTCACCATCACGATTAGCTTCAAACTTTGCAGGAAACTTGAAAAAAAATCAGTGGAATGATAACAACAAAAAATTTATAGCATAACACTTCCTCAACAATTCTCTCCTTTTTTCCCTTAATAGATTTCTCCTCTTTTTAAGAAGGTTCCAAGTAGTTTTGGCAGTTTTTCTTTAAGTTTAAAGATTAAATTAATTAGGTTTCTAATCAAGGATGAATATATAACAAGAGGAGAAACTTCCAAAGGTTGTTCAAAAGGTTTATTTAAAGCTAGACCCTAATAAGTGGGACCCACTCTAATCCATTCAATGAGGTTTCATTTTTCCTTTTAATGTATATAAATAGCCATTAAGTATCATTTTATTTGTTAAATTTCTAAACTTTAAAATAGATTATTGATCACAACATGTATCATAATAAGGATTAACCATGATAGCTAATAAACAACCGCCACATATAACTTATCATCATAGTTATTATCACATACACCCCCCCGCCACCCTCCACAAAAAATTGTACCTCCCATGCTCCTTGTCACTCCATATTAATATTCAAATGGTACCACAAATATAGAGCACAATATGCACATAATTATAGCCATCCTCTTCAAAATTCTAAGTTGCTAAAAAATTATAAATATAGTATCCAGAAATCATTCTAAAGAAGTAATTTCACCTAATAAACATATGAACAAAACTAAAAGAAAACAAGTCAATACTGAAGTTTAAATGATACGCAACCTAAAAGACCTCTAATTATTTCTTCTTCCCATTAGAAGGAGTTGATTCTGCTTCTTGCTCCTCTTGCTACGGATGTGATGTTACTGAGTGAGATGATGCAAGAGAGGAACTAGAGGCAGAAACTTGTGCATCTTTTTTTTGTTCATTGGTAGCAAGAAAAGGGATGACTTGGTATTCTGATGGTTGGCCAGCAAAACCAACAACTATTACAGGGTTCTTAGAGTTTTCGTGTGAAGAAGGAGTGCGACAAGTAGCAGGGGTAGATGGTTGGGGTGTTGCAGGAAGTATATGACTTATACGTGAGACAACATATTGTAAATATGATACATGAGGGTAGTGAGGAGGGTTATGTGGTGAGATAGCATGCCAACCATATATAGATTACACAATTTGTGTAGAAACCATTGGTCCCCAACCATCATTGTTTGGGTTAACAAGAGGAGCAAAAACATGTGGTAGAACAAGGGTTCCCACAAAAGGTTTTTGGACCAAAGGAAAGATGTTGATGTTATTATTAGGTTAACAAATATTAACAAATCAACTCCTTGAATCTTGTTATCACAATGAGATAATGAGACATTCTAGCTCAGATGTGAAAGAGTATTGGGTTATTTTATGTGTTTTATGAATTTTTTGAATTTTATATAAGTATGAAAAAAAGAACAACAATTTAAATGATAAGAAAAATGGTTATATATACTTTAAGTATAGAAATTATGACAAAAATAAATAAATCCACAACAAGTAAAAAAATAAAATAAAATGGAAAATTAAATAAAGGCTGTGAGCTAATCACGATTAAAGAAGGTGGTTTTATCTTGTAGAGCATAAATTGCTAAAAAAATTGCTGAAAAATATGATACAAGTCAAATGTAGAGAGATATATGAACAAGTGTTTGATGAATAAAATGTTAATTTTTATTAAAATAAGACAAAGTACAACGAAAATCATGAAAGGCAAGCCTTTGTGAATATTCTTTACCAACCGAATCACAAACTATTGCAATGTAAAACTATCATATATAATAATCTGAGCAAGGAACAAGAATGGCAACAAAATGAAATCCTTCATGTGATTAAGATGTTGATAACTTGCTTTCTGCAAATAAATAGTTATTAGAACTGGAAAGAAGTTAGTCTGACCTTGAAACAAAAATAAAAATAATCAGAAAGACACAAGATGCTTGAATGAATTTCAATCATTTCAATGGAGTCACCTAGTTTGTTTCCCCTTACTGATATAAAGTTGTTGTCACCATCAAGGTTAGCCTCAAAATTTGTAAGTAACTTGAAAAAAAATCAGTGAAATGATAAAAGCCAAAAATTTATAACATACCTTTCCCTCAATAGTTCTCTCCTTTTCCTTCATAGATTTCTCCTCTCTTTAAGAAGGTTCCAAGTAGTTTTGGTACTTTTTATTTAGGTTTAAATATTGAATTAATTGGATTTCTAGTCAAGGATGATTAGATAACAAGAGAAAAAACTTCCAAAGTTTGTTCAAAAGCTTTATTTAAAGCTAGACACTAATAGGTGGAACCCTCTCTAATCCATTCAATCAGGTTTCCTTTTTCCTTTTAATATAAATAAATAGTCATTATGTATCATTTATATGTTGACTTTCTAAACTTTAAATTAGATTTCTAATCAAAATAGGTATCATAATAAGGATTAACCATGCAAATTAATAAACAACCTCCACATATAACTTATTATCATAATAATTATAACTTACACCACCAAAAAACCTTGTACCTACCATGCTCCTTTTCACTCCATGTAATATTCATATTCAAGTGGTAGCACAAATATAGAGCATGATATGCACATATTTATAACCATCCTCTTCAAACTTCCACGTTTCTAAGAAATTATAAATGTAGTAACAAATAATCACTCTAAAGAAGTAACTTTGCCTCATAAACATATGAACAATACTAAAATAAAATAAGATTCTACTGAAGTATAAATGATATGCAACCCAAAAGAACCCTCATTATTTCTTCTCCTCATGAGGAGGAGTTTATTATGCTTTTTTCTCCTCTTATTGTGGATTTGATGTGACTTAGTGAGATGATGCATGGGAGGAACTAGAGGCAGAAGATTGTGCATCCCATTTCTATCCACTGGCAGCAGGCAACATGATGACTAGGTATTTTGATGACTGGCCAAGATTACCAACCATTATTACATGTTTCTTAGAGTTCTGGTGTGTAGAAGGAGTATGACAAGTAGAATGGGTAGATGGTTCGGGTGTTGCGTGAAGTGTATGAGTTGTACGTGAGGCAGTAGATCGCAAATGTGATACATGAGGGTGGTCAGGATGGCTATGTGGTGAGATAACATGCCAACCATGTCTAGAATGCACAAGTTGTGCAGAAAACATGTGTCCCTACCATCATTGTTTTGCTTAACAAGAGGAGTAGAAACATGTGGGGGAACAAGGGTGCCAACAAAATTTTGTTATACGAAAGGAGGTTGTTGTGATTGGGACCATCTCATGGACTGAGGATTTATCTAGCCCAACAAATTAATCACACCATTGTTAAGCAACTCCCTTAGTTCCTAGGGAGTTGCATCAAAATGGATGGAGATTATGGGTCTCATATCCCTTCTTATACCAAATTACTTATCTTTATTCCCAGTTCCTAGACCTTTTCCTCTTCCCTTGTTTTTATTAAAAACACTCATTCTGTAGAAATTGAATGACTAATTACACACAAGTGATTAATGTTTCAATTCCATTTTTCATTTCATGGATGAAACACTAAGTTTCATGAAAAAAGAGGGAAAAATAATTAAAATAGGGACAGGGAAAACATTTGTATGTAGAAAATCAATCATGTGGCAACATAAATATTTTAAACAATATTTGTGGTCAATTCGAAATAGAGGTCTTCCCTTTTTTTAAAGAAAACTAAGTTTCACAAATGTATAAAATCCTTATAATATAAAATAATAGTAAGAGGGGCAATGCAAAGGCCATTTCCTTTATATGATATAGTCATGGAAAACAATCGTAGTAAGAGGAGAAGAGACCCTTGTGACACATCAAAGTTCGATGACCTAAACCATCATATTATAAAATTCCCAGTACAAGACCAAAGTAAAGACCCCAACATAAAAACTCATTTTTTGATAGTTATACACTCACAAGTTGCCTCACGGGAAATCAAAATTTAACAATTTGAGAGAGAGTAAAATGAGTGAAAATATTGCTTAATGTACCAAACAATGGTTGGATTACAAACATATAAACCCTTGGAATGATGCGTGTTTGTTCAAAATTTCATTGTACATACAAACATTTCAATGATTGGCTGAAAAGAAAAGTCCGAGGAATTCCATATGCATAGCCCTCGCATGGGTTTTTTCTGAAAATTTTGGGGCTTCAGAGATCTTGCATATGTTTTATTAAATGAAACAATGAATCTTGAATTCGATTAGGAGAAATAACACTAAACCAATTTTAACAATAAACAAAAGCCATAACGAAATGGATTGGTAATTCTAAGAGGGGAAACCACGACATTGTCACACATAAATTGTTTTATTCAGGCTGACACATCATAAGTAGGGGCTAATCCCTACTTGTTAACCAATGAATATATTCGTTAAATTTCCACTGCCATTATGGTTAATATAAGTTAATGGCAAACAAATTAGCCCAAGGCTCTAAGGCCTCAAGGGTTTCAAGTCTATAATGCAAACATAAGAGTTGAGGAAACCATGTTCACATTTCTGGCAGAACCCTAAGAAACATAGAATATAGAAAACTAATTTCACAATCAACCAAGAAAGACCAGATCACATACATATGTTTGCAAATAGTCAAGGGGAACTAGGTGAAAGAGGAGGAGAAAAAAATTGTGTGTTCCATAAAAAGAACAATGGAAATGTGTTAATGTATACCTGGTGCAGTATGTAAAAAGAAATTGATATTATACAACCAATTCCATCTTGATCTATCTAGCCCTTGAAATGGTAAACCCTCTGCCAACGGCTCAGAGAATGAACTTTGTAGTGTAACAGGGTTTGTATTAGAGTGAAAAGGAATTAGAGGGTTTTTTGAAATGCTAAGAATCGAAAAAAAAAAAAAAAACTAAAAGGTGCAAAATTAAATGCAAGAGAGGAGTCAAGTAAGTATTGAGTTTCCTAATTCAAATTAAATGGAAGAGAGTAGTCAAGTAAGTATTGAGTTTCCTAATTCAATCACCCTACATGCTAGAAGAGTTGAATCAAGTGTGTGATATGCCACAGATGAACCACAAACCAATGGATTAACTAGTCAATCCAATAAGGAGGAGCCACATCACTTGCCCTTTCACTATGTTAATGTAATTTTAAATGTTGTATTCATGCATGGTGAGATTAGAGTTGTATTTAAATGTGTGAATGTTAAATCAAACTTAAGGTCTACTTCCATAAAATTAAATCACTACAACACTAATCTTTGAAGATATGAAGTTCTAATGCTGAAAAATCACATATACTATATTGTTGAAATGCATACTAATCAAAGATTTGGAACCTTGTTGATTAAACAAAAAAGCATCACCTTGACAAGTCCACAAATTAAATGTATAAGAAAACGTCACTTTGAATGCCAAATGTTGAACATGCATAAAATCGCCATATATAATCATCATATATTCACAAGCTAGAATCCATGTTTTTCCAATCACCATAATATCTAAGATGCCAAAGTTTATAATGGCATACACATAATATATAACACCACACCCCATTATTAAGGTCGAATAATAATCATAATGTTCATATACCCAAGCATGTAATGGTGAATAACAAGTGCATGTCATAAAAAAAACAATAAATTTTTACCACCATTCATACCTGTCATAAATAATATGACTATGCACATTCTCGAAACCATAATACATAACCTTGTGACACATAATTCATGATAATCATCATGTGGTTGCTACTAGTTATACTTTTAAACTTGTTGCCTTGAGGGATGTATTCTTAAGAGGGGTCACACCTATGATCAAGTGCTCAGTATTTAGCTCAAAAATTAAAGTTCTCATATTGGCTCGAAATCTATGAAATTACGTCTATCTCGTCAAGATGATCACAACACAATTTGTTTCATCGAAAACAGAGTCCTGATGAGGCATAAAAGACCTACTATTCATTTTCCTAAACAACTAAAAAAATTGCAAAACACGACAGAATGATGACATGGCAGTACAGTTGACATGATGTGAATCTTCTTTAGTTTTTTCCCAATGAGGCTGTGACAAGTGTCACTTCAGGATTCACCATTTTGGTTGTGTGAATGTGAAATTGCCCATTGTCCTCCAAGCTGGAATTATGAGTTCATGGTGAATATTATGTGGAAATTATTATTTTTTAGAGATATATATATATATATATATATATATATATATATATATATATATATATATATATTATTTTGTATTATTTAATATCATATATTATATTATAATTATTATATATTATATACAAATATCACATAATTCCGAACTATACCAAAGGTATCGAAATATTGAAATGGCACAATGTTTTATTTGGTGGGAAAAATATATGAAGGGACGGGCAGAGGGCAGATCGAACCCATGACCTCGCCCTCATAACTCCATTGTGTTATCGTTGTAACAAGCGTAGGAAATGCAAACGGTGGCTCCAAATACTACAGTTAAGCCTACAATGATGGTGATGGCGGAGCGGAAGGAGCCAGCCCTACGGGCCAGTCCCCTCACCATATAACCATGCAATGTAACCCATGGAAAACGCTAAAGGATAAGTGTGCTTAGAGCGCCATTAATCAGGATTTAACTTAATTAATCCATTTTTGTGTTGGCGACAGTTTTGGAGGCGTGTGAATTTCGGCGGAATTACCAATTTTGGCGGTACTAACTGGACTCTTCTCTAGGTTTAGTGGGGTTTCCTAGGGAAACATTCAATGAAGCATATATTGAGCAATTTTTTACCAAATTAAACTCAAGAAGAGGTGTTCTTGGATAGTTTGCACATTCTAAACATATTGGTGCAGGTATTATGAGCCATAGAGCTTTGTAAACAACATTTTTTTCATATTGAGCTAATATAGAGGCCTAAGCCATGGAAGCGAGACCAAGGAGATATAGCCTACGAGGGTTGAAGTCCTTCATCAAAACACTGTGTTAATGTGTATCCTTGATGGTTTTCTATAGTGTACGTGTTTTTGGTTTAGTATTTGTTTCTAAAGCTATTTTTCTCATGAATGTATTTTAAAACTTAAGGAAATTTACCTAATTGTATGCATAAACAACTAATGAAACGTCATTACAACAAGCATTAAGAATTCACATATTTATAAATCTGTAATTATTTTTAGCACAACAAAACTAATCCTACAAAAGTAGATCAATATGGTATCAGATCAAAGGTTGAATTTCTTGATTGCTTGAGTTTGTGCAATTAGGTTTTTAATGGTTGCAAACTTGTGATGCTTACAAGGTTAAAGTTGCAGAAAGGAGAAGGGAATCTATTGGTTACAACTCTTGAGGTAATGTACAGAAGAAGGAAAGCTGCAAGGGCATAGTCTCCGCCACCCAAAGTTCCAATTCCGCTGCACTTGAAACTCCTCAAGTTTTGTCTTCAACTGAGATTGAAGAGGTATACGAATTACCAATTTCTGAGCCTCAATCCATAGCCATTATCTCTAGAGAAAGAGAGCCTGAAGGTCCCTCTTCAGAACAAGAAGAATTCAATAAAGCTTTCTATAGTTTGAATAAGATGGTTAAAATCCTTTATTAAGAGAGGAACACTAGAATGGATGGAGAGATTTCTAAACCTCCACATGGATAAGGAAGCTCAGAGGAAAAAAAATATGATAAGAAGGATTCCAAAGGGAATGGTGGAAAGCAACCTCCATCTCCACCATTTTACTCATCTTCCTCACCATCTCCATCATCTCACACAACATCATCT
Organism: Pinus tabuliformis; assembly: GCA_031772625.1. Taxonomy (NCBI): domain Eukaryota; kingdom Viridiplantae; phylum Streptophyta; class Pinopsida; order Pinales; family Pinaceae; genus Pinus; species Pinus tabuliformis. The sequence goes on along the minus strand of CM062812.1, from coordinate 498,939,788 downwards.
TCCACTACCACCACTAAAATTGCCCATACTCATTCCAAAACCCCAAAACGAAAAACTTCATTACTGAAATTGGACATAAAATTTGAACTTCCCATCTACAATGGAGAGGTGAATGTAGAAAAGTTGGAAAATTCGATTTGACAGTTGGAGGTATAATGCAAAATTCAGAACCTTCAATAAGATGACATAAATATCTAGTTGGCCTCATTGAGGCTAGAAGGAGTTGCATTAGTTTGGTGGGAAGCAAAGACTCAAGAGGAAATGAGAATCCATGGTAAGATACTTGGGTTGAATTTGTTTATGCAATTCAAAGAGAGTTTTATCCTTTATCCTATATGAAAAAAGCCATTATGAGTTGGCAAAATTTTATGCAGTTTAAAGGCCAAATATTTCAAGATTATACATAAGAGTTTAGGAAAAGGGCTTTGTTATTGGGAGTGAGTTTGAATTCCAAAGATACACTGCTGAAAAATATTGGGGGTTTCATTCCTATCTTAAACACATTATTCTTATGTTCAATCCAACTAATTTGGACGAAGTATGTGTGCAAGCCACTCATCTTGAATATAGAGGAAATAACACTTATGAAGAGAGTACTAATAAAAAGCCACCTAAGGGTAAGGAGAAAGAGAAGGAGGGAAATGGAAAGGGAAGAAAAATGCAAGTGTGAAGAATGAAGGGGAGAAACTTATCTCTAAACACTGTTCAAAAGAGGGGCATAATGAGGATCATTTCTAGAAACTCCATCTAGAAATGAGACCAAATAGGTTCAACAATAAAGGGAAACAGAAAACCACTACTACCACTCAAGAAGATTTATGTTCTGAATCAGGTGATGAAAACAAAATCACTACCATGGGAATAAAAGGAAAACAAGATATTGCAAGCAATAGTTCACAAAACTGTAACAATACTACTACTCCAGATGAAAAGAGACAAATTGAGTTATTTCATGTTAGGGTCATATCTAAACACACCAAGATTGACACACTCTTCGATAGTGGGTCACAGGGGAATCTAATATCTAAAGACTTAGTCGACAGATTGAATCTTGAAAATGTACCTCACCATAAACCATGCCCTTTGGGATGGCTAACAAGAGACACCAATTTACAGGTTACAAGAAAATGTTTGTTTAAGTTTGCAATCACTACAAATTTTGTTGACAAAGTAGAGCTAGATGTGGTACCACTTGATATTTCAAGTGTGGTGTTGGGTCATCCATATTTGTATGACCAGAAAGCAGTTTTTTATCGCCATAAAAACAAGTATCACTTGTTCAATGATGGTGTGGAGTATATAGTGAGATCCCATCACAAAAATTTAAACATATCAGTTGTTAATGCATGGCAGGCAAAAAGACTAGTGAATTCAAGTAAAAGTTTAGTACTTCTCATGTTCAAGCCAAATGATGATATTGTTTATGAAAATGTTGTTGCATGTAATGCAAGTTTCAATTGTGATTTGGTTGGTTTAGTTCATCAGAGCGATCAAGTATTTCAGGTTGTGAAAGAATCGTCCTTCAAGGAGAAAGAAACTTCACATGAAATATCTTTGCAGCAAGAGGTTTCTCTTTCTGATGTTAGCATGCAAAGGTTGATAAAATTGCAAAAGTATAGAGACACCAATGCAATGGAAAATTTTGTTGAATAATGGGATCATCCAATCAGCCCTTACGCCATTTTGTGCACTGATGGCTATGGTGCCAAAGAGGAATGGTAAACATTTCAAGAAAGAGGACAAAAGGAGTAGTTTTCGCCAAAGAAAAGTTGTAAAAAGAGGTCAAAGAAAGAATATACATAAAACCAAACAAGAATGGTTTGTATGGATTTTATTGTTGTATGTTCAATATATCGCTTCTATTACGTACATGTATTTGAATTATGGAAACAAAGAGTCCTTTTTTGAAGAAATTATCCACGTGGGTAGCATAAACATGTTTAGAAAGTTTTCTTATGCACATGTCATCTATCAAGGAAAATTGTTTGATGTTTTGAAGATATCAAAGTACAATTTGGGTTTCCCTTCTTTGATTCATTTGGGCCATAATATTGGAGGAGGTAAGTTGAAGGCAAGCATCTCCATGTTGGATGCCATTGTTGATTGGTCAACGCCCAAGATCGTCATTCTGATAAGAGGTTTGTTGGGAGAAACCCAATGTTGGAGGAGAGTTTTTGTTGACATTTCTTCTTCCAAATCTCCTTGGCATCCATTGTGATGTGTGTGAAAATTCTTCCAGTGGGGAGGCAAACAACAAGAGTCATGTATTGCTTCAAACCAAAAGATCAATTCAATTCTTTTTTATGATCTTTCAAACTTGAAAGGCTTATTTGAGTTTTAGGTTTATGCAAGCAACTTCAACATCTTATTTCATTCAGAATATTTCCATGGTGTAGAGATTAAGTTCCAGTGATCCATGCGCTTTCATTGGATGGATACTTGTCAAAATTTTCACTTGGTTTGAAGGTACAAAAGAGGTATAAGAAACAAGTTCATTTTTATGCCTTTTAGGCCTATTGGTTATTGAATTGTTGTATTCAATTTTCATTATGTTTTACATGAAAGATATGTTTAGAAAATTTCATACTTTCAAGATATACAATCGGGCTTGGATCATGTAAACCAAGTAATGAAATTTGTCATCCGTTTGCATTATATTTTGTTATGTCGTCTTGGCAAGAAGGATGCTTCTTTTGATGGAGACATGGAAAAAACCATGAGTTTCTATGAACGACTGAAAATGGTGCAAGAAACAGTCCAAGTTCAGCTTGAAAAGGGAAAATACAAGTACAGGAAGTATGTCAATCACAAGTTTCAAGTCAACGGTGCAAGCTAGTGTTAGTTTCCCAAAAAGAGGATTCAAGTTGTTGAACAAGGAGAGAATGTTCAGATTTCACATTCTAAATTCATTCCTACAGAATTTTGAATAAGTTTCATCAAGACGCCATCTGTGACAGAAGAACGGGGTCCTCAAGGCAAGTGAATGTTGATTTCCTCAGAGATGCGCTCAAGGAAACAAATTCTTCAAAATCCAATTGGATCGAGCTTGGAAAGGTGAGGGAGTTTTACCCTCATCTACTTGTCAGATAATAGTGATGTTTTGGGATCCATAAGGCTTCTAGTGGGGAGGAATGAGTAGGTACTCAATATTTAGCCCCAAAATCAAAGTTCTCATATTGGCTCAAAACTTGTACGACTGCGTCTGTCTCATGAAACTATCACAACACAATTTGTTTCACTAAAAACCAAGTCTGAATGAGGGATAAAAGACTTCTTGTTTATTTTTCTAAACAGTTAAAATAATTACAGATCAAGATAGAATGATGACATGGCTAATACAGTCAGCATGATGGGAATCTTATTCAGTTTTTTCCCGATGAGGCTATGACAAGTGTCACTTCAGGATTCACCAGCTTGGTTGTGTGAAGTTGAAATTACCCAATGTCCTCCAAGGTGGAATTATGGGTTCATGGTGAATATTATGTGGAAATTATTATTTTTTAGAATTACATACATACATACATACATACATACATACATATATATATATATATATATATATATATATATATATATATGCAGATATCACATAATTCCGAATTATACCAAAGGTATTGAAATATTGAAATGGCGCAATGTTTTATTTGGTGGGAAAAATATATGAAGGGACGTGCGGAGGGTGGGTTGAACTCATGACCTCCCCCTCCCAAATATGTTTTATTACTATTGAACCAAGCAGTGGACATGTAAACGGTGGCCCCAAATACTACAGTTAAGCCTACAACAATGTTGACGGCGGAGCAGAGGGAGCCAGCATTGCGAGCTAGCCCCCTCACCATACAACCACACAATATAACCCATGGCTAGTGCTAAAGGATAAGTGCACTTAGAGTGCCACTAATATGGGTTTAACTTAATTAATTCATTTTTATGTTGGTGGAATGTTTGGAGGCATGCCAATTTTGGCGATAATAATTGGAGTTTTCTCCAGTTTTAGTGGGGTTTCCTAGGGAAACATTGAATGAAGCATATCTTGAGAAATTTTCTACCAAATTGAGCTCAGAAAGAGGTGTTCTTGGCTAATTTTGACATTTTGAACACATTGGTGCATGTATTAGGATCGATAGAGCTTTGTAACCAACCATTTTTGCACATTGATCTAATACAGAGGCCTAAGCCATGAAAGCTGGACCAAGGAGATGTAGCCTAGGAGGGGTGAACTCCTTCATCAAAACATTGTGTTAATGTGTCTCTTTGATGGTTTTTTGTGCTGTACATGTTTTTTTTTTAGTATTTGTTTTAGAAGCTATTTTTCTCATGAATTTCTTTTAAAACTTAACGAAATTTACCTGATTGTATGCATAAACAGCTAATGAAATCTCGACACAAGAAGTAATAAGCATGCACATATTTATAATTCTGTAATTGTTATTAGCATAGTAAGACTAATCATACAAAAATAGATCAATCTATGAGGTATTCTAACAAGTCATATTAATTAAGGGGAGGGTTGTTTTAGGCATCACAATGGCTTGCAAATTTTGTTATTGTTGACCATCGTCAACATTGGTGACTCCACAAGGAGGATTTATTTATAAGCAAGTTAGAAATTAGGACTTTAGTTTGTATTGACACAACTTTACTACTAGAGGGTAGGTTGTGGGTTGTTAGGGGGGTGGGAAGAAAGGGTCACAAGAGAATGGGATGTAGAGACATCAATTTTAGTGAGTTGTGCAATAAATAGTTAAGGTTGAAACAAGACTAAAATGACCCAATTGAAAGAAAAAGGAGGCTTCTTACTTTATGTAAGTAATTGTTGTAGAAGAGTAGATATATCAGCTAACAATTAACAAAAAAATATTGTTATACAACATTATACTTGTTGAATGATTTTTTTTTTGCCTATAGGGCCTTAAAGGATATATGAGAGTCAATGTCGAGTAGAAATAAAACTTAACAATATCAATGTAATCATAACTTAAATAAGAGACTAAGAAAATAGAAAAAAAAACAAAGAATTCCAACCATGTCTAGAATGTATAGGTTGTGCACAAATCACTGGTCCCCAACCATTATTGTTCAGGTTAACAAGAGGAGTATAAACATGTGGGGAAACAAGGGTGCCCACGAAATATTGTTGGACCAAAGGAGTTTGTTGTGATTAGGACTACATCACAGACTAAGGGTTTATCTTGCCCATCAAATTAATCACACCATTATTAAGAAATTGTCTTAGTTCTTGGGGATCTGCATCAAAATGGATTAGATTCTTGGTCTCCTTTCCCTTCTTATACCAAACTACTAATCTATATTCCCATTTATTCTACCTTTTCCTTTGCCTCTTCCTATGTTCCCATTAAAAAATCTCATTATGTATAAATTAAATCACTCATTACAAACATGTGATTAATGATTCAATGTCATTTATTTCACGAAAAAAACACTAAGTTTCAAGGAAAAATAGAGGAAAAATAATTCAAATAGGGATAGGGAAAAACATTCGTATGCAAATAATCAATTAAGGTGGCAGCATCATTTAATTGAACAATGTTGGCAATCTTATTTGGAACGAAAATCTTATATTTTTTTCAACAAAACTAAATGTTGACAAATTTATACAATTCTTGTAATATAAAATCATAGTAATATGAATAGAGCGAAGGGCCAAGTCTTTATATCATATATTCATATAAAATACTCATAGTAAGAGGAGAAGAAACCCTTGTGACACATAATATTCCAGAGACCTAAACCATTTTATTATAAAATTTCCAACACAAGACCAAAATAAAGAGACCAACATAAAAACTCATTGTTTTGACAGTTAAACACTCATGGGTTACCTCACATGCAATTGAAATTCAACAACATGAGAGAGTAAATTGAGTGCAAATACTACTTAATGCACCAAATAATGGTTTCTTAATGAACATGTAAACCCTTGGGATGGAAAATATTTGTTCAAAATTTCATTGTACATACAGACATTTCAATGGTTGTTCGAAAACAAATGTTTGATCAATTCCCTATGCATGGCCCACACATTGATCTTTTGCTCAAAAAACTGAGGCTCTAGAGCTCCCGCATGAAGTTTAGTAAAGGGAATAAAGAATATTGAATTAAATCAGGAGAAATAAGACTAAACAAATTTTAACAATAAAAAAATTCATTACAAAATGTGTTGATAATTCTTAGAGGGGACCTTATCACACATAATCTTTTTAATCGAGTCGATACATCATAAGTAGGGGTTAATATCTACTTGCTAACGAACAAATATATTCATAAAACTTCCACGGTCATTATGTCTAAACCTAAGTTAATGCCAGACAAACAAGTCTCTAATCCATAGAGAAGAGCTCCGGAAACCATGCAAAAACTTGCTAACAGTATCCTAAGAAACATACAATCCAAAAAATAAATTTCTTAACCAAACAATAAATACCAAAACAAATACGTCTTTGCAAATAGTTAAAAGGAGCATGGTGAAAGAGGAGGAGAGAAAACACATGGTTCCATAAAGAAAACAATGGAATTGTGTTAATACATACCCGGTGTAGCGTGTAAAAAGAGATTGAGATTATACAACCAATTCCATGTCAAGCTACCTAGCCCTTAGAAATGGTAAAACCTCCAACATCTTACATAACGAACTTTGCAGCATACTAGGGTTTATAGTAGAGTTAAAAATCTTCATAGGGCTTTTGAAATGCCACAAATCAGAAAAAAAAAAAAAAAAAACTAAAGGTGTTGGAGTAAATGCAAAAGAGTGAGGAAAGTATTGAGTTTCCCAATTGAATCATCCTACGTTCTGGAAGATCTGACTCAAGCATGTCATAGCCATGGATGAGCCACAAACCAATGAATTAACCATTCAAAACAATAAGGAGGAGCCACATCACCTTCCTCATCACTCTATCAATGTAATTTGAAATGTTGTATTAATGCATGATGAGATGGGAATTGTATTGAAATGTGTGAATGTTCAATCAAATTTAATGTTTGTTGATAGAAAATTAAATTACTACAATATATATGGAGGTGTGAAGTTATCATGCAAAGAAATATTATATACTATATCATTGAAATGCATACCAATCTAAGATTTGGAACGTCATTGATTGAACCAAAAAGATTCACCTTGACAAGTCCACAAATTAAATGTATAACCAAATGTCATTTTGGATGCCAAGTTTCTAATGGGCATAAAATATACATATATAATCCTCATATATTCCCAAGCCAGAATCCACATTTTACCAGTCATCATAATATATAAGATGCCAAATTTTACAACAACATACACATAATATATAACACCACATCCCATGATCAAGGTAAAATGGTCATCATAACTTTTATAGGACCAAGCATGGGATGAGATACAACAAGAGTCCGCCATTAAAAATACAACTTAACGATAATATTTAATCACCCTTCAAACCTGTAATAAAAAGTATGGTTATGCACATTTTCAAAACCATAATATATAACCTTTGTGCCATACGATTTATAAGAATCAATATGTGGTTATTGTCAATTATATCTATAAACTTTATATTTTGAGAGGTATATTCATAAGAGAGGTCCCACCTATTTGGTCTTTTAACAAGTCATATTAGTTAAGCGTAAGGTTGTTTAAGGCATCACAATGGTTTGTGAATTTGTTAGTGTTGACCATCGTCAACACAAACTAGCAAAAATATTGTATCTTTCATTTTTCTTACCCATTAGGATCTTGGCAATAAGGGTCTTCATATACCAATAAAGGGTCAGGGCACCATAGTACGTGGTTGAGTCAAGAATTCAAGGTGCTATATCTTCCATGATTTTTGAACCTAAAAATACTTATCTATCATGAACTGCACAAGACACTACATTTTGAAACTTATTCCTGGCGTCAGGAGGGATGACTATATGAAAATTATCAATGACCGCTTGGGCCTAATGTTAGGCATGGTTATGGCCCTAGGGACCACGACCACCCCCCACACCTATTGTGAATCTATTGACATTGCATGGAAGACAAAAAAGTGTGAACCCCAAGGTATGAATACAACTCACACAGATTCAATCCAAGGATTTCCAACTAGCCAATATAAGAAATCCATAGAGCATAAGTTGAGTGTCAACTATAACAAAGCAACCTTCGGAGAGGAAGAGAATAATAAAATACCTATGGAAACGAGCTCCCAGTAGAAAAATACCAAGACAAAAGCTTGACAGTAATGCTTATCCCATGGGGGAAAATAAGATAATCCAATGACAGAAACAAAAACCCCACTATTTTCAAGCCTGGTGGAAAAAGAAGCAAAAAATATCTAGACGCCCAAACCAAAATTAAATTCCCTGGGACACAAATACCATGAATGGTGTGATCTACACCATGGAAAATTTTAGGGGCTAATGTTCGCCCAGTGGGCTAATTTTCCATGATTTTTCCACAAAAAAGATTCGCCAATTTCCAATTTTATAAAAGACGATTCACCCAAATTTTAGAATATAAAATTATTTTACCTTAAAAATCGCCAACATTATATAGAGACTATATATAAAATAATTATAAATTTGAATAATTTTACAAATATATCAATAAACATTTATAATATGCATATTAGGGATTAGTGAGATTCGCCAATGTTTTAAACTTCAAGAAAATTTTCCATCCTTAAAATTTTCCTTGATCTACACATATTAACCCCAGACAATGTGTTATGAAACCAGCTCAAAAAAAGATAGAAAAGAGAGATCAATGCCTTAGAATTCAGCCTCTTAGAGGGGGCAACCTCCTTTACATAACACAAATGAACAATTCTTGGATGATTCAAATGAAAAAACCTCCTTTCTATGTATAGGAGTCTAAGGAGTCACAATATAACCCAGCCGACCTAACAATAATAATATAAAGCCACAAAAATAACAATAGAGGGATTCTATGGGGCACAATAATAAAAATATGGGGACAATAGGGGCACAACAATATTAATAAGGGACACAACTACAATAGTAATGGGGTAATCACCAATATTATAGGGACCTAACATGCCCCTCTCCTTCAAAAAAAGTGTTGTCCTCAACGCTTGAGTAGTTTTGGATACTTTTGTATAAAATTCTCATCCTCCCATGTGGAATCTTCAGTGGATAAGTTCTTCCACTTGATGAGATACTCCGAAAGTGATCGATTTCGTATCTGTCCAGTTCTTGTTTCTGTGACTTCTTCCGATTCGAATATAATTTTTCCTTCCTCGTCAAGTTCTGGCAATATTGTTTGAACTGGGAGCTTGTCGCCTATAACCTTCTTTAAACATGAAACATGGAAAACTGGTTGCACTCGAAATGCTGCAGGAAGCTCCAATTTGTATGCCATAGTACCAATCTTTTGCAACACCTTGTATGGACCATAATACTTTGGTGATAATTTATTATCCTTATTAGCTTGCTTGAGGGACATTTGTTTATATGGCTGTAGCTGTAGGAATACCCAATCACCTACATCAAAACTTCTTTCATTGTGATGTTCATCTGCCTGTTGTTTCATTCTATTCCATGCCAACACGAGGTTATCCTTTAAGAGTTGGAGGACTTGTTGTTGATGTTTGATGTGATGTTCCACTGCTTGAACCTTAGAATTTTCTCTTAAATATGATGTGATGGATGGTGGCTGATATCCATAAAGTGCCATAAATGGGGTAATTTTTGTTGTTGTATGGAAGGAAGTGTTATACCACCATTCAACCAAAGGGAACCATTTGACCCATTGTGTCTGTTTATCAGATACAAAGCAACGAAGATATCCTTCCAAACATTTGTTTACTATCTCAGTTTTCCCATTAGATTGAGGATGATAAGATGAGCTATGAGGTAACTGAGTACCAAGACAAGAAAATAATTATGTCCAGAAATTTCCAGTGAAAATGGGATCTCTGTCACTTAGAATAATCTTTGGGTTTCCATGTAGCTTTTGAATTGTTTCCATAAATGCAGTAGAAACTGTAATAGGTTTAAATGGATGTGATAATGCACAGAAGTGTGCATACTTGGTAAGTTTATCAACTAAGACCATTATGACACTCTTTCCCTCAGACTTGGGTAAACCTGTGATAAAATCCATTGAAACCTCCTCCGAACATTGGCTTGGAATGGATAAAGGTTGTAATAGACCCACGGTCTTAATTGTTTAAACTTTATTTTGTTGGCAAACCAAAAATTCTGCCACAAACTTTTGAATATCCGATTTAAGGCCATCCCAAAAAAATTCCTTCTTAACTCTGTGGTAAGTTTTTAAAAATCCTGGGTGCCCTCCTAAGGGAGAAGTGTGCAATTCCATAAGAATCTTTTGTTTGGGTTGTGAATTCTTACATAGGCATAAGCGATATTTGTGCCATAACGAATCATTTTACCAGCTAAATGTATCAAATGTACTGGAATCTTGTTGTAACTTTCGAATAAGTGCCCATACTTCTTCATCATTCTTCCATTCCTCCCTTGCTTCATTTATCCAATCTTGTTGGATAATAGAAATGGTGCACAACAATGCTTCCACATCCTCATCCTTTCTTGAGAGTGCATCTACCACCACATTTTGCTTCCCTTTTTTGTTGATGATTTCAAAGTCATAACCCAACATCTTTGTGACCCACTTTTGTTGCTCTTCAGAGGATAATCTTTGTTCTAAAAAGTATTTAAGGCTATCATGATCCGTTTTTACCTTGAAGTGCCTTCCCATTAGATAGGGTCGCCATTTCTTAAGTGCATATAGTATTGCCAACATTTCCTTCCCATAAAGAGCTTTGTGTAAAAACTTTCCCTTGGTTGGACGACTTTCAAAAGAAATGGGTCTTTCATCTTGCATTAAAAAAGCACCAATTCCATTTCCTGAAGCATCACATTCCACAATAAAGGTTTTTGTGAAGTCTAGTGTAGCTAAGACCGGTGCTTGGCACATTGCCTCTTTAAGATGTTCAAAGGCCTTTGTTTCTTCTGGAGTCCATGAAAATGCATATTTCTTCAATAATGTTGTTAGAGGTGTTGTTATTCTCCCATAATTCTTAAAAAACTTGCAATAATACCCTATCAACCCGAGAAATCCTCGCAAATGATTTATGGATGTGGGGATTTTCCATTCCTTAATGGCTTTAATTTTTCTAGGGTCTACCTTAACTCCTTCATGAGATACAATATGACCAATATATTCCACCTCTTGTACTCCAAAGAAACATTTGGATCTTTTTGCATATAATTGTTTCTCCTCCAATAGTTGTAGTATCTTGTCAACATGTTCAACATGATCCTTCCAAGACATGTTGTAGATTAGTATATCATCAAAAAATACTAACACAGATTTTCTAAGGAAGGGTTTGAAAATGGAATTAATCAAACCTTGAAATGTAGAAGGTGCATTGGTAAGGCCAAAAGGCATGACCAAAAATTCATAATGACCCTCATGAGTTCTAAATGTTGTTTTCGGAATGTCTTCAGTCTTCATTCTAATTTGATGATATCCTGAATGAAGATTCAACTTGGTGAAGTAAATTGATCAATGCAATTCATCCAGTAATTCATCAATGACAGGAATGGGAAACTTATCTTTAATATTGATCTTGTTGAGCTCCCTATAATCCGGACACATGCGCCATGATCCATCCTTCTTGTGCACCAATACTATTGGAGCAGAGAAAGAACTTTGACTAGGTTGAATTATACCAACCTCTAGCATTTCTGCAACCATACGTTCAATTTCACTCTTTTTGGCATAGGGATATTTGTACGGCCTGATGTTTGGAAGAACACTTCCTGGAATCAGATGAATAGCATGATCATGATCATGAATAGGTGGGAGACCTTTGGGAGTCTCAAATACCTTGGAATGATTGTCCAAGACTTTTTGGAGATCTGGAGAAATAGATGATTCTGATGTGGAAACATCTAGTGAGCATAATTGAGAAACTACACCTCTTTGTTCCTTTTTCAGAAGCTTTGTCATACCGTTAGAGTTGATTATCTTTCCCAGTTTCCCTACAATACCCCTTAATTCAACTTCCTTTCCTTCCGCAGAAAATTTCATGAAAAGTTCTTGAAAATTAAAAGCTATTTTACCCAAGGATTGTAGACATTGGACTCCTAGTACAACATCAACACCTTCCACTGTAATGGAAAGCATTGGGATAGTCAATACATATTCTCCCATGGATAGCTTGATATTATGGCACTTTCCGGAGCAATTTATCGTTCCTCCATTTGCAACCATCACTTGACACTCTGGTGCTAGATATAGGAAGCAATTCAATTCTTTTGCTACCTTACAAAGAATAAAATTGTGGGTACTTCATAAATCAATCAACACTATTACCTTTTTCTTCTTGATTTTTCCTTCTATCTTGATGGTTTGAGGAGTGGTAATTCCAGCCAATGCATTACAAGATATGATCCAATTCATTTCTTCTTTATCTAGTCTTTGTTCTTGGAGTATATCCTCTTCCTTTGACCTTTTTTGCTCCTTTTATTCTTCCTCTTCACAATATATGTAGAATAATTTCTTCTTAGCAGGCTTATGACCTTTACTGTATTTTCTATTGCAACTGTAACAAAGCCCTTTTTCTCTTTTTTCTTCCAATTTTTGTGGTGTCAACCTTATAAGTTGTGGAAGGCTAGGGGTAACAACACTTCCATCTTTATAGTTGTGACTGGTATGCTTCCTGGTTGCCATAATTTTACTTTCCATTATTCTTGCTAAATTGAATGCCTTCTCTAATGAATCAGGTTCTCAAAGGTGAGCATCATGTTGGATATTATCCTTTAAAATCCCTATGAACACATCAATCCTATGCTCCTCTGGAATATTTTTTACCCTTATGTTCAATTTTTGGAACTCCTCAATGTGCTCCATTATTGAACCCTTTTGTTTGAGACTTATTAATTGGCTAAAAAAAGTGATGCTTTTTGTATCCTCATAATGTGCTATCAATTCTTCCAATAAAATTGCCCAAGTGATAATTTGTTTATGAGAGCAAAGCCATTGATACCATACAAACTGATTTGGTTACAAATAGAAAGTTGCAATACGTACCTTTTGTGTGTTTTGCAAATTATTGAGATCGAAAAATTGATCCATCTGTAATATCCATGTTGCGGGATCCTTGCCATCAAACTTCCTCATATCCATTTTTGGAATATGGTGGGTCTTCAATCCAACATTAGAGTATATGGAATCATGATTAGCATTTCTTTTGTTCTCATCATGAGTTTCCTTTACTACCCTTTCACCATTAGTGACCATTTCTTGTAGCAATTTATTCATATTTATCTTCAATTCTTCCATCTTATCATCCATGCCATCCATTTTAGTGTCCATGCCATTCATCTTAACTTCCATGTTGTCCATCTTAGCTTCTACGCCTTTCTTTACACAATCCATCTTACCTTCTACGCCTTTCTTTAAACCATCCATATTAGCTTCTACATATTTCATCTTAGATTCTGTTACATTTTGTGCAAGTGACACTTGTTTCACTTCGTCTCGTAATTTTGATATATCATGTTGCATTTCTTCCTCTTCTTCATGAGTCATGCTAGAGCTTTCAGGTTTCTTACTAGGTGTTTGCATTTTCTTTTTTCACTTTGTAGGATCTTGATATTGAATATGATGTATCTCTGTAATTGTAGATCATCCAATTATAAAAATTTCGGCCTGTAGTAGCCATCTGTGTCCTCTTTCCAATTCCATTGGTTTGATCCAAATTGGATTCTCCAAGAAAGAGTTATGCACAATCTCCCAAGATGACCTGATTATAGAACTTTCTAGAAGGGTGAACTTGTATGAAGTGCCATGTGTCACTGTTTCAACCTTTGGCACTGAAAAATATATACAAGAAACTATAGTTCGTCCTCTTTCTGTAATTTCTTACAAAATTTCAATCCGATACTCAGAGAGAAAGTTATGATGATTTTCCCCAGGTCACTTGTTTGGAATGTAATTAAGGATTTTGCAAAAAGACCAACTTCCTCAGATCATATCTCCGCAAATATAGCACAAAAAGTTCTGAAATTAGGACCCGAGGTTCAGTGTGATTTATTCTCAAATGGGTTTTTTTTTTTCTCTTCTGAAATGTCATAGAAAAAAATTTATATCGAAAATTCCACGATGACCTATTTGGAGCAAAGAAACCCTAGAATCCAAAGCTTTGATACCAAATGTTATGAAACTAGCTCACAAAAAGATAGAAAAGAGAGATCAATGCCTTATAATTCATCCTTTTCAAGGGGGCAACCCCCTTTACATTACACAAATGAAAAATTCTTGGATGATTCAAATGACAAAACCTCCTTTCTATATAGGAGTCTAAGGAGTCACAATATAACCCAACCGACCTAACAATAATAATATAAAGCCACAAAAATAACAATAGAGGGATTCTATGGGGCACAATAATAAAAATATGGGAACAATAGGGGCACGACAATATTAATAAGGGATACAACTACAATAGTAATGGGGTAATCACTAGTATTATAGGGACCTAACACAATGACAGACTCTATGAGCTAGAGATACATTCAAGCCTAAAAAGACAAATATAAGATCTCGTGGATCAATTGAATCACTTCTCTAGTAAACCCATAAGAATCGGAAGAGAATCCTAGAGATGGAAATGATGTGAAAAGGCTTTGAGGACTAGACACATAAAGATGCCCCAAGATAATAATTAAAACTACACCGCTAATCTTCCCTTGCAACCACCTTAACAAGTCACTTAAACATGCAAAACTCAGAGCCATAATCTGAAAACTTCTTTTAGGAATTACACACTGAGTGTTCCATACAATCTTCTGCCAAGGAATTTTTAACCAACCTCACCCACAAATCCTTTCCTTGTTTTTCTCCTATAGCAAGTCAAACTAATATTCCTCTAATGTAAAAATACCACATAACTTGGTCTCCCAAGTCAGCTTCATTTATACATACACCAGTTTAATAAAGGATTAATCTACATGCTTAATGCATGTGATGGGGAATCCATACCACCCACTTCATTTACTACATTCTCTAGTTTAGGATGGTGGGAAATGTAGAAATATGGTGCATAATTTAAATTGCTCAAGAAATTTTAATCTAAATCAAGAGATGCAGTTCTACTCTACTTCTCTACAAAAATTGATTCACAATTTAAACAACGATATCATACATACAATAAGATATAACAAACATGTACAATATCTTTCTAGGGTAAACAAACTACTAAAACCCCCTTAAGCCTTCTTGCATTAATGAGATGAAAAGAGAATTTATTACAATTGCTAGCTTGCTCTAAGTTCAACTGCAAGTGAATAACTTATCTCTTAGCTCAATGAGAAGCTATGACTGAGACTTAGTTAAATTCAACCTCAAATTGAGCCCATATTACCTTGCAAAAATTTTGAGGAATTAGACCCCTATTATTTAGGAATTTTCCTCCAATTGATTGCGCAATTCCCAAGGTTTATCATCTGACTCCATGCAACACTTGTACACTCAAGACTAGTCTACAACTGATGTTACTTTCCCTTGGAATCTCAATCATAGCTGGGGAACTTGAATTCTCTGCATGCACTAGCTAGTTGCAGTTGAATGATTAGTTAATTGGATGATCACTAAGTTATATTGTTGTCCAACTACACAACTGTCCTTCCACTAGTTCTTGCAACAATTGGAACTAGGTTAACTAAAAACACCTTGAAATAAATCACCTTGATTGATAAAAATTATAAATCACACATGCTTAATTGAAATCCAAGCCCTGTAACACAAATTTACTAAGT
This sequence comes from Pinus tabuliformis, assembly GCA_031772625.1. NCBI lineage: Eukaryota > Viridiplantae > Streptophyta > Pinopsida > Pinales > Pinaceae > Pinus > Pinus tabuliformis. The sequence goes on along the minus strand of CM062812.1, from coordinate 498,923,993 downwards.
TAAATGAGTGACAAAATCCATGTCACCTCAGTTAACTTCCTCCAAGTTGTTTGCTGATGTGGAGATTCGAATTTTCTCAATTTGACAAAGGCAAAGTCAAATTGAGACTTTCTTGTTGCATTTGTCAACACTCCCTCTCAGTGAGAAAGGGATTATCAACCACCCCTATCTTCCACCTCTGTAATTCAAACTTCCCTCTTGACAAAGCCTTTGTCAAGATGTCAACATATTGTTCCTCTGTCAGAATGTATTGTAGCAACATTATCTTAATCTACACATAGTCCTGCAAATGATGATATCATATATCTATATGCTTGGATCGATCGTGAAATATTGAATTCTAAGAGAGCTTAATGCAACTTTGATTATCACAATAGATCACATTTGGATCCATCATCTAACTAAGTAGTCCCACAAGGATCTTTCTCATCCAGATTGCCTCACATGCTCCTTGACTTGTAGTCTTTTATTATACTTCTACCTAACTTAAGACCACAAATATTTTCTTCCTACTATATGAGGGAATGACTACGGACCAAACACTCAAAATTTCACCTGATGTACCCTTTCGATCAGATGGACTCCCTACCCAATTTGCGTCTATGAAGCCACACAACTTCACTCCCTATGTCCATCTGTACCATAATCCATACTAATTAGTGCCTCTGAGTTACCGTAAAACATGCTTCATCTCTTTCCAATACAATTTGGTTGGCCTAACCATAGCTTGGCTCAACTAGTGGACTGCATAGCACATATATCATCATGTGTTCTCAAGATACATTAGTGAACACACTAGCTACGAATAAATGGTAGCATCCACTTCTTCACCTAAAGTGGCATCCTCCTTCCTCCAGTTGGTCGCTAGAGGTGTCTCCATGGGTTTACAATTTTCCCTAAGAAGGGCAAGCAAGACATGCAAGCACTCAAAGAAGAAGTGACAAAGGAAAAACTGGCCCAAGTTGCAACCATCCATGAAGCGACTCAAGAAGAAGAACAAGTTCAAGTAGAGGGTTAATTCACCTGGTTGGCTAAGAAGTGGGTGGACTACTTGTCAATTTGAATGTTTATGATAGATTTTTCGGCGAAAATCACATGAGAAATCATTTGTCGACGCGTTTTGAACCAACCAGTGTGGTTCATCGTCAGGACAAGTTGAAGAGAAGATCCAGCTTAGCCTGTATAAATAGCCAGAGCAGAGACACCAACGGTTACCTGGGCAAAAGGTTGACTAAAGGAGCAAGGTCAAAATTAGTTATATTAGGTAAATGATAAATTATAATATAATAATAAATAAATAAAGATAAATAAATTTATATATAAAAATATAAGTTTAGTTATATTAGGTGTAAGATGAATAAATAAATATATAAATATATAAATGAAGAATTATAAATTATTAATAAATAAATAAATATGAAATAATAATAAATTATTTATTTATTTAGTACATAAATAAATAAATATATGAATAAATAAATAAATAAATAATTTATTATTATTTCATATTTATTTATTTATTAATAGTTTATAATTCTTCATTTATATATTTATATATTTATTTATTCATCTTACACCTAATATAACTAAATTTATATTTTTATATATAAATTTATTTATCTTTATTTATTTATTATTATATTATAATTTATCATTTACCTAATATAACTAATTTTGACCTTGCTCCTTTAGTCAACCTTTTGCCCAGGTAACCGTTGGTGTCTCTGCTCTGACTATTTATACAGGCTAAGTTGGATCTGCTCTTCAACTTGTCCTGACGATGAACCACACTGGTTGGTTCGAAACACGTCGACAAATGATTTCTCATGTGATTTTCGCCGAAAAATCTATCATAAACTTGTTATGGATCACAGAAGCCTCAACTCTACAATTTGAATGTTGTAAATATTTTTGTAAAGAACATGTCGCTTTTCCCACAGTTGGGCATTTTTTAAAGTGATGCATGTATAAATCACTATTTTGCGACAGAGTGTTTCTTTTGATTGTAGATAAGTCAAATAAATTTTGGGGAATTTTTGTAATGATTTTGAATTCTATCTATAATACTTTTGGAGGGAAAAAGTCCTTTTGGTGGGGAGGCGTGATCTAGATGAATTCTAAAAGGCTTAAAATTTTATTGTCTCAAAATTCATTGTTGATAGCACCATTGTGTATTTCTCAACACAATGATTCCAATGGTGCAAACAACACGTCAAACATACATCGTATGAAAAAGTTATAACATTCTGATAATTTTTGGAAACATGAAAAATTTTCTGTAGGTATACCCAGTCAGCAATCTGTACTACTGACATGAAATATCGTCTTGGCCTACTAATTTGGCACATGACTAGGTTTCAAAAAGACCAATGGCATCTCGCCACTTGTCAAGTTTTTTTATTAGTGCTGAAGTGACGAATTTTTATTGGGTTCCATTTGATTGGTTGTTGAGTGGCCAACCACAGGATTCCGCGTGGCCCAAGCAGAGGCCACCATGTGGTAGCATGGGGCCACCAGAATTTTTTTTAAGAATATGAATTACACTCTGCGGGATTTTAACACAATGCCTCACACCTACTAAACTACGCCATAACCAACATGTTATGGGTGGGCCTTGTTAAAAGGACCCACCCAAACATTATTTAAACTTTAGTTGGGGTTGATATATGGTAAGGGGTCAAGGGCTAGCCCCTAGCCCTGGTCACAGCACCCAAAAGGACCACGGTGTGGAGCACCTGGAAGGTATGCTTTTGACTAGCAATCTAGTGGTTTTTCAATAATAATTATAACCTTTTCTGCATTATGAGTTCAAAGAAGATAAAGGGTTTTGATAAAATGTGCAACAAATCGTTAAAGGAAGCCCAAGTGCTAATAATTGATGTTTTCTATGCAGGAAGACGTGGAAACAAAGGATCGGCAATTGAAAGTAAGAAGCAAAGGGAAAATAACTACTGTCCCGCCAACAGGGAACCGGATGTGGACAAGATCAAGTAAAACTAGAGCCGAATAGCCCAGAGAAAGAAAGCAGGATACTGAGACGAAGAACGCAATAAGGGAAAGAGAAGAATCGAACGATTAGCGAATCCCTCAGGATCTTTGATCCTGAGGGATCGCTGCTTTAACTTATCTTTTGATTATCCAGATACCTCCGTCATTTCTGTTATATAAAGGCACCACGCCATTGAACGGAGGAGGACTGTTTTTGTAATTCTAAATTCTAGAACCAACTGTAATCATTGAGTCTCTCTGAGACCTGACTTTGTTATACTTTTGTTGATGTGATTAATATAAAAGACTTGGTGTTCATTTCGTCTCTGCATCTGGAGTAACTTAAGGCAGTGTTCCATTGGCAGCCAAGGGCCCAGCTCCGAAGGACACTTGCTTTTGTATTATTATACTGTGTGGTTTGTTTATCTCCATTATTCAAGTAATCTGATACATCTTTTATGTGATATGCTATGCTTCGTTATAATTAATATCTGAATGAGTTCTTTATCTCATGTCTCTGCATTGTATAAGTGGATCTATTCGAATTGCATCTTTCAGCTATTTCCGTAGCGGAATGTTGGTATGAATGTTATTGTTATCAGATCCATGTGAAATAGTATTTGTAAGACTTGAAAGCAATATTACTTCGTTCAGGAACATAGTCATATCATCCATTACTCTCAGATTGCTGTAGTAGTAGAGAACGTGTACATACGGTTGAGGATTGTTGTTCCATTATTGCTGTTCCATTTATTATTGTTGTTCCATTATTGCTGTTCCATTTCTTTACTGCTGTTCCATTTCTTTACTGTTGTTCCATTTCTTTACAGCTGTTCCATTTCCAGATTGTTGTTCCATTTTACTTCTCGCTGTTTGATTTACCTGCCTTTGTTGTTCTTGGTGTGAGAGCATGCCTAAGGCTGTCGTGAGCCTCAGCAAGATGCTGCTTAGCCCCAGACCCATGAGTCCATGCTCTGATTTCCTTTCTTTATCAGTTTCTAAAGGGATGGGTTATTGTTTCTGTACCTTTGACTGATCAACTGCTTTGTGTGATTTTATCTTTTGGGTTGGTTTCGTTACAGCTTAGCATCTGTTTCCTTTCAAATCATTAGGACACTATACTACCGAGCATTACTCGGACAAACAGCCTCGGATTGAGTTACTCCTTGCAATAACAAAACGTTCCTGGATTGACTTATTAATGTGGGATAATTAGTGGTGTGAGCGACCCTAGTTACAGCTCTACATTTTGGCGTTGTTGCCGGGGAGGAGTAATAGCCATTTGCCCTTTACAGAGTAGTGCGCAAATCCGCTAGGGGGGAGTTGGATTTTAAAAACGGAAGGTAAGAACCTGCGTACGGAGCACATAAAAGCCCTGCTCCACCGTCCGCTCTCTTAGTAGAATTGCTGGTTGATAGGATTTAGTAGTTTTAGAGTGCATGACTAAGCAGAAAAAGTTAGAAAAGAATACCAAAACCCCAGCCAAACCTGAGAAAGCCAAAGGACCGGTGACCCTTGGCCGAACGACCTTCATAGATGAAATTTACAAGAAAACTGAATCTCAGCCGTCAGTAGGCCTCAGAAAGACTCATTCTAAGCAGCCTACTAATTCCCTTCAGGCTACAGCATCACCATCTGGAGCCTACGCTGAGGTGCAGAGTCAGACTGTTGAACAGGACTTCCAAGAAATTGAAAATCCTGTGTCTGAACGGCTGCAAGAAGGGAACTTAAGCAACCTTTGTGAAGGAGAAGGGGAAACAGGGGAAATAGAGGAACCGAAATCTCCTTCCAGGATAATCCAGCTGTTAAATAGCCCAGATAAGGGAAGCGCAGCCAGATTTAATACTGAAAGCACCCCATTCCTTCAGATAGAAATCCCGGATAAGGGAAGTGTCATTAAGACAGCCCCTGCCAAGGCCGCCCCTTCTCAACCTAGGAACACCCTCCTAGAAATCCCGGAAGGTTACTGGCACATATTCGATCCCATGGCGCAGAATCAGCCAAATACCCAAACTTCCACATTGCAATATCCTATAGTAGATTCTGCTGCGAATGCCCCCATGAAGGCAATTCCTCTTCAACATATCCCAACATTTCACGGACTCACATCAGAGGACCCTGATGCATTCTTATTTGAATTCGATGTGTTATGTAGAGGGTATGATTACACCACTGATCCTCAGAAATTAAAGTTGTTTCCCTCTACTTTGAAGGGAGCAGCTCTGAGATGGTTTATGGGTCTAGGTGGTGGAGTCATAAACAATTGGGAGCAAATGAAAGAGTCCTTTCTCAAGAAATATCAGGATTATTGTAGGTCAAGGGAACTGAAAGATGAAATCTTCCAAATGACGGCCAGACCAAATGAAACTCTAGAGGAATATGTAGAACGCTTCCAGTATAACTTACAGAGATCCCCCTATGCATCATTACCTTTGCCTGACAATGTGTTGAAAACTGCATTAATTAGAGGTATGAAAGAACAATGGATTGAAACATTGAATATCATGGGAAAAGGAGATATTTACCAAGAGAATTTTGCTGATATCATTAATTTATGTATTAGGAGTTCAAGAGGTAGCACAAGGATAAAACCAACATAATATGATAGGTTTGTTAGAGATAACAAAATATCAACAGAAGGGGTAACACGAGTAGAACTTGGGAATTTACTAGAAAATTTTAAAACTGATATCCTAGGGACATTAACTACTCAGCTTGATATTGTGCAGGCTAAACAAAAGAAAATGGAGGCAGAGCAAAATCTGGCAATTTTCTGCCCCCGATGCAGAAGAAAACACAGCCACAAAGAATGTCCGCTAGATACAGTTCAAGCATGTGCTATCTGTACGAAAGACCACCTTACTGAAAGCTGCCCCTCACTTCCTGGATTGAAGGCTGTATACAAGGAAGCAGAAGAAGAATCAGAACCGGCATACTTTGTTAACCAACGTCGCCAATGGCAACCGAGGCAATCAGGTATGTTTTCGGATCCAGCTTCTTCTTTTCAACCTCCACAATACAATGCTCAACAATATGGTATGTGGCAAAACCAATCTACACCCCCAGTCCCGAATTGGTCATCACAGCCGTTTCCTTCTCCGAATCCATGGATGAATCAGACAAACCAATTCGGGTGGCCAAATTTTCCCTACACCCCGCCATATTGGCAGAACAATTCATACCCTCCGCAATGGATTCCCCCCACTTCACAAGGTTCACCCTGGCAGACCAATTGGCCAAGATCGACATATCAGTCAACAGGAACTATTCCACTCCCTCAACCAACTCTGCCAGCCTTACAACAAAACCCCCAGTCTAATTTAAGGCCGCAACTCCCAGCCCAGCCCAATCCCAATCCTAATAATAGACCAGTCCAATCCATCCAAATCATAGACACATCAGAAACTGGACTTGACTTAAGGGAGTGCAATGACCTTCAGTTACGATCTGGACGTATCATAGAAACAGAGGGAGACAAAATAGGTCACATTGAAGATCAGTTACCAATAGAACAACCGCTACAACAAAAGGATGTAAATAAGGAACAAACCCATCAACAAACAAATACATCCTCTCCTCCTTTCCCGGAACGATTAGTCATACCACGACCAGTGCAACATCCAGACTTTGACATTCTGGGAGAGCTACAAAACCTGTATATAAAAATTCCATTCCTCCAGGCCATTCAAGATATTCCCATATACGCAAAGACTATAAAAGAACTGTGCATAAAAAAATCAAGGAGGAATATAACTACTAACCCTAGAGTCCAAGTAGTTGGAACTCTATCCGACCTGTTATCAGGAAAAGAGACACCTATCAAATACGAAGATCCCGGAAACCCAATTGTAACCGTCCAAATCTATGGTCAAACCCTGACTAATGCTTTAGTCGACTTGGGAGCTACAATCAATATTTTGACAACTTCCACCTGCCAAAAGCTTGGCATCACATCAGTAGAACCTACTTCCATTTTGTTAGAATTGGCAGATCGATCTGTAGTTCGACCCGAAGGTACTCTATATGATTTCATGGTTTCCGTAGATTCCTGGGAATATCCAACCGATTTCCTGGTAATTAATCCAAAAACCCAACTAGATGGACATCCGCTAATATTAGGACGACCTTGGCTAGCTACTGTCGATGCCTACATTGGTTGCCGGCAGGGAAACATGACTATAACTAAAGGACCAGATGTCAAAAATCTCGTTCTATATCCTCCAGCACAGCCAAGCCTGCCAATGATCAAAACCAATCAGTATCCTGTGTCATATCTTACTAACAATATCAGAGCCCCATTGACTGTACAGAAGGCTTTAGATTTTAAAGATCAAATAGAAGATGATGCTATCAATAACCTCATCAGTCAAACCGAACCTAGATCTCACACACAGTGTTTTATGATAGAGGCAGCATTTGATAGTGAGCTAGAAGAACACCCCTTAAAAGATCCACATGACCAAACAATACCGGTAACTGTTGTTGCCAATAGTAAAGTAGTGGAAATTGAACCTGGTAAGACTCTAAATATTAACGTCAACTTGACACCAGATCAAGAAATGAAGCTTGTTAGTCTGTTACAAAAATATAAGGGAGCATTTGCGTGGGATTACCCTGACATGAAGGGGATTGATCCTCAATTATGCACCCACCACATTTATATAGAGAAGGATGCAAGACCTGTTCATCAGCCACAAAGAAGACTCAACCCCCATCTAAAAGAAATAGTAAAAGCCGAACTTCAGAAACTTTTAGATGTTAATTTTATTTACCCCATCTCCGACAGTAAGTGGGTCTCTCCCCTAGTGGTGGTACCCAAGAAAAATGGGAAATGGAGGATCCGCGTGGATTATAGGGAGTTAAATAAGGCCACACAGAAGGATCACTTTCCCCTCCCATTTATAGATCAAGTACTGGACACTTTAGCAGGGAAGAAATTTTTCTCTTTCCTGGATGGCTTCAACGGATATAACCAAATCCAAATCGCCCCTGAAGATCAGGATAAAACTACCTTTACTTGCCCTTGGGGAACGTTTGCCTATCGAGTACTACCCTTCGGCCTATGCAATGCCCCTGCTACATTCCAAAGAGCTGTTCTCAGCATCTTTGCAGACCTAATAAACGACGGACTTGAGGTGTATATGGATGACTTTACACCATATGGAGATGATTTTGACCCAGCTCTGGATACCCTGGAAAAAGTCCTACAACGTTGTATCGCTACCAGACTTTGCCTGAGCCACGAAAAATGTTACATGATGATGACAGAAGGGCTCATTCTAGGGCACTACATCTCAGCAGCTGGCATCCAGGTAGACCCGGCTAAAATTTAGATTCTTTTGCTCATCCCTACTCCCACTACTCAAACAAAGGTACGCAGTTTCCTTGGATTTTATGGGTATTACAGACGATTTATAGAACATTACTCACGTATTGCTGCACCTCTATATGCTTTAACTGGCAATGTTGATTTTTTGTGGACAGAAAAATGCGACTAGGATTTTAAGGAATTGAAGAACCTGCTATCAACGGCTCCAGTCCTTCGAGGACCCAACTGGAATTTTCCATTTCAAATCTCATTTGATGCCTCGGACACAGCAATTGGTGCAGTCCTGGGGCAAGAAGAGGATAAGAAGCCATATTCTATTTACTATATCAGCAAAAATTTATCCTCTGCCGAACTCAATTATACTGTTACTGAAAAGGAATTCCTGGCTGTAATACATGCTGTTAACAAATTTAGACATTATATTACAGGCTATCCTGTTGTGTTATATACAGATCATTCTGCTATCAAATATTTGGCAAATAAACCTATTACGAATGCTAGAATAACCAGGTGGTTGATCTTATCGCAGGAGTTCGACATCACAATTAAGGATCGACCTGGCAAGGAGAACCCTGTAGCTGATTTCCTCTCACGGATACCGAAAGCAGTCGAAACAGCAGCAGTGGAAGATCAATTCCTTGACGAGCACCTTTTTGCTATTGCTGTTCGAACACCCTGGTATGCAGATGTCGCCAATTACCTAGCAGTCGGTAAGTTACCAAAACATTTAACCCCTCAGGAAAGCAAGCAGATTGTTCAGAAGAGCACTCGCTTTTCATGGATTGGAGGCCATTTTTTCCATACAGGGGTAGACATGCAAATCAGAAGGTGTATTCGAGAAGACGAAATCTTCGACATTCTAAAAGCTTGCCATGACGGGCCATGCGGGGGACATTTCGCTGAAAAAAGAACAGCACATAAAGTATTGCAGACCGGATACTATTGGCCTACAATCTTCAAGGATGCGAAAAAATTTGCACAAGCCTGTGATAGCTGCCAGCGAGCAGGAAAACCTGGCCAAGCCGATGAAATGCCTCTGAGACCACAATTGGTCATTGAGCCATTCGAACGATGGGCTCTGGACTTCGTTGGGCCCATCAATCCATCATCAAATCAGAGGACATACATTCTGGTGGCGACAGACTATGTTACTAAATGGGTCGAGGCCGAATCGTTACCTAGGGCTACAGAAGACTCTGTGATACAATTCTTGTTCCATTTGTTTGTACGTTATGGACTCCCGAGAGAATTAATCACCGATGGTGGACCACAATTTGTTGGAAACAAATTAGCTGCAACACTTAACAATTACCATGTCCAATATAAGATTACTACCCCATACCATCCGCAGGCAAATGGGCAAGTAGAAAGTAGTAATAAGGTAATAGAATCAATTTTAACAAAAACCATTGCATCGCATCGGCGAGATTGGGCCGCTCGACTACCTGAGGCACTGTGGGCCTACAGAACCACATGGAGAAGTACTACAGGCTATTCACCCTATCAATTAGTGTTTGTAAAGCAGCCAATTTTCCCCATAGAATTCAAAATCCGAACACTACGAACTGCACAGGAAGTCGGCCTAGATCTGAGTGAGGCACAAATCAATCGATTATAGCAGATTAATGAATTGGACGAAATCAGGCTCTCTGCATTATAGAATACAACATTGATTCAACAACAGCAGGCTAAATGGCACGATGCACTCATTAAGAATAAAGTCTTTCATGAAGGAGACTGGGCTCTGTTATACGACTCTCGGTTTCAGGATTTCCCGGGGAAACTCCAGACTCGATGGCTAGGACCATACGAAATCCAGAAGGTGCATGATAATGGGACCCTTACCTTGATCACAATTGACGGTTCTGGATATGCATTCAAGGTAAATGGCCACCGAGTTCACCTTTATCGAAAGCCACTCACTCGGGAATCCTTCTGTCAACAGCTGCGACAAGATACTGATATGAAAATTTTAGGAGAGGAAGCGCAATCTTCCTCACCTATAGCTTAAGAAACTCATTTCATAGCTTGTACATAACATCTTGTATATATGTTTCCTTGATTTTTTTTCAAGTGTCTTTGTTGTTCCTTTGCGAAGAGGAACATCACTTATGTGATTTTGTTGTTCCTTTTCAAAGGGAACAACTTTTGAGTGTTTTTGCTGTTCCTTTGCGAAAAGGAACAACATTGGTGTGTTTTGTTGTTCCTTTGCGAAAAGGAACGGCATTGGTGTGTTTTGTTGTTCCTTTGCGAAAAGGAACAGCACTAGCGTGTTTTGCTGTTCCTTTGCGAAAAGGAACAGCACTTGTGTGTCTTGCTGTTCCTTTGCGAAAAGGAACAGCACTTGTGTGTCTTGCTGTTCCTTTGCGAAAAGGAACAGCACTTGAGTGTTTTTGTTGTTCCTTTGCAAAAATGAACAGCACTGGTGTGTTTTGTTGTTCCTTTGCGAAAAGGAACAGCACTGGTGTGTTTTGCTGTTCCTTTGCAAAAAGGAACAACACTGGTGTGTTTTGCTGTTCCTTTGCGAAAAGGAACAGCACTGGTGTGTTTTGCTGTTCCTTTGCGAAAAGGAACAGCACTTGCGTGTCTTGCTGTTCCTTTGCGAAAAGGAACAACACTTGTGTGTCTTGCTATTCCTTTGTGAAAAGGAACAAAACTTGTGTGTCTTGCTATTCCTTTGCGAAAAGGAACAGCACTAGCATGTTTTGTTGTTCCTTTGCGAAAAGGAACAACACTTGTGTGTTTTGCTGTTCCTTTGTGAAAAGGAACAGCACTTGTGTGTTTTGCTGTTCCTTTGCGAAAAGGAACAGCACCTGTGTGTTTTGCTGTTCCTTTGTGAAAAGGAACAACACTTGTATGTTTTGTTGTTCCTTTGCAAAAAGGTACAGCACTTGTGTGTCCCTGCTGTTCCTTTGCGAAAAGGAACAGCACTTGAGTGTGTCTGCTGTTCCTTGTCAAAAGGAACAGCATTTGAGTGTCTTTGCTATTCCTTTCTCAAAAGGAACAGCATTTGCGATTTTCAGTTGCTCCGCTCAAAGAAATGGTATCCTATGAATGAATTCTTCTCTCAGGAACGCCATTGTCATGTTTTCGCCCTTATGGAGGATTCTTTGCGACCACGGTTTCCTCAATCTTTTAGATACATCAATGAACTTATGCCGTGAACATAAACCATGAGATACCGAAATCAGCACATCATAAATCGCTATCACTATGAAGCCAGTATGTATAAAAGGACAAGAGGAGGGACGTGAACTTTTAATCTTCACTGTCATTGTCATTTACCGGTACCATTGTTATTGGTGATCTTTATTTCCCTAAAATCTTTTTTTGATCACTACTTGGGAGTAAGAATGAATGATTTATATCTATCTGTTGGGATCGTAAGACTTCTTCCACCATTCCCCGCTCTTAAGGAGTGCGGAACCACCCTGATGTGAAAATAAACAAGAGAAATGCTCTGCAAAAGAAAACAAAAACAAAATATGAAAGTTGTCAAATGCAGGATAGGGGGTCTCATTCAGAGCCGGCCTACCATGATCATAAGGGTGGAAGTGAAGTGGCATTCCCATAATGGCCACCACACTAGGGATATGGTCCAAAAATAAATTAACAAGCAAATCTTGGAACAGGAGGTCTCATCGCGAGTCGGCCTGACCACGTTTCGTGCCTACCTTGTGAATGGCATTATAACTATCTGGTCACCAAGCTAGCATAATGGCCTGCATTTTGACAAAGCACTCTTCAGAATATACACAAAGGATCATGGTTCCGGAGGGTGAAATAAACAACTCTACCAAGGTTATGAACACCTGTTGGCAGCAGAGCTCTGTTAATGGCATCAGAGTCGTAATATTTACACCAACAGGTATGATATTAATATCTTTCTGTCTCTTATATCCTTTGCATGTATCATATGTCACACCCCGATATATCTATCGCATGAACATTACCACTGATCATGGCAACGAAACTGACAATGACTACTGGAGACTTCGTACAGTTGACAGACGTCCAATCCCCCGGTTCCTCATTATATCACGCAGGCTTATATAAAATGCGATCCACCTTTTTGCCTCGGTTTCGGCATTTCATTGTTTTTTTACAACATGGCATACTTTCATATGATGTACTTGATGATTGCACTCCCGACTGGCTGCTGCTCCTCTCTTTGACGGCTGTGGGCAGCCTATCAGATCGCGGGGGGGGGGGGGGGGGGGGGGGGGGGGAAATAGCCTCATTACTCCATGGATTACGTGGCTGCATACCATTCGGGCAAAATAATGTACAAGGGAATGGCATGATTTAACGGTATGATGCTTCCATCCCACGAAGACTGCCGTCCACGATCTTTCCTTTTTGTTGCATGCCCTGTGTGATCCTTTCCAAAATTGGCATCGATCATCCTCTCTGCGTCGCAAATACCGCAAAACAGTTGCTGTTTCATTTCTGAGTTGAATCATGGGCGGAAGGACGGTCCGGAGCGAACCTCACAAGCTGACAGTCTCCGCTGCTGCTCGCAAAATCCTGGAAAACGCAGGATGGTTGAATTACTTCAACCGCCTGCAAGAATCAAACGAAGCAGTAGCGTTGGAATTCCTGCAGAATTTGCAGGAAAACTACTCCGTAGTAGGAGGAAAGCGGATAGAGGTCACAGAGGATATCATCGCGGAAGTCTCAGGATTACCAGCTGCTGGACCCATATGGACACCGAAGAAGGAGAGATTACAAAAAGCTATGGAAATTTTCCAGGATGAAGGCCAAAGCTTGACAGTCAAAGGGAAAGGAGTTCTGCCGGCAGCACTAGGGGAACCCTGGACCGAGCTAGCGAAGACAGTACAAAGCTATATCACCTGCGAAGGGAGAAAAGACGTGGTAAGACCTCGTCACCTGAAACTCTTAGCTGTTTTAAAAGGAAAATGTTCTGTAAATCTCCCTGCACTTTTAAATTCGTTACTGCATGGCGCGGCCCAAAGCCTGAAAAAGGCCCAGCACATAGATACAGTCGTTAGCCACCATGGGCTGATTCGGTTGATAGTGAGCCACAGTCTCACTCAACAGCAAAGCACTTGGGAGGAATTGGTCGCAATAGTCGAAGGGGGATCGACTGCACCACCCCCAAAACCTGAACAATCCTCTAGCACGCCGGAACGATTAGAGAAACGCAAGAAGTCAGCAGCAGAGAGACATGCCGCTTCAAAACGGAAGCAACCTCCCGATACGCCAGAACAACCAGAGAAACCCGCAGAACCTACTGATACTCCCGACCAACTTGAGAGGCCAAGGAAGTCAGCTCGGCTGGCCCGGATACGAGGAAGGTTAGAAATAATTCAGGGAACAACGGCCCAGCCAATTGAAATTGCGGATGAACCTCCAGAATCAGAGGGAGGAACCTTCGAAGGAAATACTGAGCAATCGAAGGCCGAGACTGACCAGCCGGAAGGAGAAATTGAAAAAGGACATGAACCCTCTGAGGGAGAAGAGGCCACCAAACAGGGCAATCAGGAAGAAGAAATTGCACAGCCAGGGGGTAGCCCGTTGCAAGACCCTCCAAGTGAGGAGGAATTGGCAGCAGTTCTGGCCAATATGGGAGAATATGGCCAGGACTCCAGCATAGGAGGTGTCCCTGACGGTCCCACAGAAAGAGAATTACCCGAGGAAATGCATGCAGAAGAGGTAGGGGAAGAAAACTTGCCTGGTTATGATAATGAAATGGAAGATAACAATCTGGGACAATCTTCCCCCAGGATGCCGAAAGATATTACAGATAAAGAAGACGCAAGCCTGAGAACCAAACCCTCTGCCGAAACAAGGGAAATTGCGAAATTAAGAAAGAAGCAGCAGAGGCTGCTGGGCACTATAGCTAGACTCCGGCAGCAAATTCAAATGCTGAAAGCCAGTCTAAGGATACAAAAGACTGCAGGAAAAAGGAGGAGGACCACGGTAGCAAGAACCCCGAGGACAAGAATTCGCTTTGATGGACGAAACCCCATCAAGAGACCTACTGCCGAAGAACAGTCTGCTGTTCCAAATAATAATGAGGAACAGGGTGCTGTTCCAAATGACATGGAGGAACAAACTGTTGTTCCAAATAGCGCGGAGGGAGAGACTGCTGTTCCATCTGGCCTTGAAGAACGAATGGATATTCCAATGGCATAGCAAGAGGCTCCGATGGCAGGAATACCACAGCAACCCTTCGTTCGCATTAAGAAGGAAACAGAAAACAAAGAAGTCCAAACAGAAGCACCACCCTCGGGCGTAATTCGGGTCCTAAACTCAAAGCAACGTAATAGGAAGGTCCAGGTTAAACTCCCAGCCTCTACGGCTGTGTGGAAGAAGGACCCAAAAACCAGAACCTTGCATAAAATGATGAAGGAAGCCCAGCAGGAAGCCGAGCAATTGCGAGAACAGACAGTCCCCAAGGAAAGATACGAAGAGCTCCAACAGCAACTTCGAGACATCAGTCAGTCCGAGAGCCAGGCCTTTGAAGGATGGCAGAAGGAGCAGGAAAAGGTTGCTAAGGTAACTCGTCGATTAGATAGTGTTGTTAAGCAGATGGACACCGTGTGTTCCTTATATAATGATGTTTTGACTTGTAGGGCCCCTGCTAAAAATTATGCTTTATTTTTGCTTGAACGATATCTGAGATTAAAAATAAAAGTCATTAGGGCAGGAGCACCTATCCACATCAACACTGTTAATGATTTTATAGACTATTGCAAGCACTATGGAGTTAGAGTTCAAAGGTTATTATGCGAGTTTTATCTACACAATCTTGTGCTAGACCAGGAAACTGACTTAAATCCTGGCCCTTTTGTTGGCGATGTACAATTCCAAGCCTTCATCTCATTTGGGGTTAATCAGGTGAAATGGCTCAGAGCTTATAACACCTTTCAAAGACAAGAAAATAGCCTAGACTTGTGGATACGAGCTGAACCTAGAGACCCAGTGACGTTATGGAGAAAGCATAGGAGTCTCATAAGGACCCCAGGAGTCATTGAGATAATAGGGCCCATTCACGAAGACTTGATCCGAAACGGTCTGGAATATTTCCGGACTATTAAAGATCTTGCCCTCGATGCTGCAAAATTTCGATACCGGACTTCTAGTCCAAGCATCCAGCTCAGGGAACCATTCAAATATGAGAATTTTGAGCTGGCTGCCAGCCGATTGAACCTTTATGGGGATCGGATTCTGCAAGCAGGGCCATCCTGGTTAGGGTATCGATTTCGCAGTCCAATTATTTGGCACCCTGCACCCAGATATCAGGCCTTATATGAGATGCTTGCAGATCAAATAGGCCAGTTCTTTGACCATCTAGTTGCTCATCGCGGTTGCCGACCTCCTCACGAGATCCCTTCTCCGGCCTATTCTCTCACTGCCTTGCATCTCAACTACAATGTTTTCATGAGGCCATGAAACAGGGTAAGCAGGGGGGTGTGTGGAGCACCTGGAAGGTATGCTTTTGACTAGCAATCTAGTGGTTTTTCAATAATAATTATAACCTTTTCTGCATTATGAGTTCAAAGAAGATAAAGGGTTTTGATAAAATGTGCAACAAATCGATAAAGGAAGCCCAAGTGCTAATAATTGACGTTTTCTATGCAGGAAGACGTGGAAACAAAGGATCGGCGATTGAAAGCAAGAAGCAAAGGGAAAATAACTACTGTCCCGCCAACAGGGAACCGGATGCGGACAAGATCAAGTAAAATTAGAGCCGAATAGCCCAGAGAAAGAAAGCAGGATACTGAGACGGAGAACGCAAGAAGGGAAAGAGAAGAATCGAACGATTAGCGAATCCCTCAGGATCTTTGATCCTGAGGGATCGCTGCTTTAACTTATCTTTTGATTATCTAGATACCTCCGTCATTTCTGTTATATAAAGGCACCACGCCATTGAACGGAGGAGGACTGTTTTTGTAATTCTAAATTCCAGAACCAACTGTAATCATTGAGTCTCTCTGAGACCTGACTTTGTTATACTTTTGTTGATGTGATTAATATAAAAGACTTGGTGTTCATTTCGTCTCTGCATCTGGAGTAACTTAAGGCAGTGTTCCATTGGCAGCCAAGGGCCCAGCTCCGAAGGACACTTGCTTTTGTATTATTATACTGTGTGGTTTGTTTATCTCCATTATTTAAGTAATCTGATACATCTTTTATGTGATATGCTATGCTTCGTTATAACTAATATCTGAATGAGTTCTTTATCTCATGTCTCTGCATTGTATAAGTGGATCTATTCGAATTGCATCTTTCAGCTATTTCCGTAGCGGAATGTTGGTATGAATGTTATTGTTATCAGATCCATGTGAAATAGTATTTGTAAGACTTGAAAGCAATATTACTTCGTTCAGGAACATAGTCATATCATCCATTACTCTCAGATTGCTGTAGTAGTAGAGAACGTGTACATACGGTTGAGGATTGTTGTTCCATTATTGCTGTTCCATTTATTATTGTTGTTCCATTTCTTTACTGCTGTTCCATTTCTTTACTGTTGTTCCATTTCCAGATTGTTGTTCCATTTTACTTCTCGCTGTTTGATTTACCTTCCTTTGTTGTTCTTGGTGTGAGAGCAGGCCTAAGGCTGTCGTGAGCCTCAGCAAGACGCTGCTTAGCCCCAGACCCATGAGTCCATTCTCTGATTTCCTTTCTTTATCAGTTTCTAAAGGGATGGGTTATTTTTTCCGTACCTTTGATTGATCAACTGCTTTGTGTGATTTTATCTTTTGGGTTGCTTTCGTTACAGATTAGCATCTGTTTCCTTTCAAATCATTAGGACACTATACTACCGAGCATTACTTGGACAAACAGCCTCGGATTGAGTTACTCCTTGCAATAACAAAACGTTCCCGGATTGACTTATTTATGTGGGATAATTAGTGGTGTGAGGGACCCTAGTTAAAGCTCTACACACGGATGGGATCAGGGCTTAGCCCTAGCCCCCTCTACCTTAAAAAAAAATTCATGCGACCTTAAGTGCAGGACCACGGGTTGATTCAGAGGGAGTTAAACCACGAGTTCTAGCCCCAAGTCACGTGGAGTGGCCATATGTTGAAGATGGTGCACACATGAGTAAATGGAGAATTTAATCATCTCACAAATTGCACCAAAATTTTTCCAAGTTGTTTCTCCGTTAGCGAAAAGTGGGGTGAAATTGTAGGACAGTTGGGCGGACTTGGCAAATTTGTGGGTTGACTAGTAGCAAAAGTTGGGAAGCTTGTAGCTTTTAGAGTTTTTATCCAAATTGAGCTCCAAACGAGGATTATTAGGGGCTTTTGGATGTTATGAATCCATTGGTAACATCTTTTTTTTTATTAAGGCACATCTATAGAATTTTTTTTCAGGTTTGAGACTAAAGGTGTATGGAAAAATCAAAGTTTAGAAGTAGTTCTAGAGGCTATTTGGACATGGATAGGACCTTGTAGGGGTATTCTCAATTTCAGAAGGCTACTACAATAGTTGTAACCATCAGGGTTTAGCTCAGGTTCATCTTCTTTATTATGAAGTTTTGTGTATCTACTTCAATGTGGACTTGAGGTGTTCACATGCTTGTATTAGCTCATTTCAGTTGGAGTTTTGTCGTCTTTATAGGAGATGCTTTGTTATGAAACCAGCTCAAGAAAAGATAGAAAAGAAAGATCAACGCCTTAGAATTCAGCCTCTTCGAGGGGGCAACCTCCTTTACATTACATAAATGAACAATTCTTAGATGACACAAATGACAAAACCTCCTTTCTATATATAGGAGTCTAAGGAGTCACAATATAATCCAGCCGACCTAACAATAATAATATAAAGCCACAAAAATAACAATAGAGGGATTCTATGGGGCACAGAAATAACAATATGGGGGTAATAGGGGCACAACAATATAAATAAGGGGTATAACTACAATAGTAATGGGGTAATCACTAGTATTATAGGGACCCAACATGCCCCTCTCCTTCAAAAAAGTGTTGTCCTCAACGCTTGAGTAGTTCTGGATACTTCTGCATAAAATTCTCATCCTCCCATGTGGAATCTTCAGCGGATAAGTTCTTCCACTTGATAAGATACTCTGAAATTGATCGATTTCGTAGCTGTCGAGTTCTTGTTTTTGTGACTGCTTCCGGTTCCAATATAATTTTTCCTTCCTCGTCAAGTTCTGGCAATATTGTTTGAACTGGGAGCTTGTCGCCTATAACCTTCTTTAAACATGAAACATGGAAAACTGGGTGCAATCGAGAAGCTGCAGGAAGCTCCAATTTGTATGCCATAGTACCAATCTTTTGCAACACCTTGTACGGACCATAATACTTTGGTGATAATTTATTATCCTTCTTAGCTTGCTTTAGGGACATTTGCTTATATGGTTGTAGCCGTAGGAATACCCAATCACCTACATCAAAACTTCTTTCACTGCGATGTTGATCTGCCTGTTGTTTCATTCTATTTTGTGCCAACACGAGGTTATCCTTTAAGAGTTGGAGGACTTGTTGTTGATGTTCGATGTGATGTTCCACTGCCTGAACCTTAGAATTTTCTCTTAAATATGATGTGATGGATGGTGGTTGATACCCATAAAGTGCCATAAATGGGGTCATTTTTGTTGCTGTATGGAAGGAAGTGTTATACCACCATTCAGCCAGAGGCAACCATTTGACCCATTGTGTCTGTTTATCAGATACAAAGCAACGAAGATATCCTTCCAAACATTTGTTTACTATCTCAGTTTGCCCATCAGATTGAGGATGATAAGATGAGCTATGAGCTAACTGAGTACCAAGACAAGAAAATAATTCTGTCCAAAAATTTCCAGTGAAAATGGGATCTCTGTCACTTACAATAATCTTTGGGTTTCCATGTAGCTTTTGAACTGTTTCCATAAATGCAGTAGAAACTGTACTGGCTTTAAATGGATGTGATAATGCACAAAAGTGTGCATACTTGGTAAGTCTGTCAACTACCACCATGATGACACTCTTTCCCTCAGACTTGGGTAAACCTGTGATAAAATCCATTGAAACCTCCTCCCAACGTTGGCTTGGAATGGATAAAGGTTGTAATAGACCCGGTGTCTTAATTGTTTCAACTTTATTTTGTTGGCAAACCAAACATTCCGCCACAAACTTTTGAATATCTGATTTAAGGCCATCCCAAAAAAATTCCTTCTTAACCCTGTGGTAAGTTTTTAAAAATCCTGAGTGCCCTCCTAAGGGAGAAGTGTGCAATTCCATAAGAATCTTTTGTTTTAGCTGGGAATTCTTACAGAGGTATAAGCGATCTTTGTACCATAACGAATCATTTTTCCAGCTAAATGTATCAGAAGTACTGGAATCTTGTTGTAGCTTTCGAATAAGTGCCCACACTTCTTCGTCATTCTTCCATTCCTCCTTGCTTCGTTTATCCAATCTGGTTGGATAATAGAAATGGCACACAACAATGCTTCCACATCCTCATCCTTTCTTGAGAGTGCATCTGCCACCACATTTTGCTTCCCTTTTTTGTAGATGATTTCAAAGTCATAACCCAACATCTTTGTGACCCACTTTTGTTGCTCTTCAGAGGATAATCTTTGTTCTAAAAAGTATTTAAGGCTATCATGATCCGTTTTTACCTTGAAGTGTCTTCCCATTAGGTAGGGTCGCCATTTCTTAAGTGCATGGAGTATTGCCAACATTTCCTTCTCATAAATAGCTTTGCTTAAAAACTTTCCCTTGATTGGACGACTTTCAAAAGCAATGGGTCTTTCATCTTGCATTAGAACAACACCAATTCCATTTCCTGAAGCATCACATTCCACAATAAAGGTTTTTGTGAAGTCCGGTGTAGCTAAGACCGGTGCTTGGCACATTGCCTCTTTAAGATGTTCAAAGGCCTTTGTTGCTTCCGGAGTCCATGAAAATGAATCTTTCTTCAATAATGTTGTTAGAGGTGCTGCTATTCTCCCATAATTCTTAACAAACTTGCGATAATACCCTGTCAACCCAAGAAATCCTCGCAGATGCTTTATGGATGTGGGGATTTTCCATTCCTTAATGGCTTTAATTTTGCTAGGGTCTACCTTAACTCCTTCATGAGATACAATATGACCCAAATATTCCACCTCCTGGACTCCAAAGAAACATTTGGATCTTTTTGCATATAATTGTTTCTCCTCCAATAGTTGTAGCACCCTGTCAACATGTTCAACATGATCCTTCCAAGACTTGCTGTAGATTAGTATATCATCAAAAAATACTAACACAAATTTTCTAAGGAATGGTTTGAAAATTGAATTCATCAAACCTTGAAATGTTGAAGGTGCATTGGTAAGGCCAAAAGGCATGACCAAAAATTCATAATGACCCTCATGAGTTCTAAATGTCGTTTTCGGAATGTCTTCAATCTTCATTCTGATTTGATGATATCCCGAACGAAGATCCAACTTGGTGAAGTAAATTGATCCATGCAATTCATCCAGTAATTCATCAATGACAGGAATGGGGAACTTATCTTTAATAGTGAGCTTGTTGAGCTCCCTATAATCTGGACACATGCGCCATGATCCATCCTTCTTGTGCACCAATACTACTGGAGCTGAGAAAGAACTTTGACTCGGTTGAATTATACCAGCCTCTAGCATTTCTGCAACCATACGTTCAATTTCACTTTTTTGGACATAGGGATATCTGTACGGCCTGATGTTTGGAGGAACACTTCCTGGAATCAGATGAATAGCATGATCATGATCACGCATAGGTGGGAGACCTTTGGGAGTCTCAAATACCTTGGAATGATTGTCCAGGACTTTTTGGAGATCTGGAGAAATAGATGATTCCAATGTGGAAACATCTAGCGAACATAATTGTGCAATTACACCTCTTTGCTCCTTTTTTAGAAGCTTTGTCATGCCATTAGAGCTGATTATCTTTCCTGGTTTCCCTGCAATACCCCTTAATTCAACTTCCTTTCCTTCCACAGAAAATTTCATGAAAAGTTCTTGAAAATTAAAAGCTATTGTACCCAAGGATTGTAGCCATTGGACTCCTAGTACAACATCAGCACCTCCCATTGGAATGGAAAGCATTGGGCTAGTCAATACATATTCTCCCATGGATAGCTTGATATTATGGCACTTTCCAGAACAATTTATTGTTCCTCCATTTGCAATCATAAATGAAGCAATTCAATTCTTTTGCTACCCTACAATGAATAAAATTGTAGGTTCTTCCTGAATCAATCAACACTATTACCTTTTTCTTCTTGATTTGTCCTTCTATCTTGATGGTTTGAGGAGTGGTAATTCCTGCCAATGCAATTTTTTTATTTTTTTTTCTAGTTGACTTGTGATTTGACCTCTATCGAGGAGTGCCTTAGTGATTCCAAAGCCTGTGAATTCCTGCCAATGCATTACAAGATATGGTCGGATTTATTTGTTCTTCATCTAGGCTTTGTTCCTGGAATATATCCTCTTCTTTTGACCTTTCTTGCTCCTTTTCTTCTTCCTCTTCACAATCTATGTAGAATAATTTCTTCTCAGCACACTTATGACCTTTTGTGTATTTGCTATCACAATTGTAACAAAGCCCTTTTGCTCTTTTTTCTTCCAATTGTTGTGGTGTCAACCTTGTAGGTTGTGGAAGACTATGGGCAACAACACTTCCGTCTTTATAGTTGTGAATGGTATGCTTCCTAGTTGCCATAATTTTGCTTTCCATTTTTCTTGCTAACCTGAATGCCTTCTCTAATGAATCAGGTTCCCAAAGGCGCACATCATGTTGGATATTATCCTTTAAAGACCCTATGAACACATCAATCCTATGCTCCTCTGGAATATCTTTTACCCTTATGTTCAATTTTTGGAACTCCTCAATGTGCTCCATTATTGAACCCTTTTGTTTGAGACTTATCAATTGGCTAAAAAAAGTGTTGCTTTTTGTATCCTCATAATGTGCTATCAATTCTTCCGTAAAAATTGCCCAAGTGATAAATTGTTTACGAGAACAAAGCCATTGATACCATACAAACTGATTTGGTTCCAAATATAAAGTTGCCATACGTACCTTTTGTGTGTTTTGCACATTATTGAGATCGAAGAATTGCTCCATCTGTAATATCCATGTGGCGGGATCCTTGCCATCAAACTTCCTCATATCGATTTTTGGAACATGGTGAGTCTTCGATCCAACATTAGAGTCTATGGAATCATGATTAACATTTCTTTTGTTCTCATCATGAGTTTCCTTTACTACTCTTTCACCCTTAGTGACCATTTCTTGTAGCAGCTTATTCATATTTATCTTCAATTCTTCCATCTTATCATCCATGCCATCAATTTTAGCGTCCATGCCATTCACCTTAGCTTCCATGCCATCCATCTTAGCTTCTACGCCTTTCTTTAAACATTCCATCTTAGCTTCTACACCTTTCTTTAAACCATCCATCTTAGCTTCTACATCTTTCTTTAAACCCTCATCTTAGATTCTATTCCTTTTTGGGCAAGGGACAGTTGTTGCACTTGGTCTTGTAATTTTGATATATCATGTTGCATTTCTTCCTCTTCTTCATGAGTCATGCTAGAGCTTTCAGGTTCCTTACAAGGTGTTTGCATTTTCTTTCCTCGAGGCATCCGTTACCGATAATAATGCTCTACTATGCCCTTTGAATTCCTTCAATATAGATTTTCAAACCAAGCTTAAGCAAAAATTTAAAAAAATCTACACACCTTTTTTCACTTTGTAGGAGCTTGATATTGCATCTGATATATCTCTGTACTTTCCATCATCTAGTTCTGCAATTGTGACCTGTAGTAGCTCTCTATGTCCTCCTTCCAATGCCACCAGTCTGATCCAAATTGGATTCTCCAAGAAAGAGTTATCCACAATCTCCCAAGATGACCTGATTATAGACCTTTCCAGAAGAGTGAACTTGTATGAAGTTCCACGTGTAGAATTTTTGACCTTTGCTTCTAAAAAAGATACACAATAAACTACAGTCCGTCCTATTTCTGTACCTTCTTACGAAATTTCAATCTGATCCCCAAAGAGAAAGTTATGACGATTTTCCCTAGGTCACCTGTTTTGAATGTAATTCAGGAGTCTGGAAAAAGACCAACTTTCTCATAGCATATCTCTGCAAATATTGCGCGAAAAGATCTGAAATTCGGACCCAAGGTTCACCATGATTTCTTCTCAAATGGGTTTTTTTTGCAACTTCTGAAACGTCACAGAAAAAATTTATAGCGAAAATGCCACGATGACCTGTTTGGAGCAGCGAAACCCTAGAATCCAAAGCTCTGATACCAAATGTTATGAAACCAGCTCAAGAAAAGATAGAAAAGAAAGATCAACGCCTTAGAATTCAGCCTCTTCGAGGGGGAAACCTCCTTTACATTACATAAATGAACAATTCTTGGATGATACAAATGACAAAACCTCCTTTCTATATATAGGAGTCTAAGGAGTCACAATATAATCCAGCCGACCTAACAATAATAATATAAAGCCACAAAAATAACAATAGAGGGATTCTATGGGGCACAGAAATAACAATATGGGGGTAATAGGGGCACAACAATATAAAGAAGGGGTATAACTACAATAGTAATGGGGTAATCACTAGTATGATAGGGACCCAACATGCTTTGAGTCGTTGTTATTGTGAGAGTTATTTTTAGGATAAAATTACCTAGGAGGGGTAATAGCCACATATTTATTGCATCACTTGTTTATGTACTCCATTGATATAGAATATATGAGTGGTCTAGTCATGTTGATAGACCAGGAGATGTAGCCCAAGAGGGGTGAACTCTGTTAACAAATTTTGTTTTGCTCTTCTTTTTTGTGCATCAATTGTTTTAAATCCCATTTTTCATGCTTGCAAAGTGTTGACATGATCCTTAATTTATTTTATTTTATTTTGGAAGTAGAGGAAGAATTCACCTTTTCCACTTTTAGATCATTGTTTCTTTTTTTTCCTTCTCTAGATGGGTTTGCTTGAGTGGAAGTCTTTAGTCTTTGTTCCTTAATTTTTGGCTTCTCCACAACTTTCTGAGGTTCCTCCTTTGGAGCTAAAATCTCCTCTTATGGTGGGATATGAAGCTCCCTCTCAAGAGAACACCACATCACTTTCTCCTCATCAAAATTTACATCCTTTCGCACAAATATCATTATGAGGGAAGTTAAGTACACATGGTAGTTGTGTGAAGTTTTGGTGTAGCCCATAAAATCTCCCAACTTTTCTATCGACTCAATTTTCTTCCTCCAATCTTTGGAGACATGGTAGTAAGCAAAGGTTCAAAAAATCCTGAAGTGAGACACATCCAACTTTCTCCATGAGAAATCCTCCTCTAGTGTAATCATACCAAGAATCTGATGAGGACTTTGGTTTTGCAAGTAGATAGTTGTGTTACATGCCTCTACCCATAAATGCACTAGTAGACCTTGGTCATGTAGCATAGATTTCATAGCTCCAAAAATGCTCTAGTTCTTTCTCTCAACGACTCCATTCTGTTGTGGGTTGTGGGGTATCGTCAACTCTCTTTGAATGCATTCTTTTGCACATAAATTGTTGAAGTCATTCAAAACATACTAACCTCCATTGTTGCTCCTATGATCCTTCACCTTCTTGTCAGTCTCTTTCTCAACTAGTACCTTGAATTCTACAAACTTGGATAATGTCTCATCCATCTTCCACATGAAGAATATCCATCACTTTATTGAGAAATCATCAATAAAAATAAAAAAATATCAATGTCTGGCAGTGGAGGCTATCAAGAAAGGTCCACAAACATCAAAGTGGACTCTTTCCAAGACTGCATGTTGTTTTTTGTCTCAATCATGGAATGTGTATCTTACATGCTTCCCTAAAGTACAACCTTCGTAGACATCTTCTTTCTCAAGTGATCCTATAGGGAGGCCGATGGTTATTTGTTGCATAATATTTAAGGTAAGATGAGGCAAATAGCCCAATCTCATGTGCCAGAGATCATTGACATCACAACTCTACACTTTCTCTTCCTTATTTCTTAATGTAGCACAATATTCCACATCAATTTTATATAGGTTCTTCACACAAACCCCAATATGCTTCACCTATCCAGTGGTTATGTGTCTAAGGAATGCTTTCCCTTTGCCAAAGATCACTTCATAACCACGATCTTTAAAAAATGCAATAGAGATGAGATTCTTCTTTAGGCCTAGAACAAACATGACACATTTGAGGTGAAGAGGGGATCCTGACTCCCTTTAAAATTTTATTGTACCAATATCGGTAGCACTATACCTTCTGTCATCCCCCCAGCTTAATATGCATCTAGAGATATTTCTCCTCTAGGTAACTAAAAATATCTCTACACCCCATCATGTGGAACGAGGCACCAATGTCCAAGTACCACACACTCCCCATCACCGTGTTGGCCATGCATGTGATAAGGGTGAAGTCAAGATCTCCATGAAGCCAAAGATTCACTTGCTAATTTTCTTGAGTTCTTATTTCTAGACTATTTTTGTGGACACTTCACAGTATAGTGCCTGAATTCATGATAATTAAAGCATTTTATTTTGGACAAGTCTTTCTTATTGCCCCGGTGGCTAGATTATGGTTTGTTTTGAGACTTCTTCCCTTTTCCCTTCTTTTCCTTTCCAACTAACACAAATTTTTCTACATTCTCACCTTTGGATGAACTTGCATATCTAGTATTTCTCCTGATCTCTTATTTTACCAAACCATACCATAAGAATTCCCAATCTGATAATTTCTCCCTCCTGTTCATCGAGTCCTGGTAGCTATGCTAACTTTTGGGAAGGCTTAGTAGAGCTAGGATCACCATGTCATCTTCTACAACATTCACACCAACCCGTCCAAAATCATCACGAGCTTGTGTAAATATGATGCGATACTGTAGAATAGTGGCATTCTTTTGTATCTTGATATTTCAAAGTTTTTCTTTGAGGGCCAGATTCCTGTGGTCACTACTATTCTCAAATATCTCTTCATGTTCCTTCCACTTTGCGAAAGGATTTTCTTTCCCATGGAGATTTGGGACAATATGGTCTTGCACCTCATCCAAGATCATTCTCCTCACCTTGGCTACCTATTTCTTGCATTGAGATAGGGTTTGGGTATCAAATGATCCTAGTTTCTCAATGTCTATCTTGACATATTCTAGCAATCCTATTTCATTAATAATGGCCTCCATGTGATCCTTCCATGCAATGAAATTTGTGATTCCTTCCAAGGCATACTCTAATCTTAGCCCATTGAAGGTCATCTTCCCAAATTTGAAGAGATCTTGCTACACTGAAGCTGCAAATTTGAACCTCCTGAGAAACAACTATGAAATTATTCTTCTAAAACTCTGATACCATGTAGAAATATGGTGTATAATTGCAACTAGTCAAGAAATTTTAATCTAAATCAAGAGACATAATTCTACTCTACTGCTATGTAGAAATTAATTCACAATCTAGAACAATAGTATTAGACATGCAATAATAAATAAGACACCTGCATGATATTTCTCTAGGGGAAATCAACTACTAAAACCCCTTAATCCCACTTGCATTGATCTAATTAATAGAGAATGTATTACAATTGCTAGCACGCTTTGAGCTCAACTTGCTATTGAATAACCTATCTCTCTACTCAATGAGAAGATCTGACCTAGACTTAGTCAAATTTTGCCTTAACTTGATCCAATATTTCCTTGCACAAATCTTAAGGAATTAGGCCCTTACTATTTAGTAATTTTCCTCAAATAGATTGTGAAATTCGCAAGGTTGATCATCTGGCTGCATGCAACACCTGTACACTCAAGACATGTCTACAATTGATGTTACACTACCTTGGAATATCCACCACAGATGGGGACCTTGAATTCTCTACAAGCACTAGATGTTTTGGGTAGATTGAGCAATTAAATGGGTGATCACTGACTTATACTACTGTCCCACTGCACAAATAACCTTCCACTAGTTCTATCAATAGTTGGAACTAGTTTAATTGAAAACAACTTGACATAACTGAAGTTGATTACTAAAAATTAGTAATCACACATGATTAACTGAACGCTAAGCCCTCTAACTCGAATTTACCAAGCTAACTGAGTGATAAGAGCCATGTCACATCAATTAACTACCTCCAAGTTGACTGTGGATGTAGAAATTCAAATTTTCTCAATTTGACCAAGGCAAAGTCAAATTTAGACTTTCTTGCTACATTTTTCAATAGGAAGAAATCCAAAGCTTCTAAAATACGAGTCTATACGAGTATATATGTTTATTGGTATTTGGGAATTCCATGGTCTCTATGTATATGTGTAAAAGAGCTTTAGTGAATTGGAGGCATGTGATCTTATGACTTTGTTACAAAGTGTTTTGTTTCTCATGATTGCTTTCTTATGCAAGTGGGTGTTGGTCGTGGTATTATGATTTTTAGCCATGTACTAATTCTAGATTGTGCATTGTATGCATGATTGTGATGATATTAAGATTGTGGAATTTTAAAAATGACAAATGTTGTTGTGTTATATTTCTTAACTAATTGTAAATATTGTAGATGTCATGGTTTCTAGCCTTGGTGGAAAGGCTGATTTTAATTAATTTTGTTGGTCTTCATAAAGAGACCGAATTTATCTAATGATGCTTATATTAGTTAAGAGATTGATTTTAAACTTGAATGATGTTGGAAAAAGGGTTGATTTCTAAATCCTATACTGGTTATGTTGCAAGAATTTTGTTATACACACACACACACACACATGAATATATTTATGCCACAAGTTTGAGACATCTTACTAATGTGGGCACAATTGAAATTTAAAATGCTTGGAACTCGCATGGAAAGATAGCACTTGAGTTGTTTATTTTACTTTAACTAACATCTAAGTAGATGTGTGACAACACATAAGAAGACTCAGTTGCAACAAGAATAAAATACATGGTTAGTGGAATCCATCTAGAACAAGAAAGGGCAAACTCCCTTGAAAGAGTAGGGAATTTCAAGAGCTTTAAGGCTGAGCTAAAGAGTTGCAATGCATCAATTAAGAAGCTTTCTAGGAAGAAGAAAGGGTTCAAAAATTTGAACTCAATGCTTAAAAAATGCATGTAAGATCTTTTGTAGTAGAGTTTATCCTTGGAGGAGGGAAGCTTGGCTGAAAGGCTAGAAAGAGGTCTTGTAAAGCTATAAGGGAAAGAAATCCAATCTTATATTGGTTTTGTGGGGAGGAACATTTGAATAGGACTACCTCAACATACCAGAAATGAAGAAGTAGGAAGATTCATGTGAGCCACAAGCGCATGAACCAACAGTGAGTCATGCTAGAGGAAATGAGGGGGCATCCCCTCACAATCTATGATATGCACACATACATACGTACATATATAGAAAAGACTCTCCATGAAATATTTTGAGGGGCATTGAAATTTTGAAGTGACATAAAAGCTTTGGAAAGTGCTCAACTTGATTTTTGTACACATATGTGTTTACATATGATGGTGAACGATGCAATGAAGATAGAACTCATGGGGATTAAGTTGATTTTGGTTTTATTTTATGTCTCGTGTTTTTGATGATTGAATTTATATTTTTTTATCTCCTTGACTATTGAATGTAAGCATGGACATACTATTTTGTTTGTGATTTTATGTTGTTGTCATGAAATTTTATTTTTTTACCTCACTCTTCTTATTCTTATCTTCTTTATGCTTTGGGTCTTGGTCATTGTTGGGTGTGAAAAGGGGGAGTAATGTAACTCTAGTCAATTCTGAGTGAAACCCAATGGAAAAATAAAATACTTGGATGAATTCCTGTGTGTGAAATAAAGGGAAGTGGAGGGCAGAAGGGAGGACAAAAAACCCAAGCATGGTAGCTGGGTCAGTATGAATAATTGGACATTAAGTTGACAACCATGAGAATGGAATTTGAACGGAGAGTTTCCTTAACTAAAAATTGTGTATGGTTAGTATTCTATTTCTCATGAATATGAGAGAAAGGGGAAAATGAAGTAAAAATATGAGAATCAGTTTGGAACCATCACAATAACAAGATAAACCATTGATGTTTAAAAAATATTATGATGGTGTGAATGCTTTGAAAACATAAATTTCACTTAGTATGCTTTAACATTGTGAGGTTTCCTAATGAATTCCTTAATGAAATTATGATATCAATAATAGGTAGGAATGAGACTGTATATTAATGAAAATATCCAGCCAGAAAGTATTATATTAGGGAAATAGGAACATTAATATACTCCTTTGAAATAAATGAAGTGCTAACATGTTGTGATTATACTCTTGGTATGAGAATAAATGGAAATTCATAGAGGGTTGGAAATGAACAACAATATGACATCCATCAATAATGGTGTGAAGAAGGGAAACATTTCTTAAAACATTGACACATCAAGTTTATTAATGTGGTCTGAGAAATTTAGAACATGATTGGAGAAATGGGAAAGAGAGGTCACTATGGAAACTTACATTGCAAATGACTCTCATAACAGTTACAGTGAGCATGAGTGAAGAAAATGTATTCAGGCTGAAAATTGACTATGTGAACAACATCAGCAAAGAAATGTTGAGTATAATAAGTTGTTAAGTATTGAAAATGGAATAATATTAGTTGATTTTGTTAATGATGGAAACAAGGTAGAAGGTAAAAAGGATGGAATTTGGTGAAGAACTTCTTTGGTTGAATTGGAAACAGTTGTTTTGATTTTGTGTGTTTTACATAAACACAAGAGGTCTTCTTAACCTTGATTTTATTTGACATATGTGAACATGTGGATAGGTTGATGATTAAATGAATGTATAAAAATGTCATTATGATTGAAAGATTATTTTTATGGATCATTCTTATGAAATAATGATTTTTTATACTTATAAATTTGATGCATATATGAATATCATGTTTGGGATAACATAATGAAGTTATTTAATGAGATTTCCAAATGTGTGAGAAATCTATTAAGTGTCAATTCTTGTTGATGATCATTATTGTTTATGATATCATGTGCCATGTTTATATTATGACCATGAAAATCTTATTATGGCATCAATAGACATGCTAACTACTAACAGACATTGGGATGAGTATACCACCTGGGATTATGGGTTGCCTAGGTTAGGGATATGTGATGACAAATAATATTCCTATAAACAAAAGACTATTAGGATTGGTAATTCCCACACTCGCTAGGAGGCAAGTGTGAGGGGGGGGGGGCTTATTTGGAGCATATAAACCACTGGGTGCTTGTTAGGTCTGGAAACTGATCTAGTGCATATGAGCCAAATATTAAATATTTCATGGAGAATATCCACCACTAGGTGTTTTTCGGGTTTGGAAACCAATCCAGTGCATGTGAGTCAAAGATTGAAGATCACATGGATCATATACACCATGATTTTTTTGTTAGGTTTGGAAATCGATGTAGTCTGTGGCAGTCAGATATTAGATATTTCATGGAGCATATCCACCATTGTGTGTTTTCCTAGTCTGGAAATCGATCCTGTGTGTGTAATTCAAATGCAAAGAGGAAAGGACTATGTAAAGTTGTGTGAGCATTGTTGAGTGCTAGTTAGGCTCAGAAAATAACTTAGTATATGTGGATCAAAGAAGCAAGATAAAATCATAGATAAGTATCGCTATTTAGTTTAATAAAATTCTTAATTATGGCCATGATTTAGTTCTGCATCAAGCTATGATTGCAATGATTAAATTTTATGGACTAATTTGGTTTTGGTATGATAGGAAGTGAAATAAAATTGGAGGTTTCACCTCAAGCATAAATGTGTTAATGGGGCATGTTTTAAATTTGTTGTAATTTATTTATGATGAGTCTCATGATTGTTTTACACACGTGACATAGGAAGAGCATTGCACTTCCCAGCTTGGGTGTGTGAAGTTGGTTGTAAGTAAAGAAAAAGAATATTAATTAAATTTGATTGCACAGTTGCATACTAGAGATAATAACTTCAAGAATAGGGTCAGTGTAGTGACATTGGAACCAATAGTGTTCATTGATTTCCATAAAACATGCCATGATGGGTATGAATGTGTTAAGGTAGGAAATTTCCATGGTTGTGTGGACTCTTCGATGGAAAGTAAGAGGAACTAGATAACCTAAGGGATTAGGAAACTGGAGAAAGGGATGCTAGGACAAAAAATAAATTTTGGTTCTGAAGAGTCATGAGCATGTTGATCGAGATTAATGGTACAAAGGGTGTGTCCGAGAAAGAAATGAGTAGAAACTATTCACTGAAGGAGCATTGAGCACAATGGACAATAACATTGGATAGTGGAGGTGGACAACACTCCAAAAACAAAGTTATCAATATGGACAAGGTGAAACAAAAAAGGAACTAAGAAAATAGTTGGTTTGAAAGGGTGTTAAAATATACACCCATTTAGTTGCTAGGAAAGCAACTATCAATTTGAATGCAATTATAAATGAACTATAATTATAAATATCATTGTTAAAATGTTGTGTTCACGAATAGAACACCAATGACAATGTTACTCTAAGGAGATATGGTTTGTGATAGACCCTTTTCTAACCCATCTTGCAAACCTTACCATGAAATTAAATTCATGTAAATTAACATGGAAATGTAACACAATTAATTAGATGAGAAAGGGACACATGTTCAATTGCCTTGAGAAGGAGATTTCTTGGGAAATTGGGGAGAGTTCTCATTTAATGAAAACCATGGGTAACTAGTTTTCTTTTTGGTGAAGTTGATAGAAATTAATGGCCAGTTTTGAGGAATAGTATGGGACTCTTCAATAGAGGACAATCATACTCCTCTTCCTTTATCGTGGACTACATGGGGAGATGTCAATAAGCATATGAGTGATGACATTGAAAAAGAGTGGACAAGAGCATTAAAGTGCTAGAAGGAGCTTGTAAAAATGGGGATTTGAAGATTGCATAGAAAAATAGGAATAAGGGAAGTGACATGAATAATATGGGTGGAGGAGGCCTTCATGAGAAAATATCACAAACAATCGATCAAAAGAGAAGCGCTATGGAAAAATGAAAAAAAAAAACTAGCGTTGGGAAGTAAGGGAAAAGTTATTAGACAACAAAATATTTATACTATGGCTAGAAGGATAAAGCATGTGCATGAGAAAGGAAGACATTATTTAGGGTGGAGACATAGTGGTATTTGAATTCCTCGTAGCAGTCTACTATTCTAGTTAATATTTCCCTTGAGCACTCCTCCTTATGAACTAACCCCGGATCAAGGTGATTGATTGCAAGAAATATCACAATGTAGTCAATCTAAGATTAGGTGAAGAGTCAAATTCTCCGTCTCAGTTTCTAATCACTAAAATGCAAGATAAGTTTCTTATTCATATTCTTGTGTAATTTAATGCAACGTGTATGCTTATTGTTGTTACTAAAATGCATATATTGTCATGAGGCGTGTATTCCTATTCATGGCTATGGTGACTACTTAAACATATGATGAATGGATTGTATTATATAAATGGATTGTGCTGTGAATGGCCCGTGTCACTATATTAAATTAAAAATTCATAATTCCTATAAATAAACACACACACACACACACTTACATAAATATTGCTAGAAAGCCTTTTGCTCACACTTTTATAAGTGTTTCTACTACTTTGTTTCAATAGCCTTTTCTTCAACCTCACGCTTATATGATATTAAGGCTCATCGTGCAAGTGCTTCAGTATCAAATTATCAGGTGGTAGTTACAGTAATTCACATAAGATATGTGAGGACCATCTATAAGAGAAGGAATTGTTTCTCTGTCGAGTGGTTTCGAGGCAGGGAACTATTCACTAAGAGAAACACATGGAGTTCAACTTAACCTATTGTTTAATGATATTTGATGGAGTTTCAACTACCTATATATCACAATCCCTCCCACAGGAATGAGTGCAGGGAGAAATACATTCAACGCTCCATTAATACATGGCAACGTTGTATTCAAGCTATGATACCTTGGAATAGGAATTCCACCAAGAATTCAATAATTCTATAATAATTATAATAAGAGTGTTACACTAAAAAATGTCACCATGACTATTTACAGTTAGTATGGCTCTATCAACAGTCATGCTATCCTCTTAGGCAAGTGTTATGCCTCTGCTCTCCATGTCAAACTCCAAAAAGAGAGAAAGTCTTTATAAATGTATTTATCTCTGGGTACGCAGGTTCTCTCAACCTTACCTACGGGTACGCACCCAATGTTCACAAAAACTGCGTACTTGTACGCTCTGTATGTAAAAGGGCAGGTGCGTCCCCCTGTAAAGGTCAAAGTGCGCAAGTTTCATCTTTAAAAAGTTACTTGTGGTCATTTCTAGAGCATTATAGAATGTTGTTCGACGTGTATTGAGTGCCTCCAGATGGTTCATGTACCCCTATCAAAGAGGAACTTATCCCATCAATAAGGGAGCTATCCCATCCAAAGAGGGGATTATCCCATTGATGGTGGACCTGAATAACTTCCTCTAGAGCACTATAAATACAGGCATTGGGCCAGAAGGAGGGGAGGTTGGAAGCTAAACATTTCTAAGGGTAGATGCTGTTGGAATTAGGACTTCCATTTAGAAGCTTGTGAGGAGAGATTGCCATCTTTGCTTGTTCTATTTGGAAGTGGGTGAGCTTTGTCAAAGTAAAGGAGAACTCTTGATGGACCCTGGGAGGGACTTGCACAACACCAAGGCTCAGGTTGTAATTGTTCCTTTTGTTTCCTATTAATGCAAATGAGTCCATTCTTCTCAATAACTTGTTATTTATGAGTTGTTTCATGTACTCCTTGGTCTATGTGTTAAATATGTTTTATTCTATGAGATTATCAAGTGCTATTTAATCGTTTGATTGTTAGTGGATGCAGGTTTCAAAGTGAAGGAGGAGCTCATCTGGATCAGTGAGGCTGGACTGCTACAACAGCGTGGGACTACAGGTAGGATCTAAACACTTGATTTCCCTTATAGTAAATGCATGTTTAGAGAAGGATTGCTCTTATTTGTCTTGTTTGTCACTAGAGAGTCTTAGGCTCCTAGGGAGGTTGGTTGTGTCCGCACTATCGACTCTTTCCGCCTGACAAAGAGGCCGAGATAAAAATAAAACAAACAATGCCTCACCTCTCCTAAACAACCTTAAAAATTCCAATGTCAATGTCTTCACTCTCAAGCAATGTTTTACTGCCCCTCCTAAACTATATGATGTCATTTTTCTTGTCATGTTTTGTTTCCACTATATGGTCAGTTTACCACAATTACTGTTCACCAGACATGTTCTTCATGGAATTGAATTGTTATCTCTGCGTACCATAGTAGCTAATGCAATAAAATTGGACGAATAAATGTAAGAATTTAGGCAAGGATATGATGTCTTCAATACATAACTGCCACAATGTGCAACTCTATAAGTGCTCTCTTACAGAATGTGGATCCATTTACAAATGATTCAATACCATTTAGAAGAGAGTACACAAGGGAAAAAAAGTTTTGAATGGTACATGAGCACAGAGGCTATGAGAATAAGAATTATTGCAATTGACACAAGCCTTTGTATTCCTCAGGAGAATCGAAATTTCACTACGCGTCGAACAATGACATGAATGATTTCCAAGAATATATTCATTCAGGTGTGTTGATAGATATGATGATTATGGTGTCAACCATCATGTAGGTTTTCTAGGTAGACATAAATGTAGAATTGGTTGTGAGAATGTTAAGCAAAGTAACAACAACTCTTACATGTGAGACTAGCAGAGAAATTATCGCTTGATAATGTAGCAATGGCTATCATATAACTTCGTCAAATTCAATGCAGAGTAACACACAATGAATCATTGCTAATACAACTTAGCATATAAACATCGAGCTCCAATCAATGAACAAAGAAACACAATGTACATACCAGGTGTTGGATTTAGGGGGCTTGCCCTAGGTTCAGCGATAATTAGCCAAACAAATCCCTAAACTATTGGCCCTTTCAGCATTAGCCCGTGGAGCGCAGACCGAAGTCTCACTCGAAGCAGTATGGGGTGATGCTGGAACCAAGCTTCCTCATGCTGAGATGGTTTTGATGTCATTTGATTCCCTCTATCCTTTCCTTCGCACAGGTCGCTTTACTCTAGGGCTTGCAAGACAAGCCCTTTATTCCGTCCTTCAATACCTCCATGAAAGGGTACGATCGGCCTTCGCACAACCCTAGCCTACTGCTCAGGTACTTTCGTGCTGCTATGGTAGCATGCCCTGCAGATTCCTCTATTAATCTAAGTGACATTCTTATCTTATCAAAAAATTATATTTAACACTGTGTAAATAGATATTCGTAAATGCGTTCAACTATTCAATGTAATTGCATTCATTTTCGCATCACATAAGAATAATAAAGTAAATTCATACATAACATATCAAGATGCATCAACATAACAAAGCCACAAGAATTGCTGAATATTTATCTTTATTAATATCTTCCAAGTGTTTACAAACTCTGTCCGCCCTACGCACGTAGCTGCAGGGGTCCGTGCACTCAGCTGCGGACTTCTACCCTAGGCCTCTGCGCACTTAGTTGCAGAGCCTCCATCGACATTGCAACCCAAGAATTAGACTTCTTAATTCAAAGCTATGACTCTCTTGTGTCTCTAACTACTTAGAGCTTAGCTCTTTTTATACAATCCCATGGTCTGCGGACCATGGGTAGATTTCTTATAGCTGACCTTACTTTACAAAACTAAGGGTCGACTACCGTTTATGACACATGATACCTTCGCACTCCGCGACCACAAAATGTGGAGATTTTACAATTTTATTACAAAATTTGACTCAAACATGGGTTTTTAGCCGTAAAATTGCCCTTAGGGGATCCCACTCCCAATAGGCACCCAACACAAACATCATGAATCACCCTTGAGTCACTCGGTAGGCGTGAAGATCTTTGCACGAAGCCCATCTAGCTCGATCTGTATGACCGCTACCTCAGCCGTGCAATGAGCTGTCGCCTGTTTTGTGTCTTTCACTTTTTGCTCGGTCACTTCTCTTGTGTTGTCATCCTGAAGCTTTTGTTGCGTCAGTTGTAGAGTCACAATCTTGCCTTCCATATTTCTTGTGATTACGTAAGCTTCCTCCAGCTAGGGCTTTAGTCTCGCCTTTAGCACTGCTTCCTTGTGCAACACTGTGTCGACTTGTTCCTTTAGCTACTTGGCCTCCTACAGCTTGGCTAGCCTATGTGTCAATGCGACAGTTCGCGCTATGGCCTTAAGCTCATCATAGTGTTGTTTTTACTCATGCACTTCCATCTCTAGAATTTGTATATTAGGGTCCTCCTGCAAGCTTGTCAGGACCTCAAAGGACTGCTCAAACAACTACATTTAGTCTACTACTGCACTCTCCACTGTCACTACTACTTCTATGACATCAATCGCCCTCTTTTCCTTTACTTATGGTGGTGTTGAAGGTTGGGCCCTCAACTATAGCTCATTAATTTGCGGGTTAAACTCCAACTGAACCCGCACCATCTCAGTCCAAGTGTCACGCACCCCTATGGCCAACTTGCAGATGCATACCTCGATAGGCTCCTCCTCCTGAATGGCCAACTCCGGGACCATTTGAAATGCCTCCTTAACAACTTGCATAATCCTCTTACTCTGATTGGTCGCCTCAATCTTAGTGGTGATGACAACATTTCTCTGTAGGGCCAACTGCTCGTTGTTGATCCATTGTTCGCTGATCACTTGAAGGGTGTGGTGCCCTCGGGCCCTTATTTCTGCAACTACTCCATCCTGCAAGAGGTGGAGTGCTTCACATAGAAGCACTGCCAGGTTCAACCTAAATCCCTTCAAGGTGCTGACAGTAGGTCTGTCATCCTCATTTCATGTTGTCACTGCTCCATCTGGTAGCACTATCACACTAGAAGCCTTCATGCACAGCATATCGGAAGCCTCTGAAGTGCCGATAGCCAAACTGGTAGACACCATACAAGCCTGCGATGCACGGGTCTGTAACTCCTGCAACCCAGTCTGGATAGCCCCTAGGATGATCTAGTGCTGTTGTTCAAATTGTTGCAAGGCCTCTCTGGTGACATCCCTGATTATGTCATAGATATCATATAAGTCACCTTCTATCAATGTGACAGGGTCCAGCGAGGTCTTGGCCACCTTTGTTTTCTTCTTGGACCCTCCCTTCTCCAGCTCTCTTGGGCGCTTAATGCGAGTATACGTCTCTCAAGGGTCCGCGCTATGTTGTTCTATTTCTTCCTCTTCTGTCTCAGATGAAGGCGACTGCGCACCTTTGTCAGAGTCATGCTATGTTCCACCCATCTACTTTCCTACTTGCTCTGCCTGGGCCTTATCAATAGCCTCCTTTTTCCTTTTCTCGACCAAATGTGCCATCTTCAGCTTGGCCTCCTCCTTCTTCTACATGACATACTTAATCTCACCGACTGCCAAGTCCATGGTAGTCCTCCACTCCACTGGCCATTGGTCAAGCACTGCATCAATGGCATCGTCCATGGCCAGATACGGCAAGCCGTACCACTTCTGCGTAGGGTCCTTCCATGCCCTGATGGATATTCAACCGAAATTGGATTTAAACTCGGCATAGCCCTGCAGGTTGGCATACACCAAGGGTGATAATCATGGCTTGAAGTTTATGGCCATCCCAACGTTCATCTCCATCAAGATCCATAAGATCTTGTTGTCCTGGACTCGCTACATGTCCTTGGTCGCCCACAGAAAAGTGTACTTTGCTGCTTCAGGGGGCTCTGGTGTGACCGAAGGGAACAGGATGTCCTCCGGTAGCTCCCATATGCCTAACACTATCGACAGCAAGAGCCATGCATAATGGAACATCTTGCTGAGCTCTTGTGCTTCACAGCAGTTCGCCAGGAACTCTCCACGAAGGTAATCCGACTAGTTGAACTGGACTCCTACGTGACGATAGGCGCTGACACCTCATCAGCGTGAAACTTCCTCATTACCTTCCATGTGAGGATCTATGTGGCTATGTCCGCAGTGGGGTCACAGATGCTATAGATAATGTACCCACACAGCTTCTTCACCAGTTTAAATTTTTCCTTCATTGATTTTGCAAGAGCCTACTCACCACCCTTTCCACCAAAGATCATGGCTGGATTCTCACTTGTATATGGCAAGCATGTTATTCAGTGAATCAACCTATCTGTGATGAGTATCAGCTCCTCCAGCCATAGACACCCATCATGCACCAAGCACAACAGCTGCTTGATGACCAAAACTATCACCGGGGTGCAGTTATAGTGTGACACCTAGAGGAGGTTGAGAAACCCTACCTTTTCTACTCCCTTGAGCCACCTTCGCAGCTCCAAGGTGGTCATTCCCTTATTTGTATCTATGATGCCGCACATTAGCTACTCGGTTTCTAGGTGTGGGAACTTCTCGTCGTCCACCAAGTCCCAGTCTTCAAGCTTTAGTAGGGGCTCTCGTGCCAAGCGCAGATTGTCAAAAAAAATTTTGTCCAACAGTAGAGGAGTTTGCAAAGGAGTGTTACTCTCATCAATTTCCTTTGGGACCTTGGACTTAGGCTTGTGCAGAGGGACATACTCTGACAACTGCGTAATAGGGTCCACACCATGGGCTTCAACCTTCACTTCTGTTCCCACATCCTCATCGTCCATCGGGATGTCTTTGATATCTTCCTCGTCTGGTTCTAGGTTTATAGCCTTGCCTTTCTCCTGTGTAGTGGGATTTGGTAGGTTTCTCCTTGGTGATGTGCACACCAGTATGGTAGGTTGCTTTCCCTTCTTGTGCTTCATGGTCTCCTTCATTGGGGTTGGATTTGTCTCAGCCTTCTTGTTGATTTACAGACCTCTACCAATACTTCAACCACTTCGGGAGCAGTTACTTCTACCTCTATTTCCATTTCCTGTTCCGGCTCCCTTACTACTTGTTCGATATTTATAATTTCTACGTGCATTGACATAACACTTTCTAACAAGGATCGCAATGTTTATGGCAAGTTCGCAAATGCAGGAGTTTCTTTGAAAGCCTTGAAGAATTCTCGGTCCATAGGTGTTTGAGAGCTCAACAATGCAATACTCAAAATGTCGAGTGTTTCTTACTGGACAACCACTTGTAATTTATCGGGCATTTTGAATTAAAATATGATCATTCCCCCCAAATTCGGTTCATTATTGCTAGATTGGTTGCAAATTTTCAAGGATTTGAGCCATAAATTTCATCTTAAATACTGGTCACCCACTCCATTTGGCCTCACTTCTACCATCGAATCATGAACAGTAAATTTAACGGTCGCTTTCCGGCCAACCTGTGCAATTTCTCCCTACGTAGCATAGTGCCCTCCACGCTGTTGTGGACCCTGTGACACTCCCTTGCTTCGCATCATCTTCTAATCATGCAGCTCCTCAACCTAAGAAGTGTATTTTATAGTCCCGTGCCTCTTTTCAGCTACTTGGAGAGCTAAAACTATGCTACCTTCATTTAGTCACATGGCCAGACCATCGTGTATGGCTTCAAGCGAATGCCATTCACCTTTCCTAGGAAGGGTTCTTTGTTCAATTTGATCAGCTGTACCACTCTTCCATTGGTAATTTCCTTATGACATAGGGCCCTAACCGGTTTATTCTGAATTTCCCTGGAAATTTATCAAACTTATTATCATATAGCAAAACCAGGTCATTTATCTTAAATGAGCGTAGCATAATGTGTCAATCATGCCATGCCTTTTTGCGTTACTTTTTTACCTACTGGTGAAATCCAACCAAAAACATTTCTTCCTCGAGCTCATCCCACTATGCAAGTCTCTCCTCTAGGGCTCTGTGATCTATCATACCTATGAGCGCTGCTATGCGTAGACTAGGTGCAATATATTCCATAGGCATTACTGCTTCAACACCATAGACAAGCCTCAAGGGGGTTTGTCCAATCAACTTATTACATGTCATTTGATAAGCCCATAGTACTATAGGTATGTGTAGGTCCCAATCACTTCGCTGAGCATTGAAAACCTTGGTCAATGCATTTTCAAGCACCTTGTTGAATGCCTCCACCATCCCATTATCCTCTGAGTGATAAGGTGTGCTCTTCTGGTGATATACCTGAAATTCCTCCGTTAGCGCGTTGATCATCTCATTCAGGAAGTGTGTACCATGATCGCTCATCAAGATATTTGGGTAGCCAAATCACGTCAGTACGTGCTCAAGGAGGAACTTTGTAGTGGTCGCACCTGTGCACCCTTCACAGGCTATGCCTCTGCCCTACGATTCAAATACTCTGTCACGGTGATAATGTACCTTGCTCCCGTCTTTCCTTGGGGCTGAATGGGTCCCAAAAAGTCTATCGCCCACTTCTCAAAGGGTTGCAACTTCATCTGTGGATTCCAAGGCATCTCATCCCTTCGGGATGGCCTACCAATCAATGTCACACATCACATGCCTTGCAATGCACTTTTGAGTCCTGATGGAGGGTTAGCCACCACAACCCTGTGCGTAGAATCATCTGTGTGGTTCCTCTTCCTGCATAATGTTCTCCCACGATGCCCACATGAGCATCCATGAGGATGTTTCTTCTTTTGAACTCAGGTACATACCGTCACAATATCTCATCAGTCCCCATCTTTTACACATGCCCAATATTGACAGAGAAATCTGTCGTGCGTACCACTAATTCCTTCTTTTACTGGACAATGTATCCTTCTGGTGTAGTACTTGTCGATAGGAAATGTATTATATCCTCAAAATGACCATCTGCGATGCGCACTACAAGTAGTTGCGCATCAAACAATCCCTCTTCCAAGTTAGTGGGTTCCTCCCCCGTTTCGATGCACAATAGATGGTCTGGTCCCATGTTCAGTCATCTAGGATTTACAATAACTTCAAAATCATACTCCTGGAACAATTAGAGCCACATGTAGATTCTCCCCCCCAACACAGGCTTTTTGACCAGGTACTTCAATGCGGAGTGATCTGTATACATCTGAAAATTTCCTGCCAGTAGGTAGTTCCTAAACTTCTGGAGTGCATACACCATAGCTAACCCTTCTCGTTTGGTGGTGGAATAGTTCTTTTCCACTTTGGATAATCTTCAGCTCGTGAATGCGATAGGATGGTCCAAGCCTTCTCCTCTAGCCTATGTCAGTACTACTCCCAGTGCTACACATGATGCGTCGACATGTACATGAAACTCTTTCTTCCAATCTGGGAAGACTAGAATCGGTGCAGTGACCATCTTTTATTTCAATACATCCAATCTCTTCTTACAATCATCATTCCAGTAGAACGTGACATCCTTCTTCAACAATTTCTCCATAGGCGCAGTGATCTAGGCATAGCCTTTAATAAACTTCCTGTAATATCCTATGTGACACAGAGTAGTGCACAGCTTCGGTGCTTCCAAGTTCAATATCATTGCTATCTTTGTGGTAACTGCCATCAGTCCATGTCTGTAAACAACATACCCCAACAGGTTCCCAAAAGGAAGACAAAACAGACACTTCGTTATATTAAGCATGATCTGGTATCTTCAACATGTATCCAGAATCAGGCGCAAGCTTGCTACATGGCATTTTACCATCCTGCACATGTTCCAATCATTAAAATATACCTCTAGTAACTTATGAATAAATTCCTTGGACGTAGCCACAACTACACATGAGATGATCGCCAGTGCCTTCTTCAATACAAACGACATTATAGTGTACTGAAAGCAACCCCACTCAGTCATGAAGGTTGTCTTTCTCCTATCCTTCGGCATGATTTTGATTTGGTGGTACCTAGAGAACCAATCAATGAAGGAATATGCTTCTTTGCCACTACATTTTCCAACATTGCATCAGTGAACAGAGTCAGGAAGGGATGATGTACACAAGCATCATTCAGCTTCCTCAGATCCATGCATATCCTTATTTCATCATTTTTCTTCTTTTCCTGTACCACCCTTGGGCTTACCCAGTCAGATTCTGGTGGACTCCAGTATTGTAGCAATAATGCTACAACTCCTGGGGCTTCCTATCTCTAATTTTATCAACCTGGTAGTTCGTACAAACTTGGAAGCGACGGTGCTGTATGCACAAGTACTAGCTCTTATCGCAGCTGTCACTTGGTCAGCTGGTACAAGTCCGCTAGGGCTCAAGCCAACTTCTATATGCTCTCAGAAGAAGCTTTCTAAATGATGGACGAAGGCTATCTCAAAGGAAATTAATCTACTTTGCAAAAATGAACTGAAAGCCAACCAAAACATGGAAACCCTAGTAAACCCTAATCTGACTAGCTTAATCTCTATGATGCAATGGTGGGAGTGCAAGTGTCTAAGAATGATGCCATTACTGCTAGTGATATGAAATGCATGCACTTAAACTACTTCCATTGAAAAGAACATTGTTTATGTATTTTTGCTTAAGTGGTTGGAGTGATTATGATTTTGTTTCTTATTAGGGTTTGGTTGTGCAGAGGTGGTGCGAAGGGAGAGAAAGCTTGGGAAAGGTCAGGAGGGCTAGGAGAGGTCCCAGGGGATCCCTAGCATTAGTCCATAGAAGTCCACAACGTTCAGGTGCTCGGCAACCGAGTTTGCAGGCTTCTACAGGATGTCTGCAGGGGATCCTACAGGAAACTCAGGAATTCTACAGGAAGTCTGCTAACTTCTGCAGGATGTTCTACCGTG
The DNA here is from genome assembly GCA_031772625.1 of Pinus tabuliformis. NCBI lineage: Eukaryota > Viridiplantae > Streptophyta > Pinopsida > Pinales > Pinaceae > Pinus > Pinus tabuliformis. The sequence continues at coordinate 498,881,066 of CM062812.1, read as the reverse complement.
GGAGTTTTGGGTGATGGTGAAGTGATGGAGTGGTATGGGTGGATAGGTAAGATGGAGATGGAGCTTGTGATGGCTCAGGGGCAGAGAAATAAGATGGAGAAAGAGTGCACGAAGTTGGTTGGTGGATAGAAGGATGGAAGCAACGAAAGGTCAAGAAAATGGAGCTACGTGGGCAATGGAAGAGTTGGAAGGTAAATGAGCTGAACAGAGGTCCAGTAGGTGGCTTTAGGCATGGTTAAGAAGAAGAAGAAGGAAATGGAATGATACTGAGCAGTGTAAATAAAACAAATTGCTTATGTCTTGCACCAAAAACGAGAATCCATTAACCGGTGCTACCTGTGCTATTAAACCAATGAACAGCAATGTAAATCGTGAAGAGAAGTCGTGCATGGAGTTGGAATGAAGAAGTATGGCTCAAGATCAGAGTGCATGGATGGATCTATAATTAAAATGATTGTGTTGCAGCTTGCATAAAATAAAAAAGACTGCGTTTTTTTGGTGGTTGGTACAGCCCACACCCCCAATCTCTAGGCAGAGATGGCAACGAGTGCACTATCAACCTTTTTTGGAGCTCTAATGAATTACAATCCTCCTACTCTAATCTAAGCAACTGAAAGCACTTGAACTGTAAACTAATCCTACTCAATCACATACAAGAAATCAAATCAGCAGACTGTAAATTCTAAATGCATGTCAAAACAGAGGAAATAAAGTGCTGCAAGGAAACAAGTATCAATACAAAGAAGAGGAGGTCTATTGCTCTCAGGTTGGGCCCTAACCTGAGAGCTATAGCTCCCTTAAAAGCTCAGAATTAGATCCAAATCTGATTGCCTTTATTCATAATCAAGAGTCTAATGTCATGCTAAAACTGGCTTACAAAAACAAACACCGAGCTGTAGCTCGTGCTCAGAAATTACAATATTACTTCAAAAGTTCAAAAAGCTCCTATCAAAGGCTATGGCCTTCATATTTATACACAATGAAGATCAAGCTGGCTTCCTCCATTCATGGAGCTTGGCTGTCCAACTGAAAGTCAAACTGTTGATCGTGTAGAATCCGTTGGCTGCCTTTAAGCTCGGTGGGGAGAGCTGTTGGAGCTCGGAGTTAAGGTGAAAATCACGAGGAAGGTCATCAAGACTGTGGAAAACCTCCCTATGAACCCGCAATGTCACCTTTGCTGTCTCCTTGTCTCCATTTGGATGGTCTTTTTCTCTCTTTAATGCCAAAAACCTGAAATCATCATGTATTAGCCACATAGATATAATGCCTGCCCTTCTTCCTACAAATAACACGAATATACTAAGAAATTAATGCATAAGTGATAAAAGATGAATGCTTGGGCAAGGTAAGTAGGCCAAATGAGCCCAAATTGTACCAAAAATTGGGGCTCATCATCACCCCCCAGCTAAAATATTTGCTCATCCTTGAGCAACTTAGTACAAATCTTCATCCTTCATTGCTTTTACTGCTTCCCTTACATCCCAAGCCTCTGTGGTAGTGTCCTCCTTGCTGGTATGAAACCCAACTTTCCTGTTCACCTCTTCCCATTGTTCACTGTCATCCTCCTCTGTGTTGCCTTCAGTCAACCCTAGCAGGAGTGGTGGGCTGAGTTTAAGGCCAATCCAGTTGGCCTGGAGGCTTTGCATGGATTTCTTGTAAAGGTCTACCCTTACCAAAGCTTCCCTCATCCGAGTTGGGGTATGGTACTCTCGGATTTTCAAACTGTCTGCCAAGGTATTCCATCTGCGTGTGCATGCTTGGGCAGCACTTTCTCCTAACAGTCTTTCCATGTCTTCAAAATGAGCTATGGCTTGGGCCTGTTGGTCCATAAATCTCAAGGAAGCTGTCGGATCAGTAGACAACTGTTGGTGTGCTGAGATGAGTGCAACCGGATCCTCTGGTTCTGCTCAAATGAACAGTGGCTCGCTCAATTCTCGGTTCATGATCGATTTTGCTTCAGCTGCTCTTTGATCCTCATGGTTCAACCATGAAGCGAACGCCATCAATTGCATATCACCCAAGGCAATATTGGGATCCCAGGAGACTTCATTAGGCAAAGCCAAATTGTGGAGGTAGAACTCTGCTAATTTGGCTTTGTCTTCTGACGAACTAGTACTGCACAATTCAGAAAATTGCTGTGGGTTTTGGATCTGAGAAATACCTCTTTGTGCCAAGGTATTTATTTGGAACTGCAGCCATTGATCTTTTAAGTACAAACCATAGGATTTTGTAGGTTGTCTGCACTGTATTGCCTCCATGGCCCAACTGGCCATGCAGGCCAATTGTGCTTCCTTTTGCTGCAGCTGTTCTTTTAGAGCTTGCACTTCAATTTGTGCTTGCTGTTCTGCTTCCTGTAGAAGTGTCATTGGCTCCTCAAGACTGGTGGTCAGCTCCTTTTTTCCTTGTTGTTCTTCTGTGGTCTCTTTGGAGGATGTACCTGCCCCTGCCCTTAGCTCCTGTAGCTGCAATCTCAGCTTCTGGTTTTCTTCCTGTAGAAGCACATGTTGGCAATTAGCCACATGTTTAGCCATGGCGAATTCACTCCTGACCTCCTTGAGTTGCTCTTGTAAGGGACCTATGTCCGCCACACCCGTTGACTTGGCGATCTGCATCCATGTGTGGGTACGGACTCTTTCTTCCTCCAATGCAAAAAATAGGGGTAAAGTAAATTTCTGCGGTATGATTTTGCCCGCCTCTAAAAATGTGTAGTATGAACTCAGACTAGGCTGAGGGCTAGGCTCTGGTATATGTACTCCTTCTGCCTCTTTAGGTGGCTCTACCTCACCCTCCCTTGGTGGTGCTGAGGGTCCTTCTCCTTCCCTCTTCTCCGTTTCCTGTAGCCGGGCGAGAGTGTCCTGTAGAACATTTTCAGCCTCCTATAGCTGAGCTTTTTCAGTCAACAGGTCTAACCTTTCTTGCCACGTATTTTTCTTTGGACTCCCCTTCTCATAGGTGACTGTTATCCTTGAGGGGGAGTTTTCCTTGGGAGAAGCAGGGGTATCTTCAATGACAATCGGGCTGCTGGACGAAGGCTGTGGCTTGCCCGTCTTTATCCTAACACTTCTTCGAGCTTTAAAGTATAGAGGGGTCTCCCTCTTTCTCTTTTCTTTTGGCCTAGGTGGCATGCTGAGGCCAGCTAGTACAGCTGCTACCTCCCTTGCTAGAATTTCCGCCTTCTTCTCCTTGGGTTTCACCTTTTCAGGGCTTCCTGTAGAAGACCCTATTTTAGCCAATTTCGGGCTTCCTGTAGAAGACCCTGTTTTGACCAATTTTGGGCTTCCTGTAGGAGACCCTTTCTCTGTTTTCGGGCTTCCTGTAGAAGCCTGTTTCTGCTTTCCTGTAGACACAGGTGTCACCACCTTGGCTTGCTCTGCTGCATTGGTTTTGCTTTTTGGTTTGGTTGTGGGTGCTGATGAGGTACTTGTGCTGATGTGGACCATCTCAGCTTTGTCCGTTCTGCTCTGCAACCTCTTTTCTCTTGCTGACAAGATGGGTGTGTCGCCTTTTTCTTTGTCATCCTTTTTCTCATGCTTCTTCTTTTGTTCTTTCTTCTGCACTGTGGTCAGGGTCTTCTGGCCTGTTTCCTTCTTTCCCTCGGCCACTGATTCTTTTTCCTCACTACTGGAGGAACCCGTTTCTTCAGTCAACATCCTTATGTCTCCATCTCTTGTCAAATTTCTGAATGATTCCCATGAGAGGGGAACTTTATATGAATGAAGCGCATCCTCCACAAGAAGCTTGATCAACCCATGGTGGGCTACCTGATCTGGTATGCCTTCCTTTAACTTTGTGGCACATTCAATTAGAGACTTTAGCAGGAAATAAGGAATGCTCAGTTTCTTTTCTACAGGAAGATCAATCTGGTGCCTCAATTCAATGAGCAACCGAAAGTGATATGCGTACACGATGCTAAAACGGCCTTCACAGGTTATATACTTCATGATTTGCAGGCTAACTTCATTCCATGGTGGCAGCAAACTGGTTCTACGCACCCCATTTTTGTCCTCCGAGAATTCCTCCTCAAGTGGAAAGAATTCTTTCTTGGCCTCCTGGCTCAACTTCCTTTCTTCCTTATCCCATGGCAAACCCATTGGAAGTTCAGTAATTCGACTGATATATTGCGGGGTGAGCTTGAGGCTTAGGCCCCTGAAGTTCACTGTGGCCAGTGTCTTGGATTTCGGCCTCAGAGCCTGCAAAAATTCTTCTGCCACTTCATTGTCGTAACCCTACAATTTGTCACAAAAAGATATCCATTGAACCCATGTGAAGAGCTCCACCACCTCCTTGTTTTCCCTTAACTTGGTTGAATTAGTGGGTTCTCGTCTAATAAACCCACCTGGCATGATAAAACAGTTTCCTTAACCAGAGGTGGTGATTGTGGAAGAAATTTGGTCTACTGAGACAGAGCGTAGAATTACGCTTCTGTCATGCACATAATCCACAAAACTTATCCTTGAGGAACTGAACACAGTTTAATTACCCTGACATCCTGTAGAATGACAGTATAGGCACAACAGACAACAATTTCACCACTTTTCTATGACCATACTGTGGACGACGATTCTGCCACCTTTAAAAACCAGTTGCATGAAGAGTTCAGGGCTACCTTTTTAATCTGCCACCTTTTTACGTGAGGCACCCGCCTTCCTGTAGAAACTGCGTTCCTGTAGAAGCAGCGTTCCTGTAGGAGCAGCGCGTGATTTTCGGGAAATACTGCAGTTGGTCTGCGCTCTGGGTGTGCTTCACAAGCGTTCTGATAGCCAAAGGCTCGGCGTATCGAACTACAGAAAGATCAGGATAGCCACTCGATTTCAAAACGGTGGTTGATAAATGCATGAGGGCAATCTAGCCGATTAGATTTTGAATCGGCGGAATCCGTGGCGCGGGGGTGAGCTGTCCCCGCCAGACCGTTGGGTGACGTCATCCCATCATTTGCCTGCGAGTTCCCTTGCTGCCGCATCAATTCCTGTAGATCTGTCGCCGCCTCTTCTGTTAAACTCGTTTTTTCCCGACGGGATTGCTCTCACGTGCGTGCTGCCCATTCTTTTTGTCATGGCCGCCACCCAAACATCCAACTAGACCATTAACTGGCCGACGTGGCCGGCCAAATGGCCATACGGCCACTCAACCCATTCACCTTTACACTTTGCAATCAATTCAAAGTAAAATTCATGCAATCTGATGGAAGGAAGGGTCGAGACACTTACCTGCGCGGATGCACACGATGTTTCTGTTTTTTGGATGCTGATGAGTGGATTTACCTGCTGCTGGCGAACTTACACAGGCCCGGAGGTCCATGTTTACAGGCTGCCGACGATGGATTGGATGCTTTGGTTGCATGCGCCCGCGTTTCATTGCATATGGCCGGCACTGTGAATGGTATCCACTCTAGCGGGCTTAACTGTTACAGGACTCTCGCGGGATGTCTTGTAACAGTTCTTCCTCCTTGGGTGCATGCTGCACGACGAAGGATCTGGCCTCACAATCACGCTCCCGGAGCTTCTGGATGACTGGGATGAATATGGTGTGAGATCTCCAGCGTTTTTTTATTTAAAATTTGCTTTTTCTTGAGAACTCATCGATCTGCTTTGCTGGTGCAGGTAACTTTGTTGCATGTCGACAAGGATGGCAGGACGAGGTGACAACAATGTGCAAGGGAGATAACAATAGCTTGCATGCGTCCAAACCGATCCTTAGTCGTTAGATCTCCTCACAAAATGGATTCTGGGCCGTTCTGAGCTTCTACAGGAAGTTTCCTGTAGAAATACAGAGCTTCCTGTAGAAAGGCTGCGTTTCCTGTAGAGAGTCCGCACCTTCCTATAGAAAATCTGCGTCCTCCTGTAGAAAATCTGCGTCTTCCTGTAGAAAATCTGCGTCTTCCTGTAGAAGACTCAAGCTGTAATAAAATTGCACATACCTTGGAGAAAATGAGTATTCTTGGAGGAGGTGCTGGTGAGGTGTCCTGACTGCATGATAAGGACCCTTGGCTTTGAGTTGAGAGGCTCCCTCTCCTCCATAGAACACCTGCAATCTGCATGCAATTTCACATGATAAACTTCTTGTCTTTGTCTTTCTTGTTTTTTTTCTTTTTTTTCTTTTTCTTTTTCTATTTTTTTTTGAAAGATAACAGGGGCACCTCAATGAGGTTTTCACCCTTGCCATCTGCCCTGAGCGCCTCAGAAAGGTTTTCACTCAAGGATCTTTTCCAAATTTTTCTCTTTTTTTTTTTTTTTAAAGACAATAGGGGCGCCTCAATGAGGTTTTCACCCCTACCACCTGCCTTGGGCGACTCAGAAAGGTTTTCACCCAAGGATCTTTATTATTAATTTTTTTTTCTTTTTCTTTTTTTTTTAGATTCTTCAGGGTATGCCCAAAGCAGATGCAGAACCCTTCTCTATGACCAACACTGCCTTCTCCATAGTTTTGATGAACTCTTGTCTTGAGAGGGGCTTCCTGTAGATATTCAATCGATGCCCATTGACAAGCATGGGGATGGCTTCCTCATCAATGGTCCGAATAAGAACAGATCCATTGTCATGACATTTTTCCACTGAATATGGCCCTAGCCATCTGGTTCTCAGCTTCCCCTTGAAATCTTTGTATGTGGAGTCATACAACAAAGCCCAATCTCCCGGCTGAAATTGCTTGTCATGGAGATGTTGGTCATGCCACACCTTTCTTTGAAGTTGAACCACTTCTGAGTGAAGGAGGGCCTGCATTCGGTGCTCATCCAGTCCATTCGGCTGCAATAACCTTTCTTGTTGTGCATGGCTGAGATCTAGGTCCAGCTGAGCTGCCATCCTCAACGTGTTGTATTCAAATTCAATGGACAGCAAAGCTTTCTTCCCATAGACCAGCTCATAAGGTGTGAAGCCGGTGGTGGTCTTCCAAGTGGTGTTGTAAGCCCATGTGGCTTCAACGAGGCGATCTGCCCAGTCCTTTCTGCTGCTGCTCACCACCTTAGTCAAGATCCCTTCCAATGCTCTATTGGTGACTTCCACCTGCCCATTTTCTTGAGGGTGATAGGGGGTGGAAGTCCTATGCTTGATCTTGTGATGAGCTAGTAGATCTTCAACCAGGTTGGAGGTGAACTGGCTCCCTTGATCGGTGACCAACTCTCTTGGATAGCCAAACTTATAGAAGATGTTTTCTCTTAGGAACTCAGCCACCTTTTCTTCTGTTGCTGCTTTGAAATCTTTGGTCTCTGCCCACTTTGTCAGGTAGTCAGTGCACACAATGATGTAAGACCTTTGCCTCGAAGGAGGGTTGATTGGGCCCACAAAGTCCATACCCCACTTCTCAAATGGCTCAAAAGTCACCTGAGGTTGGAGAGGCATCTCATCCCTTTGGGTCGGTTTCCCCATTCTTTGGCATTGGTCACACTGGCTGACATATCTTCTGACATCTTGATGAAGTGTGGGCCAATAGTAGTCGGCCTGCAGGATTTTGAAGGCAGTTCTCTTTGCTGCAAAATGCCCTCCACAAGGCGCATCATGACAGGTGAGGAGGATATCAAAGACTTCCTCCTCCCTTACACAACGCCTTAAGATATGATCGGGGCCAAGCTTGAACAGATTGCCCCCGATCCAAGTAAATGAGGCACTTTTTTTGATGATTCTGCTCTTCTCTCTTGAAGATAGGTGCGGAGGGAACTGTGTTGAAACAAGGTAGTTTGCTATATCAGCAAACCATTGAGAGAGTACTGAAATAGCAAACAGATGTTCATCGGGCATTTGGTCATCCACTGTTCCATCCTCATCTGCAGACAAATCCAATCTAGATAAAAAGTCAGCAACAACATTTTCTCTACCTGGTTTGTCAACAATGGTCAAATCAAACTGCTGCAATAAAAGTAACCATCTAATAATACGAGCATTCACATCTGGTTTATTCATTAAATATCTAATTGCAGCATGGTCTGTATGTACAAAGGTTTGATAGCCAGTGATATAATGTCGAAACTTGTTCAGTGCATGGACCACAGCCAAGAATTCTTTCTCGGTTACAGTGTAATTCAGCTCAGCTTTGGACAAGTTTTTGCTAACAAAGTAAATGGCATATGGAAGTTTTTGCTCAACTTGTCCTAAAGCTGCACCTATGGCTTTGTTCGAGGCATCAGTGTGGATGTGGAAAGGTAGGGCCCAGTTTGGACCTCTCAGGATTGGGGCTGACACCAACTTGTCCTTCAATTCATTCAAAGCCCTCTGACAATCGTCAGTCCATTTAAACTCCACATCTTTTGCCAACATGCCAAACAATGGTGAGGCTAGCTTGCTGAAGTCTTTAATGAATCTCCGGTAATATCCTACTAACTCCGAACATCCCTTACCTTTTGAGGAGGTGGAACCTTCTTGAAGAGAGCAATTTTGTTAGGATCCACCTGTAACCCTTGGCAAGAAATGGTATGGCCTAGCACGGTCCCTTCAGTCATTAGGAATTCACATTTTTTAGGACTAAGGGACAAGTTCATCTCAATGCATTTGGTTAGGACTTTTCCCAGATTGGACAATGCTTCCGGGAAGTTGGCCCCATAAGGAGTAAAGCCATCCATATAGATTTCCACTGCATCATGGACCAGCTCCGAGAAGATGCTTAAGACAGCTCTCTGGAAGGTAGTAGGAGCATTGCATAGCCCAAAGGGAAGGACTCGGTAGGCAAAGGTGCCCCAAGGACAAGTGAAGGTGGTCTTATCTTGGTCTTCCGGGCTGATTTGGATTTGGTTGTACCCGCTAAACCCATCCAGGAAAGAGAAGAACTTCTTTCCTGCCAGTCCATCCAACACTTGATCTATGAAAGGTAGAGGGAAACGGTCTTTCTTGGTAGCTTTGTTCAGTTCTCGGTAGTCCACACAGATTCTCCATTTCCCATCTTTCTTGGGAACCAACACCAGAGGGGACACCCATTCACTATGTGAGATGGGGTAGATGAATCCGGCATCCAACAGTTTTTGCAATTCTTCCTTGACAATGTCCTTAAGGGCTGGATTCATTCTCCTCTGGGGTTGCCTAACCGGCTTACAATCCTCTTTGATGTATATGTGATGGGTACAGTCCGAAGGATGGACTCCTTTCATCTCCTTATAGCTCCAAGCAAAAGCATCTAGGTGACTAGCCAACAGGCTACACAACTCCTTTTCCTGGGAAGGAGACAGGGAGGAGCTGATATTTAACGTTCTCTCAGGGCCGAACTCCACATTCTTGACTCTGGGAGTGACAGGGTTGGTTGTACAAAGATCCACTAAGGTGCTAGCTTGGGCATCCTCCACCAATTTCTCTAAGGATAGTGCACTGGAAGGTGGATTCTGGATCAAGGTCTCGATCAAGTCATCCTCGGTTGCGGGGTCTCTTCTAGTGGTATCTAGGGTGCACAGAGGTGATGAGTACACCTCGTCTTCCTCTCCTTCCTCCAACCAGAGTGGTAAGTCATGCTCTAAGGAGGGTTGGGCAGGAGGGTATAGGACTAGCTTCTTGGACATAGGACCATTTTTGATGGTCATATTTCCTGCACGGCAACTTATGTAAGCATCTGCAGTGGCTAACCAAGGCCTTCCCAAAATGAGAGGATATCCAGTAAGCTTTGCCTTGGGTTGCAGAACCAAGAAATCTGCAGGGTATTCCCAAGAATCGATAGAGACCAAGATATCCTCCACAATCCCTTCGAGAGTCACAATGGAGTGATCTGCTAATTGCAGTACTGTCGAGGTCTTCCTCAAGGAACCCTAAAGATTGAGTTTGAGCATGGTATCCCTGGTCATCACGTTAATGGCAGCCCCCAGATCAATCAAGGTGTGTGGTATGATGGTGCCATTGATGTGGACATCTACTACAGGACTTCCAGGATCTAGGTACTTTGGGCAGATGACTTGTCCTAACATAAGGTCAGACAGTTGTCCTATGACATTGATGGTTGAAGCATCTTTCTTCCGCCTGCCTGGGTGTTTGAAACACTTTTCCTTAACCAGTTTGTTGTATATTGGCACATCCTTGATGGCTTGGAGAAGTGGTATTTTTACACACAACTGCTTGAGCTCACCCAGAAACTCATCCTCCTCTGGGTTGGGTTGTGTGGTGGCTGTTAGTCTCTCAGGAAAGGGTGGAATAGCCTTTGGTTCACTTTCCTGTTTATCTTCCTCATCCTCTAGGGGAGGAGGTTGGCAATCTGGTAGAGTCTTTCCAGATCAAAGATTGATCTCCTAGATCTCCACAGCATAGGTAGGGCATGAGGTTTCCCCAGTGTCTACCTGTTGGGCCTGTCTATTGTTGGGGTTTGGGTTCGGTTGAGCAGGAATTTGAGGTTGCCTTGGAGGAGCAGGAGGTAATGGCTGAGGTTGGACTGGTGGTGGAGGCAAAATGGCGGGAGGAGTATTGTACTGGGGCCTCCACCCCGACTGAGGTGCATTCCACTAAGGCTGTGGCTGGGCATGTGAATGATATGAATGAGAAGTAGGTTGAGTAGGGTACTGAGGTGGATAAGACCATGGAGGAGGCATGGACCAGGAAGGATGAGCAGGGGGACCCCAGGAAGGCATAGGAGTCGATTGGTTAGGGCTGTAATAAGCTTGAGGTGCACCTTGCATCCCCTACTGGTAAGTTCTAGGTCCTTGTGGCCTCCTTTGGTTGAGGTAATAGAGAGGTTCAGTGGGAGCTTCTATCCCTTGGTACATGGCTTTAAACCCAGGTAAGGTTGAACACTGATTTGTGGGACAGTCCTCCTCACAAACGAAACATACTTCAACCGAATGCAATGGGCATTCGTTCTTAGGGTGTCTCCTTGTGCACCTAGGGCAGAAGACAGCCAAGGCTCTCTCAGCTTCTTCTTTCTTCTGTTGGATCCTTAATGTGTCCAGCTGCATGGCAATGGTCTGTCTCACCTCACTCTTAAGATCTTCTAATTGATTTGCAAGCTCATGTTTGGAGAAAGGGACACTAGTTGAGAGGAGGTTTCCTCTACCTCGTTTCCGTGCTGCCCTGGAGTGGTTTCTAAACACAGTCTTGATGTCCTCATAAGGCAGTTGGTAAATGTCCCCCCCATCTAACATGTGAAGGGTATCTAAGAGGTCTTCAGGGACTCCTCGGAGCAGGACCAACTTGAGGGATTCAGGGTCAAGTGTGCACCTGGCCTGCTTATAGCTAAGTTGGAACCTCTCCTCATAATCCTCTAAGGACTCATCATTTCCCATGGTCATCCGAAAGATTTCTCCCTTGGTTTCCTTGGACCTACAGTAATCCCTGTACTTGGTATTGAAAGCTTGCTGCATCTGAGCCCAAGTGGTGATACTATTCCCAGGTAAGCCCATGAACCAGCGTAATGCTGCATCCTTAAGAGTTGAAGGGAAGAGTTTCAGCTTTTGCTCATCTTCAGTATAGTCATAGGTTCTACAAAGCACAACAAACTCAAACAGGAAGGTATCAGGATCTTGAGTAGTCAGTCCATGGAAGTGAGGTAAGGCGGAGGGGCTAATGTTCTTCATTTTCATCTCTCCATTGGTCTCTCGGATGGGGAAGGCACCTTCTATTCTCTCATCTTCTCTTCTATTGTCAGCCATAGCTTCAGATGGGATGGTTTCTAATTCTTCTTATACTATGGGATCTTCGTATATCTCAGGAGGTTCACCTATAGGTTCTTTTGGATCACTGTCACCGAAGAAGAGAGAAGGGTGACTCAGTGATGTGGTGGGGGTGTTGGGTAAGAATTTGCCTGTTTTATCTCGATTCCTACGAGGCATGAAATGGAACGACTTTTTTTTTTATTGCTTTTGTTTTTCTGTGGTACCTGCAAAACTGAAACAGATTGATCTACAACTAATTATAAAGATGCAGAATTAAACTGAAAGCAGGAAAGAACTAATCTACTTTGCTCAAATGAAATTGCAGGAATGGAAATGCTAGTCTATGCTTTCAGAATTGAAACACTAATCTATGAAAGCAGGAAACACTAGTCTATGAAAGCAGGAAATGCTAATCTATGAAAGCAGGAAATGTCTATGCTACTTTTGCAGAATGGAAATGAAATAAACTACTTAGCAGAAGGCAAGAGTAAGAAAATAGAAGAAAAGCAACAATTACTAATACTCTGACGCTTCCCCGGCAACGGCGCCAAAAAGATGGTGGACTCTAGTATTGTAGCAATAATGCTACAACTCCTGGGGCTTCATATCTCTAATTTTATCAACCCGGTAGTTCGTACAAACTTGGAAGCGACGGTGCTGTATGCACAAGTACTAGCTCTTGTCGCAGCTGTCACTTGGTCAGCTGGCACAAGTCCTCTAGGGTTCAAGCGAACTTCTATATGCTCTCAGAAGAAGCTTTCTAAATGATGGACGAAGGATATCTCAAAGGAAATTAATCTACTTTGCAAAAATGAACTGAAAGCCAACCAAAACATGGAAACCCTAGTAAACCCTAATCTGACTAGCTTAATCTCTATGATGCAATGGTGGGAGTGCAAGTGTCTAAGAATGATGCCATTACTGCTAGTGATATGAAATGCATGCACTTAAACTACTTCCATTGAAAAGAACATTGTTTATGTATTTTTTCTTAAGTGGTTGGAGTGATTATGATTTTGTTCCTTATTAGGGTTTGGCTGTGCAGAGGTGGTGCGAAGGGAGAGAAAGCTTGGGAAAGGTCAGGAGGGCTAGGAGAGGTCCCAGGGGATCCCTAGCATCAGTCCACAGAAGTCCACAACGTTCAGGTGCTCGCCAACCGATTTTGCAGGCTTCTACAGGATGTCTGCAGGGGATCCTATAGGAAACTCAGGAATTCTACAGGAAGTCTGCTAACTTCTACAGGATGTTCTACCGTGGGAGTTTTGGGTGATGGTGAAGTGATGGAGCGGTATGGGTGGATAGGTAAGATGGAGATGGAGCTTGTGATAGCTCAGGGGCAGAGAACTAAGATGGAGAAAGAGTGCATGAAGTTGGTTGGTGGATAGAAGGATGGAAGCAACGAAAGGTCAAGAAAATGGAGCTACGTGGGCAATGGAAGAGTTGGAAGGTAAACGGGTTGAACAGAGGTCGAGTAGGTGGCTTTAGGCATGGTTAAGAAGAAGAAGAAGGAAATGGAATGATACTGAGCAGTGTAAATAAAACAAATTGCTTATGTCTTGCACCAAAAACAAGAATCCATTAACCTGTGCTACCTGTGCTATTAAACCAATGAACGGCAATGTAAATCGTGAAGAGAAGTCGTGCATGGAGTTGGAATGAAGAAGTATGGCTCAAGATCAGAGTGCATGGATGGATCTATAATTAAAATGATTGTGTTGCAGCTTGCATAAAAGTAAAAAAGACTGCGTTTTTTTGGTGGTTGGTACAGCCCACACCCCCAATCTCTAGGCAGAGATGGCAGCGAGTGCACTATCAACCTTTTTTGGAGCTCTAATGAATTACAATCCTCCTACTCTAATCTAAGCAACTGAAAGCACTTGAACTGTAAACTAATCCTACTCAATCACATACAAGAAATCAAATCAGCGGACTGTAAATTCTAAATGCATGTCAAAACAGAGGAAATAAAGTGCTACAAGGAAACAACTAACAATACAAAGAAGAGGAGGTCTATTGCTCTCAAGTTGGGCCCTAACCTGAGAGCTATAGCTCCCTTAAAAGCTCGGAATTAGATCCAAATCTGCTTGCCTTTATTCATAATCAAGAGTCTAATGTCATGCCAAAACTGGCTTACAAAAGCAAACACCGAGCTGTAGCTCGTGCTCAGAAATTACAATATTAGTTCAAAAGTTCAAAAAGCTCCTATCAAAGACTATGGCCTTCATATTTATACACAATGAAGATCAAGCTGGCTTCCTCCATTCGTGGAGCTTGGCTGTCCAACTGAAAGTCAAACTGCTGATCCTGTAGAATCCGTTGGCTGCCTTTAAGCTCGGTGGGGAGAGCTGTTGGAGCTCGGAGTTAAGGTGAAAATCACGAGGAAGGTCATCAAGACTGTGGAAAACCTCCCTATGAACCCGCAATGTCACCTTTGTTGTCTCCTTGTCTCCATTTGCGTGGTATTTTTCTCTCTTTAATGCCAAAAACCTGAAATCATCATGTATTAGCCACATAGATATAATGCCTGCCCTTCTTCCTACAAATAACACGAATATACTAAGAAATGAATGCAGAAGTGGTAAAAGATGAATGGTTGGGCAAGGTAAGTAGGCCAAATGAGCCCAAATTGTACCAAATTGTTTATGTATTTTTGCTTAAGTGGTTGGAGTGATTATGATTTTGTTTCTTATTAGGGTTTGGCTATGCAGAGGTGGTGCGAAGGGAGAGAAAGCTTGGGAAAGGTCAGGAGGGCTAGGAGAGGTCCCAGGGGATCCCTAGCATCAGTCCACAGAAGTCCACAATGTTCAGGTGCTCGGCAACCGAGTTTGGAGGCTTCTACAGGATGTCTACAGGGGATCCTACAGGAAACTCAGGAAGTCTGCTAACTTCTACAGGATGTTCTACCGTGGGAGTTTTGGGTGATGGTGAAGTGACGGAGCGGTATGGGTGGATAGGTAAGATGTAGATGGAGCTTGTGATAGCTCAGTGGCAGAGAAATAAGATGGAGAAATAGTGCACAAAGTTGGTTGGTGGATAGAAGGATGGAAGCAACGAAAGGTCAAGAAAATGGAGCTACGTGGGCAATGGAAGAGTTGGAAGGTAAACGAGCTGAACAGAGGTCGAGTAGGTGGCTTTAGGCATGGTTAAGAAGAAGAAGAAGGAAATGGAATGATACTGAGTAGTGTAAATAAAACAAATTGCTTATGTCTTGCACCAAAAACGAGAATCCATTAACCTGTGCTACCTGTGCTATTAAACCAATGAACAACAATGTAAATCGTGAAGAGAAGTCGTGCATGGAGTTGGAATGAAGAAGTATGGCTCAAGATCAGAGTGCATGGATGGATCTATAATTAAAATGATTGTGTTGCAGCTTGCATAAAATTAAAAAAGACTGCGTTTTTTTGGTGGTTGGTACAGCCCAAACCCCCAATCTCTAGGTAGAGATGGAAGCGAGTGCACTATCAACCTTTTTTGGAGCTCTAATGAATTACAATCCTCCTACTCTAATCTAAGAAACTGAAAGCACTTGAACTGTAAACTAATCTTACTCAATCACATACAAGAAATCAAATCAGCAGACTGTAAATTCTAAATGCATGTCAAAACAGAGGAAATAAAGTGTTGCAAGGAAACAAGTAACAATACAAAGAAGAGGAGGTCTATTGCTCTCAGGTTGGGCCCTAACCTGAGAGCTATAGCTCCCTTAAAAGCTCAGAATTAGATCCAAATCTGCTTGCCTTTATTCATAATCAAGAGTCTAATGTCATGCCAAAAATGGCTTACAAAAACAAACACCGAGTTGTAGCTTGTGCTCAGAAATTACAATATTAGTTCAAAATTTCAAAAAGCTCCTATCAAAGGCTACGGACTTCATATTTATACACAATGAAGATCAAGCTGGCTTCCTCCATTCATGGAGCTTGGCTGTCCAACTGAAAGTCAAACTGCTGATCCTGTAGAATCTGTTGGCTGCCTTTAAGCTCGGTGGGGAGAGCTGTTGGAGCTCGGAGTTAAGGTGAAAATCATGAGGAAGGTCATCAAGACTGTGGACAACCTCCCTATGAACCCGCAATGTCACCTTTGTTGTCTCCTTGTCTCCATTTGCGTGGTCTTTTGCTCTCTTTAATGCCAAAAACCTGATATCATCATGTATTAGCCACATAGATATAATGCCTGCCCTTCTTCCTACAAATAACACGAATATACTAAGAAATGAATGCATAAGTGATAAAAGATGAATGGTTGGGCAAGGTAAGTAGGCCAAATGAGCCCAAATTGTACCAAAAATTGGGGCTCATCAGATTCCTCCACAACCTCAATGATGCTTGTTGTGAGCATCTTGTCTAGCTCTAAGTGAACCTTCTCCTTATATTTCAGATTGTGACGGTAAGGCCTTTGCTTAACTGACTTTGCATCGAGCTTTAACGTAATCTTCGTCATACCTAGGTCCCTGATTATCCCCTTTAGATTCATAAGCTTGGTAGGGAATAAATACTGGTATTCGTGGAGAAATTCAATGACCTTATCCACCATTGCGTCATCCTAGTAGTCTCAAATATTTGTAAATTTGGGTTTTGTCTTCATACCAATGTTTACTTGTTTCGTTTTCAATGGTGCGGTTATATTAGGATTCTCAATCTGCGGTCCTTTAACCTTGCGGTGACCTGTTTTTGGAATGTTAATCTTCTGTGGATCCTCATCTTCTTATTCTACAGTCACGTTATATCATTCCAGTACATGATTTAACTAAGTAGCCTACTCAGGCTGAATAAGGTCTAAAGGATCGTGTCGTATTGTAAAGATTATTGCTTTCACTTCTTGTAATGCCTCGTTAATATAGTCAAACCTATCTTCAAAACTGAATGTCATTATGAATCGCTTGGCAGAATATCCCATTCATTTGTACCATTGTAGAGCTCTGTTTCGATGTACCAATTCATTGGGACAACATCCAGAGTGTGACAAAACAAGTTCACCCATT
Source organism: Pinus tabuliformis (assembly GCA_031772625.1). Classification (NCBI taxonomy): domain Eukaryota; kingdom Viridiplantae; phylum Streptophyta; class Pinopsida; order Pinales; family Pinaceae; genus Pinus; species Pinus tabuliformis. Next base: position 498,864,534 of record CM062812.1, on the reverse strand, counting down.
CAGGTTGGGGCTTTTCTCCATAAGCCTGGGCCCATTTGGCTAGATGCGTGTGGGGATCATCCTGCCCATCATACTTTTCTGTCATTTGCATCTTAGGATTCCCAAATCATGTCCTCATCATCCTCTTACATTCGCGCCAATCATCAAAGCTTCCCTTATGCGTACCCCACCATATTGTGGGCATAGCGTGCAATGCCCAGTCCAACGCTTGGAAGCGTAGCTTTTCTAGTATTTACCTTTCAAATGAATCCAAAAAGATATATACTCATTCATACCATCATAAGTAGGCATATTTCTTACCTTTGAGGACACACAACGCTATGATTGGGACATCATGTTGCAATTCAACGTAGTCACTTCATGTAATCGATTCTGCTAGCGTTCTAACTCTCCATCAGATACTGAAGTGCAGGAACTCTCACGATCCTAGGTAATCTTCCCATCCGCTTTGGAATTCACACAATATTTATCTCATGTCATTATCTTATAGATACAACCCAAATTATCATTACTCTCGTAATCGCGGACTAGTTCAGTATAGCGCGATCCCTTAGCAGGATCTAAGGGTACTATTACGCATAGCGATTTCTTCTCAAAGATCATCTTCCACTTCTTTAGATTGATTACCCCATTCATGTCAGTAGCCCAGTCAATTCCCAATAGCACAAGATAGGGATTATTTTCATCCATTATCTCTATTACTTCAAACTCATCCAGTGCGGTTACACCTTCAATATCCATAGTCAACCCCTGCAGCCACCCCATGGGGATGATCTTCTACTAATTGGCCATCCTTAGCTGAATTGGAGACCACTACATCACGTATCTCCCCATTCATTCCCAAGTCTACTTTGGTAGGATGTTCGCATCTGACCCCAAGTCCAAAATAACCTGATCCATTTCATACTCTCCTATCTGCGCGGTCAGTCTCATCTCCTATCCCGTTCTTGTTTTATGCTTTCCAATCTTTCGTACTACACACGGCTCAGCCTTCATGGTTCCAGTGCATCTATTGATGAGCTCTTGTAACCCTTTCACAGCCTTACTATCGCGCAATAACTTCATACAGGTCTCCAAGAAAGTTGTGAGCATAGACGTGTCCATCTCATGCTCAGGCTTATCCATGCTTCCTAAGGTGGAGGCCTCGGTGAAGCTCTTCTTAGCTCCCATGAAGGTTTCACATGCGCACTCCAAATCAAATTCAGCCTCCTTCGCTGGAGCTTTGCGAACCCATGTACTGTCTTCTGGCTATTTCCGTTTTTCATCTCCTGTCGTGATTCCACTTCTGAGAACATATTTACATTTGGATCCTCTTCAAATGGTTCAAATCTTATCATCTACAAGTTCTGAGTCAGCGGAGGGGGTATCACCCCTTTTTCATTTATCCTAGCTGTCAACATAGGACAGTCTTTCGTTTCATGATCAAACAACGTGCAATACTTGCATGACGGACGTGTTGGGTTAGTGAAATCACAGGCATAGTGTCCTAGTCCTTCACAATTGTAGCAAATCAACTATCCTTGACCTCTACCAGGTCCTTCTTTGCCTCGGCCTCATCCACACCATGAAATCCTATCTGTGCAATCCCTGCACTCTGGTCAGGAGGCCACGTTTGTACCTGAACTCTATAGGCGGAAGTTCTATCCATCATCAATTCATAACTCCTACAATTACGCTCATCATTCCCTACCGACCTACAAAAGTTACAGAACAATTGTTGCAGTGTCTGTACAAACCTATGCAACAAATGATAGTTATCTGTGGCATGTTTTCTTGCTACTTGATAGATAACGCACCATAATGCAGGCCCCGCACTAGGTCCACTTGAGATTATAGCCTTAAAGGCATCGTTCCTTCTCCTACAATATAGTTTACAAAGACCATGCAATGGTACTTGTCATGCCCCTGACTCTTGCAATTCAAGCACCATACCTCCTTGTGCACCTCTAGTCGAATCATCCTATCCTGCTTCAGACTTTGCATCTCAAGGAATATGTTCTTCAGCTCCACATGGATCTGTTGAACCCCCAGGGTTGGACCTTACATTAGAGTTTCATGTAGTCATATGGAAATATCCAAGGCCTCCACCTGAGTGGTTATCTTCTTCTGTGATAGTGCGACCCTTAAATGTGGCAGTAGTAAAGACAAAAACCACTCGCGATGCTTTCTATCTATCAAATTCATGTTGGATTCACAGATTGTACACTTCAACCTTTGATATAATTCCCAAGGCATCTCGCCTAGTTGCATCGTGATTTATTTGAATCCCACAATAAACTGTGCCTCAGATTTAGGCCTATTGAACTCTCTATTTAGTACTATTTAGATGTGTGCCACTCTAGCATTCGGGTTGTCATTAGAGTACTCGATATACCAGGTTAGTGTACGATCTTGCAAAGCACTAACCAATGTCGCTTTATTTATATGATCATTTGTAACACCTTAAGCTTCCCATACAAATTTCACAACAAACCAAAATTGGTTCAGGTCCTCATTTCCCAAGCCTTTGAACAAAGGCATCTTCACTAAATTTTCCATACCGAACTGCAGTGGAGGCGGTACAGGTGAAGTCATAGGTGATGGTGGTGAAGTCAGAGGTGGTGTGGGTGGAGGTGGTATTTGTAGGAATCCTTGTCTTATTAACTGAATAACAATTCACAGAGAAACCTTTGCTATCCCTTCCTCATCACCTCGTTGAGGTGATATCAATGGACTATACTCCCAACCCTTTTTTCCTTTGTTCTTGTAATTTTTTCCGCTTCGTGTAGTTCCAAACATCAAGGTAGCTACGTAACCCATTTTTCACACAATAGCATTTTAATCCAAGTATTCAAATATTTCACATACTTACCTCACGGTCCTTTGAAAAAGTGTCACTCTGCCTCATTTTAGTTGACTGAGGTGTTGACCGTGAACTCAGTCACAAACCCTCCTATGACACGATCGAGCCAATGATTGACTACATGGGCGATCGTGTCCTCATATGCTTCAAATTTATGTACTAGCTTCAGGGTCCAAACAATAGGACCATCAAGTTTCCACCTTCCTTAACTGTTTGCTAGCTTCGCGATCCACTCATATAGCTCAACCGGAAAGGAGAAAAAAAATATTCTGTGGATCTCTATGTATAGGTATTTGTCCAACCACCGTTCCTTTATCAGTCGCGGGTTTCTGTTCTCCTGCTCCGTGAATTCATGGAAGTTCCTATCCAACCAATCTCCAATCTCGTTCTTAGTTGGATTCTAGTGATACGAAATCACACATCTCTTATGAAAATTCTGGTCCTGGCAACAAAACCCTTTGTTAGCTTGAGGGGGCCTAACCTAGCTTCAACATTAATTACCCAAACAAATTCCTACACTAATGGCCCTTTCGGCATCAGCTCGCGGAGCGTAGACTGAAGTCTCACCCGAAGAAGTATGGGGGGATGCTGGAACCAAGTTTCCACACCCTCAGATGATTGTGATGTCATTTGATTCCTTCTATCCCTGCCCTTTATTCTGTCCTTCAATACCTCCATGAAAGTGTATGATCAGCCTTCGCACAGGGTTCTTTTCTCTAGGGCTTTCAGGATGAGCCCTTTATTTTGTCCTTCAATACCTCCGCGAAAGGGTACAATTGGCTTTCGTGCAGCCATAGCCTACTTCTCAAGTACTTTTGCGCTGCTATGGTAGCGTGCTGTTCAGATTCCCCTATTAATCTAATTGACTTTCTTATCTTATCAAACAATTATAGTTAACACCGCGTAAAAATATATTCGTAAATGCATTCAGTTATTCAATGTAATGGAATTCATTCGCGCATAACCTAAGAAATTCATATATAACATATCAAGATGCATCAATAGAACAAAGCCAGAAGAATTGTTGAATATTTCTCTTTATTAATATCTTCCAAGTGTTTACAAACTCTATCCGCCCTGCGCACATAGATATAGGGGTCTGCGCACTCAGATGCAAATCATCTACCTCAAGCCTCTACGGACTCAGATGTAGATCATCTACCTACGCTACAACCCAAGACTTAGACTTCTTACTTCAAAGCTACGACTCTCTTATATTGTGTGTCTCTAACTACTTAGAGTTTAGATCTTTTTATACGATCCCATGGTCTGCGGACCATGGGTAGATCTCTTAAATCTGACCTTACTTTACAAAAATAAGGGTGGACTACCCTTTATGACACATGGCACCTTCACACTCTGCGACCACAAAATGCAGAGAATTTACAATTTTATTACAAAATTTGACTCATAAATGGGTTTTTAGCCCCAAAAATGCCCTTGGGGGATCTCGCTCCCAACACCAGGATTTAGCGGGAGAAGAGAGAAAAATTTAGGTTCTGCGCATTAACTGATGTAGGTTTGGAAGGGTCCGGAAAACACCCAGGTCTGTCAACAAACACACTAAATAAGGCCACAAGAAAATCGTGGCTCAAATTGGAGCAGGGAGGGGGACCACCCACTCTGATACCATGTTAAACACATATTGATAAAGGACATAAGATATGAGAAAATAAGTATTAACTACATTTATTATTCGTAATGATATACATTTCTACATTTTACATGACCATTGGATTCACCTTCCAAGGTCTCTTGGACTCCAATGATTGCTCAACTTCCATAGCATAACCCTTGGTAGATTAGGTTTCCAACAATGTATATATGTGTGTGTGTGTGTGCGCATAATCTTGGGAGGGATAACCACCCGTAAATCCTTCTAAGTATCAAAGGTATCCCCTCTTGATACATTTATGTATATGTTTGTAAATACACTTAGTAGGAATTTACTATGTATCATGTGTTTTCCCCATTGATACACAGATATATGTATTTATTAAATAATTCCCATATTTCCCTAGTCTGAACACTTCGTAACATGTTCGAGGAAAGGGGGAAATCTAGGGTTAGGGACACGAAGATGATGTCATGGTGACATGATCTTAGTGTGATGTTGAGGTGATGTCATCTCACTGCCTCGAGGTTTTGGACCTTCGGGGTGGAATATTTTGCACAAGTTACGAAAGTTTGAGGAGTGAAGGGAGCCAAGAAAGAGAGTTGGGTAGCAATGAAAATTAACAAAGAACTCTCAGACCTTAGTCATGACCCCCCCGCCTCCAACATGGTAAGGTTTGTAACACCCCCTCCTCACAGGTCCAACCAAGCAACCGACCAACCTGGGTAAACATGCGACATGACAGGCTACTATAAGGAACTCAACCTCCTTGGTGACCTTAAGCAAATGGAATCGACGAAACACCTTAAGCAAACCCATCTACATCAACAACACATCTTCGGGAGACATGTTAACCACTCAGATATCCTGTCCCTAACTCCCACTGATTTTTTAAGCCTTTTAACCCCTATTTGCTCTCATGTTATAGGCATGGCATGATCAAGAAGCCAAAGTCGCTCTGAGAGGCCTATGTGCTAGCGTCCCTAGACTCCTTTTAGTAGACCTGTGCCAACGTCCCAAATATTTGAACCACTTTTCTAGCCCAGAATCCCGACCTCTACCCAAGACTTGTTATAACCTTTAGAATCCATCAAAGACATGATGACAATATAAAAAAATAAAAAATCAACCTGAGGACTAGGCCTGGGCATCCCCAACCAGGACTGACATCCTGTCAAACAATTGGCATTAATGCAAACTACAAGTCTATGATACAAGATAAAGCATGAATGTCTGAAAGAACTTATTAAACTTAACGAGAAGGATCACCACCTTCTCCATTGAACTGTTATATCATCAATTAGGTTTTTCATCCAGCCATTTAAAAATAACAAGTAAAAACATGAAATAACCATGACATGAGCTAGTCATATAACCATGCTTATAACCAACATAAAAGCATATAAATATAAGAGATATGACAACCATTAATTCCACATATAAACTAGTGCAAAATTAAGAGAACTTAGCTTTTATTAATCATAGGTAATTCTACCAGGTTCAGGACTTCCACACACCACCCAACCCTAGACATGGCTGAACCAAATATCTCTTTCAGCTAGTCGCCCCCATGCCATATTCTAAGCATGAATGTGGGATCTCATTGAACAACCAATCCAAGAACAACCAAAGGAATCTAGATGTCAAACCACATCCACCCTCGCCAAATTGTGATCACACCAAAACCAGTGCTTCGATCGCAACCAAACCGAACTTGAAATGCCATCCATAATCCATCACTATCCTTGAGGATTTTTTCTTCTCCTTGTCTCTTAGGATTTACAACAATCCAATCCTAGATCACTAGGCCCTAAACCGAGACTATTCTCTCAAGATTTACCACAATCCAAACCCTGGATCACTAGGACTTAAATTGAGACTTCTCCCTCAGGCTTTACTGAGTATCCTGCCAAAATCGGTCACGGGATTCCTAGGCATTTGGGAATGAAACTTGAGACCACCTCCACCCTGGATTCTGAAATCATTTGGCAAACCAAAGCCCAAAACTGAGATAAACATCACAACATACCATGGCAGCTAGAAAAAGGCAACGCTAGGCTGAAAACCACTGTCACAACCCGAAAAAACCATGCCGCTGGCAACAAGAGAACCATACACCAACATGCAAGGCCATGCGTGTGCAAACCAGCTAGGAAATCAAACATGCAAAAGGTTACCTACATGTATTCTTTTTGAAGCTACTTTATCCTTCTTTTCCTTCCTTGATCCTTGCTTTCCTTTCCTTTCCTTTCCTTTCCTTTCCTTGCTCTTCCTTCCTTAATCCAAATCTAGAGTGCTCAAAGAAAAAACTAAGTGACCAAGAGTGAGAGAGAGAGAATAATGAGAGAGCTCCAAACTTGAACTAACAAAAGGTTAACAACTAATCCTGAGAAGCCTTTTTATTAATGAGGCCTCTATTTTCTTGATTTTCCACTATTTTACTTCATTTTCGTCCTCACATGCAGCTTGTGACCTTTCACCTTACTTTTCTCCTAATTTCCTTTATTTTCATGAATAGATGCACCAAAAATCCATTTTTTCCTTTTAATGCCTTTGCCATTTTTCCTTAGCCAAAACACACATCTAGTGATGCCCACTAGGATATCTTTGCCCAACATTCAGCTTGGAATAAGTGTCCCTTAACCTTGGTTTTATTTTGCCTTTACTAACTTTTATTACATGAACTTTTCACCAGGGTTGTTACAGAAGCCTCCCCTTTGGGAACAACATCCTTGGTGTTAATCCACACCATGACCTCAACAAAACCACTAAAAATAAATCATATTACCCATGGAGCTTTATGACTTAGCTCGTTGCAGTATTTACAATGATGGACATGCTCAAAAGGAAAAAATCATGATAACATGACAAGGTAACAACCATAATAACATGACACCCATACCATATATTGGAGGTTTATAACCTAGGTCGAGGATATATGTACATCCATATACATATACATATATATACCAAAACATCAACAAAACATATGCCAAACATATACCAACATCAAACCAAAACTGCTTTGCCTCAATCGGGAAACAATGAAGGATACAGGGACTGCATCTGATGCACCATCTCCCATTTAGGTTCTTTAGGCCCAAAGTGCTTTGACTACACTTTAAATTTCTCTATGGATCTATCCATGAGCATGAGATGTTTCCACTACAATATACATTGAGGCTCCGTCTGGAACTCTCCTTCTTTCTCCACCTGTAATACAGACTAATCAATAACATGATCAACATACTTTATATACTTCTTAAGTAATGAAATATGGAAAACATCATGGACTTTCACTTTTGGACGAAATTCAGGTCGATAGGCCACCGGTCCAATCCTCTCGAGGATCTCAAAAGACTTGCAATACAATGGTGTCAACTTGGAACATGAACCAATACTCAAAGAGATTTTCTTAGGCTTGAAGCACAAAACACATGCTCCCCAACTTCAAACTCCTTAAACACCCTGTGCTGATCCACATAACTCTTCTGTCTATTTTGTGATACATTTATATTCTTCTTCATAACCTACATTTTCTACTCCATGTCTACCAACATATCTGGTCCAATAAGTACGTTGCTCACTCGATCACTCCAGTTGATGTGAGTGTTACAACTCTTCCCATACAATTCTCGATAGGAATCATCTTCAATGACTCTTGATAACCATTGTTGTATGTGAACTCAACCAATGGAAGATACTCCTCCCATTTCCTCTGCTACTGCATCACATACATCCTCAACATATCCTCCAAGATCCGGTTGACCCTCTCCATCTTTCCATTTGTCTTTGGATGATAAGCTATATTGAAGGCCAACTTTGTACCCAAGCCTACAAATAGCTCCTTCAAAAACTTGGAATTGAACTTTGCATCCCTTTCTGACAAAATCTTCTATGGAACACCGTGCAGTCTCACTATCTCTCTCATGAATACCTGTGCTACCTCTCTTGTTGAATATTTAGTATTTACTAGAATGAAGTGAGACACCTTGCTCAACCTGTCGACCATGCCCATAATAAAATCATGTTGCCTCACTATCCTTGGAAGAACTATATTGAAATCCATGGAAATGACCTCCAATTTCCATTCCATAATCACTATATGTTGTAGTAAAGTACCTAGATTCTTACATTCTTCCTTGACTTGCTGACAATCTAAGCATCTAGCCACAAACTCTACCACTTCCTTCTTCAGATTCATCCAATAGTATAACTTGTTCACCATTGTCAATGTCTTCCAATATCCTGGATGACCCGATTATGGCTCGATGTGAAACTCCCTTAGGATAAGATTCTTGAGTTCACTGCAATTCAACACATAAATCATATCTCTAAACCTCACTAACCCATCTGTCATTAGATGATATTCTCCATCCCAACCAACTATACTTGTACCTACACCTGTACCTATACCTCCACCTGTACTTGTGCTTTGTTGTAGCCTATGCATAATATCCATGTATTTTTCATCCCAATGTCTTACCCGCAAAATCCTATCTTGTAACTCTGTACCATAACAATTGATAGCTGCTATATGATTTACCTGTACTGTCATGATAAGAGAATCTACAACCTGATTCTCCTTCCCTTAGATGTATCTGATCTTGAAGTCGAGCTCACTAAGGGTAGCCAACGATCTAGCTTTCTTGGCATTTAGATTCAGTTGATCAAACAAATACCTCAACCGATTGTGATCACTCATCAATGTAAACCTCTTTCCTATAATATAGTGTCTCCACATCTTCAATTCATGTATAATTGTTGCTAGCTCAAGATCATGCGTTGGGTTGTTCTTCTTGTGCTCATTCAGTTTCTGTGACTCATAGCACACCACTTGTCCTTCTTGCATGAGAACTTGTTAAGCCCCTATACTACTAGTGTAACCCCTTATTTATTAGTGCAACCCCCTTATTATATTTTTGTACCCACATTGTTACTATTGTGCCCCATAGAAGCCCACTATTGTTATTATTATGCCCTTACATTATTATTGTTATGTCGGCTCTGACTATATTATTACTCCTTAGATTCCTATATATAGAAAGGAGGTCTTGTCATTTGTATCATCGAAGAATTGTTCATTTATGCAATGGAAAGGAGGTTGGCCCCTCGAAGAGGCTAAATTCTAAGGCATTGATCTACCTTTTCTATCTTTTTGTGAGCTGGATTCATAACATTTGGTATCAGAGCTTTGGATTCTAGGGTTTCGCTGCTCCAAATAGGTCATCATGGAATTTTCGCTATGACTTTTATTCTGTGATGTTTCAGAAGCTAAAGAAAAAACCCATTTGAGACGAAATTGTGCTAAACCTAGGATCTAAATTTCAAAGCTTTTCACTCTATATTTGCGGAGATATGATCTGAGGAAGTTGGTCTTTCTGTAGACTTCTGAATTACATGCCAAACAGGTGACCTGGGGAAAATCATCATAACTTTCTCTCTGAGAATTGGATTGAAATTTCATAAGAAGGTAAAGAAAGAGGACAGAATGTAGTTTCTTGTATATATTTTTCAGAGCCAAAAGGTCAAAACAGGGACACGTGGAACGTCGTACAATTTTGCTCTACTGAACTGGTATATAATTAGGTCACTGTGGGAGATTTGGCATAACTCTTCCTTGGAGAATCCAATTTGGATTAGACTCATGGCATTGGAAAGAGGACATAGAGGGCTACTGCAGACCGTAATTTCAGAACTAGAAGATCCAAAATTACAAAGTTACAGTCATTTCAAGATCGAGCTCCTAAAATCAAGAAAAAGTGAGATGAGGAAGTTTGATGGCAAGGATCCGGTAAATTTGATACTACAGATGGAGAAATATTTTGATCTACATGGTGTACCACATTTAAAAAAGGTATTTATTACATCTTTATATTTAGAACCAAATCAATTTTTATGGTATAAAGGGCTTTGTTCTCGTAAAATCCTTGTTACATGGTCAATTTTCACGGAGGAAATGAAAACGCATTATGGGGATACAAAGAGAAACACCTTGTTTAGCCAATTGATAAATCTCAAACAAAAGTGTTCAATGGAAGAACACATTGAGGACTTTCAAAAATTGAATATAAGGGTAAATGATATTCCAAAGAAGCAAAGGATTGATGTCTTCATAGGTACTTTAAAGGACAACATTCAACATGAGCTTCGTCTTTGGGAACCTGATTCATTAGAGAAGGCATTCAAGTGGGCAAGAAAAATTGAAAGTGAAATTATGGAAACAATGAATCCAACCACTCACGACTATAATTATGGAAGTTTTTCTTCTCCTGGACTTCCACAACCTACAAAGGTGACACCACAACAATTGGAAGAAAAAAGAGAAAAAGGCCTTTGTTATAATTGTGATAGCAAATTCACTAAAAGTCATAAGTGTGTTGAGAAGAAATTATTTTACATAGATTATGAAGAGGAGGAAGAAAAGGATCAAGAAACATCAAAAGAAGAGTGTACACATTAGGAACCAACCCCAGAGAAAGAAGAAATGAATCCGACCATATCTTGTAAAGCATTGGCAAGAATTACCACTCCTCAAACTCTCAAGATAGAAGGACATATCAAGAAGAAAAAGGTTCTAGAAGTGAAAGATCACATCGAGAAAGAAGAGATGAATCCAACGATATCTTGTAATGCATTGGTTGGAATTACCACTCCTCAAATTATCAAGATAGAAGGACATAACAAGAAGAAAAATTTTCAAGAAGTGAAAGATCACATCGACCATCAAGAAATGAATCCGACCATATCTTGTAAAGCATTAGAATAAATTACCACTACTCAAACCCTAAAGCTAGAAGGACAAATCAAGAAGAAAAAAGTTCAAGCAGTGAAGGATCCCATCGAGCATCAACAACAAGTTCTCCAACTTTTAAAGGATAATGCCACTTTGGTGTAAAAACGAATGAAACAACTGGTAGATCAACATCGCAGTGAAAAATGTTTTGGTGTAGGTGATTGGGTATTTTTACGGCTACATCTCAAGCAAGCTATTTATGAGAAGGAAGTGTTGGTGATACTACATGCACTTAATAAATGACGACCTTACCCAATGGGAAGACACTTCAAGGTAAAAATGGATCATGATAGTCTTAAATACTTTTTAGAACAAATACCATCTATAGAAGAACAAAAAAATTGGGTCACAAATATATTGGGTTATGAGTTTGATATCATCTATAGAAAAGGGAAGCAACATTTTGTTGCAGATGCACTCTCAAGAAAGGATGAGGATGTGGAAGCATTGCTTTGTGCTATTTCTATTATCCAACCAGATTGGATAAATGAAGTAAGGGATGAATGGAAGAAGGATGAAGATGTGTGGCCACTCATTCAAAAGTTGCAGAAGATCCCAATTCAAACAATATTGCCAGAACTTGAAGAGGAAGGAAAAATCATATTGGAACCTGGAGCAGTCACAGAAGCAAGAACCCGACAGCTACGAAATCGATCAATTTCAAAGTATCTCATCAAGCGAAAGAACTTACCTGCTAAATATTCCACATGGGAGGACAAGAATATTCTACAAAAGCATCAAGAACTACTCAAGCATTGAGGACAACACTTTTTGAAGGAGAGGGGCCTGTTATGCCCCTAGACTACTAGTGTAGCCCCTTATTTATTAGTACAACGCCCTTATTATATTGTTGTACCCATATTGTTACTATTGTGCCCCATAGAAGCCCACTATTGTTATTATTGTGCCCTTACATTATTATTGTTATGTTGGCTCTAATTATATTATGACTCCTTAGAATCCTATATATAGAAAGGAGGTCTTGTCATTTGTATCATCAAAGAATTCTTCATTTATTTAATGTAAAGGAGGTTGCCCCTTCGAAGAGGCTAAATTCTAAGGCATTGATATATCATTTCTATCATTTTATGAGTTGGTTTCATAACCGAGCTCCTCGAAGTCCTCTCTTGCAAGCATCTATACAGACTACTAACCCCTTCTCCGGATCAACAATATCTAGCAATGGTTCATGTATCAACAATTGCTTAAGATACTCAAAACTAGCCTCACATTCTTTTGTCCATTCAAACTTCTTACATTTCCTCTGTAATGATGTGATAGGATATGAAATGCATGAGAAGTTCCCGATGAACCTCTTATAGGAACCTACCAATCCCATGAATAATCTCACCTCATCCACATTTTTAGGATCTACCCACTCCATAATGGCCCTTATCTTTTTAGGATCTAGTGTTATGCCATCCTTGGAGAAAACATGCCCCAAGTAATGTACCTTAGTCTGAAATATGATACACTTGCTAACTTTATCATTTAACTGATGTGCTCTTCGAAACCTCAAGACTGTTGTTAAGTGCTTGGCATGTTCTTCCTCATTCTTAGAATATACTAGTATGTCATCAATGAATACAATAACAAACTTGTCTAGATAAGGACACAACACACTGTTAATCAAACACATAAATTTAGTTGGAGCATTAGTTAAACGGAATGGAACAAAATCAAACTCATAATTCCCATACCTTGTCCTAAACACAGTGTTGAAGATATCTTCTTCCTTGATGCGTACTTGATGATATCCCGATTTCAAGTCGGTCTTAGAGAATATTGCTACTCCCTTCAACTAATCGAACAAATCACCAATCCTTAGAAATGGGTACATGTTCTTGATCATTACTTTTTTCAACTACTTGTACTCAATCCACAATCTAAGAGTACCATCTTTCTTCTTCATGAACAACATTGGTGCACTCCAAGGTGATACACTTGGCCTAATTTATCCCTTGTCAATCATATCCTTTAACTGCAACTTCAACTCTACCAGCTCAGGTGTGCTCATCCTGTAAGGTGCTTTTGATGTCGAAGCTGCCCATGGTACCAAATCAATAGAAAAGTCTACCTCCCTATGAGGTCGAAACTCTATAATTTCCTTAGAAAACACATCCTAAAACTACTTCAAAAATGGGTACGTACTTAACACATTAGCATCCTCAACCTCCTTACCCTTGTCAATAGAAATGTGCACTACAAACATCACACAACCTTTTGTGCAACCTGGCTTAGCTTGCATAATGGTAACCATCCTCACTGATCTAGGCTTCTTATTTCCCTACAAATTCCTCTTTCCCCACTATTATCCACACACTCATTGGCCTTTTTGAGGAAATCCACTTTGGTTCTATGAAGGTATAACGAATCCATGCCCAAAATGATATTATACAATCCCAATGGAAATACATTCAAATGGGTTCTTGTAGGCATGCCATTTAGCTCAAATGCACAAGCTCTTACCCAATGGTGAACTCTCTTCTTCATACTTGTAGCCAAATGTACCAACCAAGATTCTACGTGCACTTATTTTGTCAAAACACACTTATTCGCTAGGTCAGAATCAATATAACTATAGGTTGATCTAGGATCAATCAAAATAGAACAACTTGATCACAAATCTTACAGTCCATCTCAATGATTGACGCCTGATGATCTGCCTGCCTTTTGTCCACAAATGCATAGATCTGAGGAATACTATGACCAAAATCACCAACTGTATGCACCTCCTACGCACTATATATTTGGGGTCTACCACCACTCTGATACTACTGAAAATCCCTCTTATGATGATCCTAACCACATATCCAACAATGCAATGGTTCCCTAGCACCGCTTCTATCTTGCTACTCTCCATGTTCCTTCTCAGCTGTATTGAACCTTTTGTAAGAAACTGCATTTTCTTTCTCACTTGCATCTTGAGGTATTCCTCTCTTTGGTGACAATTTTCCTTTAAATTTCTCATTTATTTTCAAATCATTCTTAGGGTTAACTTTGCACTTCAACTACTCACATCAATGCTTCAACTTTCAAATGACCTCCTCTAATGATCTAGGCCCGTTGAACTCAATCCAGTCTTTGTATGCTACTGGAAATCCACTAATGAATATGTAAAACTTGGCCTTCTCCTCCTTGAGGTAAGGCACATATCTCACAAGCTCCAAAAAGCTACTAATAGACTCATCGCCTCTCATAGAACCCATCCGCAACTCATAAAACCCTTTAGCTTTGTCATCATAGTACCTCTATAACAAGTACTTCTTCTTGAAGATCCTTTCAAATGCATGTCAATTCAAATTTTTCTGATGTATACCATTGATATTATTGACGTCTTCCCACCAAATATCTGCTTTACCTTTGAGACTAAAAGTTTCTATCTTTACTTTCATGTTTTCTGAATAATCATGTAGTCAGAAGAATTTATTCATACCAAGTAACCATGCCTTTGTGTCCTGTGATTTATTCATTTTTCGATCAAATCTAGGTGGATTTTCTTTCTTAAACTCATCTAGAAAGTATCCCTATCATTCCTCTTGTAAGGATGATAATGATCATGATCATGATCCCTGTCAAAACTAGAGCTATAATAGTACTTGTGTTGATCACCTCTCCTATCTGGAGTGTCCAACAACTTGCCATATTTGATTGTGTATATTCTATGTAACCTGTGTCTACTAGGAGACCTAATGGCATATGCCCCATTATTACTATCCTCCTCTCCATGGTCGATCTGAAGTGACCCCTGTCACTGCAATTCTGATAAACTCTAAAGAAGTATAACATTCACCTCTTCTTGTTTCTCTTGTGCCTGCATGATTTTGTCATTGTCTGATTTTCAGCTCCTTATTTCCTCCTTCACGCTTCTCAATGTGTCTGCCAAGTTAGAAGAGTTCCCCACACCACGCTTCCCATATGATGCATAGGGATATTCTATGTCATCTACTACCTTGCTAGCCATTTGATCTCTTTCCTAAATGGAATACTATTTAAGATAAACCAAATCACAATAAACCAACATACCTTAGCATAATTCGGGGAGGATACCTTGTCTGCCATATCATTAGCTCAGCATGATACATGTATAACATAACTGTAACAACATATAGAAATATATTGAATAAGTACATCAACACATAAACATCATTTTAGTTAGGGTCCCATCATCAATGCAAGTCCATATCAACAATGCATGCTATGACCTCATGCATCAAAACAACCATTACTCCATGTACACATTACCACATGCAACTATCAACATGCATAATAAATGCATAATCAACTACACATATGTATGAACGAATGTAGTCGAGCATAAGCGATCAATTCTTGTAACCAACCTACAGGACTGATACATGTAATCTAACATACAAGAATGCAACCCAACATACAAGGATGTAATCAAGATGCATAAAATAATATAGTAATTCATATACTTTTGACGATGCATTCCACAAAATCAACATCAAGTTGCTCATGACAACCTTACTACAACCGTGATCAACATGATACAATGCAACAAGCACATAGAATACAAGTGTGAGAGACACACATGGATTTGACATGCATGCATGACCAACACATTCACCCAAGGAGAGTGCAACCACACTCTGATACCAATCTGTAACATCCCCTCCTCCCACATCCACCCAAGCAACTAGCCAGCTCGGGTAAACATGTGACAAGAGAGGCTACTATAAGGGATTCAACCTCCCTGGTGACCTTAAGGAAATGGAATCGATGGAACACCTCAAATAAACCCATCCACATCAGCAACACACACTGAGGAGACATATCATCCACTCAGACATCATTTCCATGAGTCCCTTGATGTTTTAAGCCTTTTAACCCTTGGTCGCTCTCATGCTATAGACATGACAGCATCCATAAGCCGAAGTCACTCTCACAGACCTATGTGTCAACATCTCTGGACTCTTTTCAGTAGATCTATGACATCGTCCCCAAGATTTGAGCCACTTTTCTAGCCTAGAATCCCAGTCTCTACCCCGAGCTTGTTATAACCTTCAGAATCCATAAAAGGCATGATGAAAATATAAACAAATCAAAAATCAACCTCAAGACTAGGTCTAAGCATTCCCAGCCGGAACTAGCGTTTTGTCAAACACTTGGCATCAATGCAACCTACAGGTCTAAGATACAAGACAGGGCATGAATGACTGAAAGAACTTATTAAACATAACCATAAGGATCAATACCTTCTCCATTTAATTTTTATATCATCAATTAGGTCTTGCATCCATCTGTTTAAGAATTACAAGTAAATGCATGAAATAACCATGATGTGAACCAGTCATATAACTATGCTTATAACCAACATAAAACAATATAAATATCAGAGTTATGACAACCATTAAATCCACATATAAACCAATGCAAAAGTAAGAGAACTTGGCTTTTATTAATCATAGGTAATCCAACTAGGTTCGGGACTTCCACGTAACACCCGAGCATAGACATGGCTGAACCAAATTTATCTTTCAATCAGTCACCCTCGTGCCATATTCGAAGCATGAATGTGGGATCTCATAGAACAACCAATCTAAGAAAAACCAAGAGAATCTAGAGGTTAAACCACCTCCACCCTCACGAAACCATGATTATACCAAAATCGTTGCTCTAATCACAACCAAACTAAACTTAGAATTCCACCCTGAATCCATCACTATTCATGAGGAATATTTTGTCTCCTTGTCTCTCAAGCTTTACTGCAATCCAATCCCAGATCAATAGGCCCTAAATTGAGATTTGACTCTCAAGCTTTACTGCAATCCAGACCTAGATCACTTTTCCTTAAACCAAGACTTCCCCCTCAAGCTTTACCATCTATCCTGCCAAAATTGGTCAAGGGATTCCTAGGCCTTTGGGAATGAAACTGGAGACCACCTCTTCCCTAGATTCCAGAAACCATCTAGAAAACCAAAGCTCAAAACTAAGATAAACATCCCAACATACCATGACATCTAGAAAAAGGCAAGGCTAGGCTAAAAGTCATTTTTATAGCCTAGTAAAACCATTCCACCGACAACAATAGAGCCATACACCAACATGCAAGGCCATGCATGTCCAAACTAGCTAGGAAATCACACATGAAAAATGTTATCTACATGTATTCCTACTGAATCCGCTTGATCCTTATTTTCCTTCTTTGATCATTGCTTTCCTCTCCTCTCCTTTCCTTTCCTTGCTTTTCTTTCCTTGATGCAAACCTAGAGTGCTCCAAGAAAACTCCAAGTGACCAAGAGTGAGAGAGAGAGATAATAATGAGATAGCTCCAAACTTGAACTGAAAAAAGGTTATCAAGTGATCCTTAGAAGCCTTTTTATTAATGAGGCCACTATTTTCTTAATTTTTCATTACTTTCCTTCATTTTCCTCCTCACATGTAACATGTGACCTGTCACCTTACTTTTATCATAATTTCCTTTATTTTCATAGATAAATGTGTCAAGAATTCCTTTTTTCCTTTTAATGCCTTTACCATTTTTTCTTTATCCAAAACACACATGCAGTGATGCCCAATAGGATATGTTTTCCCAACATTCAGCTTGGAATAAGTGTCCCTTAACCGTGGTCTTATTTTGCCTTTGTTAACTTTTATTACATGAAATCTTCACCAAGGCCATTACAAGGTTAATGGTGAGCAAGGGTTGAGATAGAAAAGGACCGAGAGATAGAGGTGCTTTCGATTTATTCACATGAAAATGGAGTCCATCTCAAATCAAGGGCTTGGTGAAGTGGAAGTTATGATGTATGACCTAATACATAGCTGTAATAACACCTGGTCGCTTTTCTATGTGAATAAAATATAATACTGAGGTCATGGGTCACGTATTTCAAGTTGAATGTTGGTAAAAGTATAGTGATGGGTATCACTTGTGATTAATTCATGGCTATAGAAATTGGCAAAGACAAAGTGGCAATAATTGGCATTTTATTTATGAAATAAAGGAAAATTGGAGAAAAGGGAGATGAAAGGTCACAAATTTGCATGAGGAGGAAATTAAAGGAAAAATGAAGGAAAATGAAAAAAATAGAGGCCTCAATAATAAAAGGGCTTATGAGGATTATTTCACAACCTTTTGTGATTTTTAGCATGGAGCTCCCTTCTATTCTCTCACTCTCTCATACTTTTGCACACAAAGTACTCTTGGATAGCTTTGGCATACATTGGGTTTGGAGAAAGAAGGAAAAGGAAAGAAGGAAAGTGCAAGGAAAAATTGGATCGACTACTATAGTTGGATTTCTTTGCAGGTAACAGGTTGCATGTATGATTTTCTTACTAGTTTATGGATGCATCGTATACGCATGTGATTTTCTGGCTATGCACTATCATTGGAATGGATATTTTCCTGTATCGATAGTGGATTTAGCCTCACCATTCCATTTCCTGGATATACATGGTGTTATTGGTTTTTTCCATTTAATTGTTTTCTAATTGGTGCTCATTATTCCTTATGGTTGTGGGTTGGAATAAACATTTTGGAATCCCTAGAAAAAACTTGGGTTGAGTTACTACTCCTGGAGCCTAGGTTGGGAAAAACACTTTGGAAGCCGTTGGTGGGTTGAGTCACTAGTCCTTGGAACTGGGTTGAGAAAATGCTCAGGAGCCCTAAAAGGCAGTGGGTTGAGTTACTAGTTCCTGGAACCTTGGAGAACTTGGGTAGAGATCAACCTCGTCGGTGTTAATGATGTCTGATCATAGATGTGGAATCACTATGGTTGAGTTTGAGGTGGTGTGGCCTCTGGAATCACTATGGTTGAGTTTGAGGTGGTGTGGCCTCTGGAATCCCTAGTTTCGTTTTGTCTTGGTTTAGTCCATGAGATCCCACATTCATTCTTGGAATATGGTGTGGGGGTGATTGACTGAAAGAGATATTTGGTTCATCCCAATCTATTGTTGGGTGGTATGTGGAAGTCCCTAACTTTCTTGGTATTTTCATATATTAATAATAGTTATTCTCCTACTGTGATTCATGTATACTTGTAGTGATTTTATTGGTGATATTATTGTTGAGTAGCTATGATTCCTATGCTAGTTACTGTTATGAAACCAGCTCACAAAAAGATAGAAAAGAGATATCCACGCCTTAGAATTCATCCTCTTTGAGGGGGCAACCTCCTTTACATTACATAAATGAACAATTCTTCAATGATACAAATGACAAAACCTCCTTTCTATATATAGGAGTCTAAGGAGTCACAATATAATCCAGCCGACCTAACAATAATAATAGAAAGCCACAAAAATAACAATAGAGGGATTCTAAGGGGCACAGAAATAATAATATGGGGGTAATAGGGGCACAACAATATAAATAAGGGGTATAAATACAATAGTAATGGGGTAATCACTAGTATTATAGGGACCCAACAGTTACTTTCTGCTTATATATTTGGTTCAGTCCAATCTATGGTCAGGTGGTATACGGAAGTCCTTGACTTGGTTGATATTTTCATATATTAATAAGAGCTATTCTCCTACTGTGATTCATGTATAGTTTTGGTGATTGTATTTGTGATATTATAGCTAAGTTACCATGATTCCTATGTTGGTTATTTTATGATTATATGCTGGTTATATAGTGTGTACCATCTGTGGCTCTTGTCATGAATTGTTTATTTATTGATTGGTTGATGAGTGTATGGACTAATAAGTGTTGTTGCAACTATGAGGAGAGGACATAGAACCTTCTTGACGATTCTCTAGTGAGGCTATAGAATTAATGAACAAATATGTATTTATAACCTCGAGGTACTATGTACACAAAATTTTTAGATAAATGAGTAATTTGGATCTCCAATTTCCTGGGGTCATAACTTTTGGATACAATATTTGTTTGACTATCATAATACCTCTTTTCGAAGATATCGAAGAGGAGGCAGAGCTTTAAATGTGGGAATTATAATTTTGCACTTTTTTAGTTTCTCTGTTTTCCCTGAAAATGTCGTTTAGGCCCTCAAAACGACCTCAAAAATTTAGAACTAACAAGAAACTACCAAAATTAGAAAGTTGTGTTAAATTTAAGGAAATCAAATTGAAAATAAATAATGTTGGATCAAGTTAGGATCATGACAGAGTGATCATGTGTCACTGGGTGGTTACAGTCAATTTTGGACATGTGGACCCCATTTTCCATAAGTGCATCCTAGAAATCAGGTTTTGCATATTAACTCTCATCTCATGTTTACCCTCATGAGGTTGTGAATTTGGGTAAATGTGGGAGGATGATTTACAATAATAAAACATATAAAATGGGGAAAATGTGGCATGAGAAGTTAAGGGGTTGATCCTATGGGCCCCAGACATAGGCCATGTTGCTTGTACCATGGTGGCAGGTTATGGGTGGAATCAATGGTGACATGGAAACTAGGTGGCATTCCACGTGTTGTGTGTCGACAACCATATTGGAGAGCCAAGTGGGCCAAAAATGAGTGGCACACGGTAACCTCAAAGAGGGACACATGTATGTCATGATGCCAGGGTGATATAATCTTGATACCTCAAGCAGGATGAAACATACATTAGGGTAAACAAATGAGATTGATGGAGCTAATGTTGATAGGTTGATAGTGACAAGAAGTCTGCATGGAAATTAATGCATATATATTTGTCTCGTGAACTTAGGTTTCTATGGAGTGGCAACGATGGAAGTAATTAAGATTGACTAGGCCAAGAGATAGGAATTCCCACTTGTCAATAGATATTAATAATTGTGTGTCACCCTGAGGCTAGTATGTAATTGAGTTGCATCGTAGGTTGAGGGAAATGGGTTGAGGTCAAGATTTCTTATAATGATAGATGACTACAAAACAGACTAAGGGTCTAGCTTTGTTTGCCTATGTTAGCAATGACACACCATCTTCCATGGGTCATCCGAAGTGATGTGAGGTTGCCACGTGAGCACCATGTGGGTGCCACGTGGTAGTGTTAGTTGACATGATGAGGTTTAAAGGGGTCAAAATTGAATGGCCATAACTTTTGATTCAGGGGTCAGATTGAGGAAAAATTTATATTGTCAAAAAGCTCTCAAATGAACTAGATGTGATAACCTCATTAGATTCTAGTGGTGAGGAAGTTGAGAATCAAGAAATTTTGTAATCCCGTTTCCATAATGAGACCTTGGAAGTTGAGTTAGTACTAAGTAACTCCTCTCACTGAGATTGGAAGTATAAAGGGAGTGGATGGTGGAATTATACCATCAATTTCTATTCTAAATTTCTAGACCCACTTACGCCCAACAACCTTTCTATATTTAGTAAATTCTACTTGGTCTCATGTTTTATTTTTTCTAAAGCATCCATTTCTTCTTTCATTTCCACCTTTCATTTGTAATTATTGGTATCATCTATTACTTCATGATAACATGAAGGTTCCACATTATCAGTGACCAAAAAATAGATGAAATAAAATTGTATACCATTTAGGAGGATTTCTCTGTAGTGTAGATCTTCTTAATATTGGTTATGGCATTTCCACATTTTCAAGAATATATTTAGCATCTACAACTTCCTTATCATCATAAGCTTCTTCTTTCTTTCATGTGTTTTTAGATGGTTGGGTCTCTAGCTCAATTTGTTGATCTAATGGTACTTTTTCCTATTTGAAATCAACTTCTACACTTTCTATTTTAACAAGAGAAGATTCATCAAATATTACTTTTCTAATGATGATTTTGTGGGAATTAGGATCCCATAATCTATAACCCTTAGGTACATAATTATAACTAAGAAAAATATATTCCGTTGACCTAGGGTCTAACTTCGAATGTTGGTTCTTAGGAGTAAGAGTGTAAGCTTCACAACTAATTTTTTTTTAAATTTAAATGATCATAGGGATGGAATATCCTTACCTCTTCATAGATTTTACAATATGTTGCAACAAATAGTGATAGATTTACAAGATAAAAAGTAGTGGTGCCTACTTCTATCTATAATTATTGTTGCAAATTGGTATCACTTAGCACGCTCCTTGCTCTCTCTATAAGAGTCATGTCATGTTATTTTCCTAGGCATTATATATAGTGGCTATGTGTCTTATGATCCTAGCTTCTTTGCAATATTTTTCAAATTATAAAGTATTGAACTCACCTCCATTATCTATTCTTAAACATTTTATTATTTTATTATTTATTTTCTACTACAACTCTAAATTGTTTAAATTTATTAAGAACATTAGCTTACCTTTTCGAGATATAAAGGCACACTTTTCTAAATAAATTACCTATAATATTGTGAATATGACAATATCTGAAAGAAACTATAGAGCATGGTGCCTAAACATTAGAATGGATATAATCAAGAATACCTTTACTAACATGACTTCTTGTTTTCAACTTTGTAGAAATTCAAATTTAAATATTTTAAATTTAGAAGTAACTTGTCAGTTATTAATACTAGTAATCCTTTCTCACTCATATGACCCTTTCTTTGATGCCATAATTGATTTGATTCAATCACATTCTCATATACCACTACTACTTCATCAGTATGAGCACTTCCATACAACTTGTAAATGTTTCTTGTCTTAGTGGAATTTATAACCACTAGAGTGCCCTTGGACGCCTTCAGTGGTCCACCTTGACCAATAAACTTATGACCTCTAAAATACAAGATCCCAAAGAACTTAGATTATTACTTAGTCCAAGCACATATCTAACATCTATTAATGTCCTTATAGTACCATCAAACATTACAATTTTGATGATTCCAACCCCAATAGTCTTACAATAAATGTTATTTCCAATAAGAAATTCTACCATCAACAAATTCATATGAGGAAAATCAATTTCTATGTGGACACATATTATAGTAAGTTCCAAATCTGACAACCATATTTTATAGTATTGAGTAACATTACAAATAGACCAAAGTTCATTAATCATACCTTGACCTGATTTAGGTAGATTTGCCTCCTTTTTTTATTTTCCTTGGATTCCTATCTTTTCCAACATTATTAAGATGCCATGACTTGTTACAATTTCAATATTTGAGTTTCCTCTTCGTGTCTTTCAAATTTTATCTTGATGTACCTATCAATGAGGCAACATTTCTTTCGGTGTGGGGGTTTCAATACTATATTTCCACCTTACCTCATTAGATGACAATGATCCAATAATAGAATTAAATTCAAGAGTCCTAGTTTTACTAAAGGTAATGGAAGTCTATAAAATAATCCTGCAATTAAGGTAATGAACACAATAACATAACTACCTTATCTTCTTCATCAATTTTAACATCGATACTATTGAATTATAATATAAGAGTGTTAAACACATTCAAATGATTTTCACTATTCATAGCATCTTTAATTTTTAGTTTGTACAACTTCCTCTTCAAATAGATCTGATTTGTCAAGCACTTTGTCATATAAATACTTTCTATCTTGCTCCATAATTATGTTATTTTTACTTCTTTGATAATATTAAAAAAACATCATATGGAAGACATAACTAAATTTTTTCGAGGTCTCTGGCATCCAATTCTTTCCACTCTTCATTGACCATAATTCCATATTTCATCCTCCTTTTTTCTATTGCCTTTTGGAACCCTTGATGTACTAACAACTGTTGTGTTTTAATTTTCCATAATTCAACTATTTTTACCATTAAGTTTTTCAACCTTGAATTTGGTATTTTTGACGTGTTCCATTATCATCTATAGATAAACCCATCCTCCAAATATGTGTGTGTGTATCAATTTTGAAATTCTAAAAAAAATATATTTTCACTAAATCCATGGGTGGTATTAACTAGACTTAATTCCACAATCCACATGATGTGATCTCCACCTGATTGACTTTAAACAAATTCTAGTCCAATTTTTTTATATTGTCATAGATCAAAGAAAATATATGTAATATCCCACTTCCAAAATATTGGATTGATTTCTTGTACATGATTCAACCTCCTTAAAAATAATGACTCAACATCACAATTTTTAATAAGCTATACATAAGCTCCTAGAAATTTGCTTAAAATCCATTTTTCTCAACTTGGACCAAACTTCTGCTTGAATGATCCTTTCTCACATTGGTTATGGTGGATATCCTTTGCTACCACAGGTCTAAAATCTCATTGCATAATGACCTCGATCATTTTGCAAGTGTGTAGATAGTGTGTTGAATGTCCCAGTCATTGTACACTCATGTAAATAGTGCAAATGTGGTCATGGTTACCTTGAACTTGTATTGTCATTGTAGATAATTTCCTAGTAATTTTATAATAGTATAAATATTTTAAACATGTTGAAAATAATAAATATACCTATTCTTTTATTGATCACCTTGCAATGATGTAAATATTGTAAACAATTAGGGAATTAAAGCTTTACTAGTCATACCTAATTTCATAGTCATTATGTAAATGTAAATGTAAACATTTTGTAAATGTGTAATTACCAATTTGGAAGTAATGCATATATGTGCGCAAGTTGTTGTAAATTTTTTGCATATATATATTATGAGCATTGGCACATGGGTTGAGAATATTTTTCTGCATCTAGAACAAATGTTGGAGGCTAACAGATGGCAAGAAAGGGGAGAAAAAGGGCCAAATGGAATGAGGTTGATTGTCCTGCAAGACTGATCAGTGATGACAAGGCTAGGTGGTACAACTGGGACAAATTTGGTTTGTCCAAAGGGGTTGTGCTCTAACTAACCATAGGTAGCATTCAAACAATAGAGAAAAGAGGCGAATCAAACTGGGAGTGCAACAATGAAAAAAGGTAGAAAAGAAGAGAAATAAAAATAGAGCATGAAGAAGGCAGTGGAGAAGGATAAGGTGTTAGTAGTAGAGGGATAAATGCATAGGAGAGAGTGTTTGAAACGAAGGGATAAATGCATTAGTGAATATTTTTTCGATAAAGGAATAGATGGAGATGTCACTAGATCTTGCACCCATCACACCATTCCTCTTTAGTCGTTGTGGCCACAACTCATATTCCAGGTTATCAATTCCATTCTTGCTACAACTAAAGTATACACTCAACTTTTAGGTTTATGGTTGAATAGCTCCATCATTCTATCTCTAATCTCCTTGTCACAATATTGAAACCATGTTTCCATTATCATAGAGAAGAGGGTATGGCTTTGTTTCTCTTGACTAGTTGTCTTTACACAACTTTGGATTGATCATTTTATGTTGCTAATAAGAAAAGTATTTCATTAAAATGTCTTTGATTAATAGTTGATATAAATCATATGATATGTTGAAGCTCCATTAATTGCCATCAGGGTCTAGTAAATTTATTTAAATAGTTTTCCATAAAACCATGCTCAATTTGAAAACATATAGACTTTCTTGCATAACATTCAGTCAATTGTAAGTTCCTTGTGGTCATAAGTTAATTTTAGTTTATATCTTTGAAGTGGGTGGAGGCTCTTTCCTCTAGAGTCCCCTAGTGGCTAGAGGGTGGAGGTTGCAGACCTCAAGATTCCCTGGACTAGCCTCCTTGCTAGTGTA
This sequence comes from Pinus tabuliformis, assembly GCA_031772625.1. Classification (NCBI taxonomy): domain Eukaryota; kingdom Viridiplantae; phylum Streptophyta; class Pinopsida; order Pinales; family Pinaceae; genus Pinus; species Pinus tabuliformis. The sequence continues at coordinate 498,838,799 of CM062812.1, read as the reverse complement.
CTCAAACGACAATAGAAAGTAGACTCCTTACACTGGGTGGAGCTATTGAAGTAGTAAACATAAGGTTGAGGAAAACATGTGGAGTCCATGAACTAATTGAGGGTTGAGGTTCTCACTTCTAGAGTCCCTCGCTATCCGGTGGGTGGAGGTTTCTTTCCTTTGGAGTCCTTGGACCAACCTCTAATGTAGTATGTTTATGCCAGAAGGGTGGAGAAAGTTTAGACCTTTCGATTCCTTAATAAATATATAAATCCAATCATTGTGATAGTATCTCAAATATTGGGGGTGAAAACAACATGAGGAGCCTTTTGGTAGTTTGTTTGTGGTTGATGGGAGAGTCATTGACCCTGTCCCAATACCCATTCTCTTGAAAATAACACAGTGAATTATATAGGTCTGTTGAGAGCCTTATTAACTATGATTCCCAAAAAACCATATGAATGAACTCTTTTTTATACATGATGGGACCGTTATTTTTAATGCATCTTCTTAAGTATTGGTAATGAATACTAATTTGCAGTGTAAGGTGATGTGTATTCTTAACACTGTGTGTGATTTTTAGATTGTGGATAGAACCACAGGTTCTTATTTATTATGCATGAAGGAACACATAACTCGAACAATCTTTAATATTTATGGAATATTCACAATGTACCTTTCTATGTATGGTTACAAATTTGGAGTACTGTGTAGTTAGAATGATGTGTAATTAAGCATTGCTTGTCAATTCATAAGCACATGTACCTTCCCTTAGCATCTCAAAATAGGTTTAAGAAAATAGTCGTACATAGCTTATCATTTCATGGTCAGACAACATATAGGTTTTTTGTGCATTATTATTCTTAGGAAACACTAATGTGATGCAAGAGATATGGTTGGAACTATACATGTCATACCTACCTTTAAAGCAGTACAATGAAGGTCTCAAGGTTCCTAAAATCTGTGAGCCAACCGAGAAATATGGGAATTCCATATATTATTATTCTTGATAATTTGGAAATTTTGAGCTATGAAATACACAATATAAGAAAACATAAACAGTAACCTTCTATGTTAATCTATACATTACTAGTTGTGGGAAACAATGCATAACATTATAGGGATTCTTCTTAATTCTTCCTGGTTTTAGCATGTCTCATTCAAAATATGGTTATTTAAGGAGCGTTCATATCTTATTATTATAGGGTATTTAATGTAAGAGCTTTAGAGTGTCTAATTTTATTCACTAATGTGATTTTTAACTGTATTATATTCTATGAAGCTTCCAAATATTCATGATACTAAAGAAGATGTGCCTTATATTTTAGATTTATGGTTATGATTCAAATTCTGCCATATTATTTGGTGGGAGGTATAGTATACCTTTGAGTCCAAATCTACTTTGTACCAGAAAACAAAAGGGCACCCTTGGCAGTTGACTAATTGTTGTTTCAACATAGCATAGGGCATTCTGTAGATGGAATGATGGTAGGTACCATTAACAATGTACAAGTTTTCTGAATGGAATTCTGGTTGTGCCCATATGTATATATCATATTTATCCCTTACTCTTATGCAAACAACGTGCTACCATATCGTACATATTTTTTATCTTATCATCATATAGATTTACTTACTCATAAAATTGAGCATGATGAGCAATGTTCGGGTTATTGAAAGTGATATATTATTGCATATACAAGTGAAAAATAAGAAATTGTGGGGTGACCTCATTCTTGTAGTATGAAGATGAAAACTTAGGACATAGTCATTTCTCTCTCTCTTATGTTGTGCTCTTCATAGTTTTTTATATAACTTTAGAATACAGTATATAGATGCACAAAACAATGAAAACAACTAGCTATGTGATTCTTTCCTTCTTGTGAATATAAATAATTTTACCTACACTAACATATTTAGGCTATATGTGGGTTGGGTTTGCTCAATAACAACAAATGGTGTTTTTGAACTTTTGTTCTTTACCCAAATTTAAGAAGTTGAATTGGTTTTATGCTATATGTTTGCATGTTGTATGCTTTTTACCTAACTGGGTTTAAGAGATCATAAGTTGGAATTGATGGCCTTCAGTTACATCATTCATTGGAATGAAAATAACATGGAAATTGTCACGATGTAGTACATTCACCTTTGTAGGTTTTAACCATGTACATAAATTACCTAAAAACGAATTCTTAAAATAGAAAAAATGTAGAATGGCAAGAACATAAAAATATACATAGAAATTTTCTCCTAAAACCCAAAACTGAGAAAACCAAATTGATTTTTCATTATATTCCTTTTAATGTTACGATACATTATATACATGCTAAATCATTCATAAACCCCAATCCAATAACCCTGGATTATACTTTCTCAATGTATCTGCAACATTCTTCAAAGTGTACACCTTTACTAGCAACACCTTTTTGACTTTAACCATGTCCCTCACAAAGTGATACTAAAAATACTTATGCTTTGTCTTTGAATGATAAGAAGGGTTATTTTCCAAAAAAAATCACTTTGCCTATCACAATCTATCCTCATAGCTCATTGTACCAACCCCATACCTGAACACAATCTCTGTAACCAAACTACTTCCTTGCTTGCATGAGTGATGCCATGTATTCAACTTGTATTTGAAAGTGCCACTACATACTGTATCTTGCTCATAAAACTAACTACTCCTCCAAATTATTTAAACACATACCCACTTGTAGATCTTCTGTAATCGAGATATCCATCCCAAAGTGCATAAAAAAATCCATGTATGTCCAACAATCTATCCAATCCTAGTCTTCTTTGATAATACAAACCATAACCATAAGTGCCATGCAAATACCTCAGAAACCACTTCACTATTGTCCAATGATCCTTCTCTAGTTTTGACATAAACCTACTCAATACTCCCACTACATTTACAATGTCTAGTTTTGGTCTAGACCTTTGCATATATCAGGCTACCAACTACGCTTACATATGGAACACGAGACATGTCCTCTTCCTCTTCCCATGTCTTGGGACATTGTTCAACAAATATATTTACACTCACAGGAATAAGAACCTTCACTAGTTTTTTATCCTACATACTAAACCTTTGTAATATTGTCTTGACATACTTCCTTTGGTTTAACCAGAGCTTCCTCTTTCTTGATCTCATTTAATTTCCATGCCCAAAATATAGTTTGCAGCACCAAGATCCTTCATGTCGAATTTATAGTATAATTGGGTCTTCACATCCTAGATAATTTCTTTGTCATTTCCAATCAACAACATATAATACACATATAGGACCAAATAAATGAAACAGACACTCGCTAATTTAAAATACACATAGTGATCTACTTTTCTCCTTGTGAAGCCAAGTCCTTGTATATATGTTCCAAAATGTTGAAAGCACATTCTTAGTGACTTCTTTAACCCATACATAGACTTTCTTAACCTGCATCCTAGTTCTTTCTTACCCTTCATTATAAAGTCTTCTGGTTGATTCAGGTTGATTTCTTCTTCCATGTCCCCATGAAGAAATATTGTCTTCACATCAATCTTCTCTACCTCAAACTCAAAAGCAACAACAACAAATAAATGTAATGTAATAGAATCTAACTTGGCAACAAGAGAAAAAATATCACCAAAATCAATTCTTCGAACCCAAAAATAAACTTTTTCTACCAACCAAGCTTTGTATTTTTGCACCTTTCCTTTTGAATGGGTTTCCTTCCTGTAGGGAACTTGTTAGGCCCCTATACTACTAGTGTAACCCCTTATTATTATTATTAAAACCCACTTATTATATTGATGTGTCCATTTAGTGCCCATATTGTTACTATTGTGCCCCATAGAAGCCCACTATTGTTATTATTGTGCCCTTATATTATTATTGTTATGTCGACTCTGATTATGTTATGACCCCATAAACTCCTATATATAGAAAGGAGGTCTTTTCATTTGTATCATCCAAGAATTGTTCATTTATGTAATGTAAAGGAGGTTTCCCCCTTGAAGAGGCTGAATTCTAAGGCGTTGATCTATCTTTTCTATCTTTTCTTGAGCTAGTTTCATAACATTTGGCATTAGAGCTTTGGATTCTAGGGTTTCGCTGCTCCAAACAGGCCATCGTGGCATTTTCGCTAGAACTTTTTTGCTGCGACGTTTTAGAAGCTAAAAAAAAAACCATTTGAGAAGAAATCACGTTGAATCTCGGGTCGAAATTTCATAGATTTTTGTGCTATATTTGCAGAGATATGATCTGAGGAAGTTGGTCTTTTTTGCAGACTCCTGAATTACATTCCAAACAGGTGACCTGGGGAAAATTTTCATAACTTTCTCTCTTAGCATCTGATTTAAATTTCATAAGAAGGTATAGAAAGAGGACAGACTGTACTTTCTTGTATATATTTTTCAAAGTCAAAGGTCGAAACAGTGACACATGGAACCTCAAACAATTTCGCTCTTCTGGAAAGGTATATAATGAGGTCATCTTGGGAGATTATACATAACTCTTTCTTGGAGAATCCAATTTGGATTAGACTGGTGGCATTTGAAAGATGACACAGAGAGCTACTACAGGTCATAATTTCATAACTTAAAGATCCAAAAGTACAGAGTTACAGTCGTTTCAAGATTGAGCTCCTAAAATCAAGAAAAAGCAAGATGAGGAAGTTTGATGGCAAGGATTCGGTAAATTGGATACTTCAGATGGAGCAATATTTTGACCTACATGGTGTACCACTGTTACAAAAGGTATGTATTGCATCTTCATATTTAGAACTAGATCAATTTTTATGGTATGAAGGGCTTTCTTCTCGTAAACAACTTGTTACGTGGTCAATTTTCACGACGGAAATGATAGCACATTATGAGGATACAAAGAGCAACACCTCCTTTAGAGCAATACCACAACAATTGAAAGAGTAAAAGGGCTTTGTGACGTAGTGAAAAGCAAAATTATGGAAACCAGGAAGCATAACCCTCACAACTATAAAAATGGAAGTGTTGTTTCTCCTACCCTTCCTACAAGGGTTACACCACAACAATTAGAAGAAAAAAGAGAAAAAAGGCTTTGTTACAATTGTGATAGAAAATGCACTAAAGGTCATAAGTGTTCTGAGAAGAAATTATTTTACATAGAATATGAAGAGGAGGAAGAAAAAGATCAAGAAACATCAAAAGAAGAATATATACACCAGGACCCCACCCCAGAGAAAGAAGAAATGAATCAGACCATATCTTGTACAGCATTGGCAAGAATTACCACTCCTCAAACTCTCAAGATAGAAGGACATATCAAGAAGAAAAAGGTGCAAGAAGTGAAAGATCACATCGAGAAAGAAAAAATGAATCCAACCATATCTTTTAATTCATTGGTCGAAATTACCACTCCTCAAGCTATCAAGATAGAAGGACATTTCAAGAAGAAAAATGTTCAAGAAGTGAAAGATCACATCGAGAATCAAGAAATTAATCCGACCATATCTTGTAAAGGATTGGAAGAAATTACCACTCCTAAAACTCTAGAGATAGAAGGACATATCAAGAAGAAAAAGGTTCAAGCAGTGAAAGATCACATCGAGCATCAACAACAAGTTCTCCAACTTTTAAAGGATAACGCCACTTCGGTACAAAATCAAACGAAACAACAAGTAGATCAACATCATAGTGAAAAAAATTTTGATGCAGGTGATTAGGTATTTTTACTGCTACATCTCAAGCAAGCTATTTATGAGAAGGAAATGTTGGCAATACTACCAAATGGGAAGACTCTTCAAGGATGAGGATGTGGAAGCATTGTTCTGTGCTATTTCTATTATCCAACCAGATTGGATAAATGAAGCAAGGGATGAATGGAAGAAGGACGAAGAAGTATGGCCACTTATTCAAAATTTGCAAAAGATCCCGACTCAAACAATACTGCCAGAAATTGAAGAGGAAGGAAAAATCATATTGGAACCTAGAGCAGTCACAACAAGAACCTGACAACTACGAAATCGATCAATTTCGGAGTATCTCATCAAGTGGAAGAACTTACCCGCTCAAGATTCCACATGGGAGGACAAGAATTTTATACAGAAGCATCAAGAACTACTCAAGAATTGAGGACAATGCTTTTTGAAGGAGAGGGGCATGTTAGGCCCCTATACTACTAGTGTAACTCCTTATTGTTATTAGTACAACCCACTTATTATATTAATGTACCCATGAAGTGCCCATATTGTTACTATTGTGCCCCATAGAAGCCCACTATTGTTATTATTGTGCCCATACATTATTATTGCTATGTCAGCTCTGATTATGTTATGACCCCTTAAACTCCTATATATAGAAAGGAGGTCTTTTCATTTGTATCATCCAAGAATTGTTCATTTATGTAATGTAAAGGAGGTTGCCCCCTCGAAGAGGCTGAATTCTAAGGCATTGATCTATCTTTTCTATCTTTTCTTGAGCTGGTTTCTTAATAGAACTCCACCAGATCCCAAGACTCATTTTTGTTTAAAGCTATCATTTCTTCAACCATTGTCTTCTTCCATAGTTTCTCCATCCTCTGAATCCACTGCCTCCCTGGAAGTTCTAGGATCATCATTATTAATATATAAAGAGAAATTTGAACATAAGGAAGATGCGATATACCTCTCTAGCCTCCTTCTCTCTCGAATTGATCTCCTCAAAACTAGAGTGTGTGGTTCTTCCTCTTCTAATCCATGTTATTCTATAGAGTCTGATTATTCCTCATTCAAATCAAACTCTATCTTTTCTGGTTCCTTTGGTAGAATTTCATGTTTAATAACATCTTTCCGTGCTCTAAACACCACATCTTTATTGTACACAACCTTCCTTATTTATGGGTTCCAAAGCTTGTAACTTTTTAAATCATCCTTATACCCAATAAAAATGTACTTTTTATATTTACTATCCAACTTGGTTTTTTTTCTCCTTTGGAACATGTACATATGCATCGTAGCCAAATACCCTAAGATGTGAGAGATAGGGTTTCTTACCAATCGATACCTCATGTAGAGTCTTATCCTCCAATGTTGATGAAGGTGATATATTAAATAGGTAACATGCACTACCCACTGCGTCTTCGCAGGATTACTGCCCTAATATAGTGCCATTGGGCATGGTTCTTTCCTTTTCCATCAACATCTTGTTCATTCTTTTTACAACTTCATTTTTCTGAGGTGTGTACGGAGTTGTCTTTTGTTGTGCTATACCACACTTCTTAGAGAACTCTTTGAATTATTTTTTACAGAGCTCTCCACCATTATCTATCCTCAACACCTTAATCTTCTTCACTGTCTAATTTTCCACCACAGCCTTAAATTATTTAAACCTATCAAATGCTTCATATTTATTCCCAAGGAAATATATCCATGTATTCCTCGAGAAGTCATCTAAAATTAAACATAGTATAAAAATTTACCCAATGATGTAATCGACAATGGTCCAAACACATAATTGTAGACAAGCCGTAATATCCCTTCTACCATCTTAGCACCATCTCACCCGATTCCGCTTCCCATATACATAATATTCACAAAAATTGAAATTTAGAGAGTAATTAGACACACCTTCTATCATATCATTACCATGTCGTGTTCAAAGGCTATTCTCTCTAATGTCTCCTAGTCTTTGATGTCACAAAAGAATCTTTTCACCAGAGATTACACGATTTTTTTCTCAAGTTTTAGGAACAACAGAACTGTTGCACTCATCAATAAGATTACTTCCTAACAACTTGTATAATTTTCTATCTTCTCTACCATCCTATGTGAATAAGTTTTAATATAACATAATTTTACCTAATATCATTGTCATTATTAATTTTTTTTAACATTTTTATGATTTTGTTAGACGTTATGAAATTTGTAAAATATATTTAATAATAATGAAAAATATCAACCTATTTAAATGTTATTGTATCATTTTCTTGGTTCATAATATAGATGTGACTATTCTAATTCTAATGTATTATCAACATATTTTGGCCCAATATCAATATATATATATATCTATATATATATATATATATATATATATATATATATATATATATATATATATATAATCATTTTCAATGTATTGTATTGCCTTGAAAATGGGGATGTTGAGTTTTAGATGAGAGAATTAGGAATAAAAGAGAAAGAAAAAGGAAATAGATATTGTTAAATAATTTTTATTTTCTTCTCTTCATATATAATTAAAAATATTAATAATTTTGTAATTAAAATATGTAATATTAATATCTATTTAAATAATAATAATAATAATAATATCTTAAAATTTTATAATGAGTATTCAAAATCATTTTTACCAACATGTATGCTATTTATTTTTGTTGAATCTTTTAATTTCTTATAATATAGTGTTTTCAATTTGATTAGATTAGTGATTTATTTTTTAAATATTAAATAAATTACCAGATCATTATTTTTTTCATTGTTATGTTAAGTTTTTATTTTTTAATAAAAACAAGTTGTTTTATCAAATTATATTTTTTTTATCTAGCCAAGAGTTTATATTAAAGATTTGTTTATTTTAAAAAAGAATTTTATAAATTTACCTTTGTTTAAGATTTGTTTTTGAAAAAAAAAAATTTGCAAAAAAAATTTGCAAATTTACATAGGTTTATAATTAGTATCACAAGAAAACTTGCTTATTCAAAATTGTCTCTTTTTATCCTCTCTAACTATGTCCAAAACTGAAACAAGTTATACAATAAAATAAATCTAGATTAACTTTTTATCTTATTCAAAAAATTATAATCTTATTATAATTTATATAGTTTTAAATTAAAATATATATAGTTTTAAATTAAAATATATAAATTATTTAGTTATTGAAATTATAATTTATTTCATTTTGATTTTTATAAAATGAAATTAACTAAAATAATTAAAAAATAACATCTATAAAAGATTAATTTAAAAATTCATTTTCAAAAACATTTTTTATATTACAATATGGTAAATATGGTTAAATGTAATTTTTCATATAATCTTTACCATACCCAATGTCAAAAAAAAAATTGCATATAACATTTTCTATTTTTTATATATTTTTTAAAATTATTAATTCATTCATGAAAACTCAAATTGGGGTACATTTAGATTCAGAATATTATACCTTATTTTTAATCTATATCTTAAAATAATAGTTTTTCCAAGGTTGAATTAAATATTTTCTATATTAATTTATTTATAAAGATAACAATTATTATAAATCTTATTATTTTATTTTAATCATAATTAAATTTCATTTAATTTATATATTTTAAAATTATATAATATGCAATTTAATTCATATATTGTAAAAATTATAAAATTATATAAAATTACATATTAGAATCAGAAATAATGGATGGTTTTTTCATAGAAAGGTTAATAACATATTTTAATGAGTGTGATAATAGTAAACTTATTTACTATTAAAAAAAAATAAGCTAACATGTATGGGGATTTGAGTGAGTGATCTTTAAGTAAGGAGTGTCTTAAGAGTGTAGTTATTTAATGTCAAATCAAAATTATGTGGGGAAAACAAGACATGGAGGTGGGATTTAATCCATTTATAATTGTGATGGTCACAAAATCATTTTGTATGATTTGTTTGAGTGCAACCATACATTTTAGAAATGCACACATTTTCTGTCGATCTAAAGCTTTTGAGCTTTAAAAAATGAATACATAGAAATAGACCTTAATCCATTATCAATCCAATAAGCTTTAAGAAATGAAGACATGGCAGTGGGTTTTGATACACTTTTAATCATAAATTTTAAGGAAAAAAAAGTTATATAAACTTAAAAAAAATATATAAACTTTGATCCATTTATATGTATGTAGGTAAGTCACATAACCATTTAATATACTCTTTAATTGCAACAACATGTTAGACCACTGTTATCCTAGCTCCAAAATAAATCCAAATAAAAATTAAACCTTGCCCAATAATAAAACATTCGTATGAAGGGATCAGTGTTATCCTAGCTCCAAAATAAATCCAAATAAAAATTAAACCTTGCCCAATAATAAAACATTCGTTCAATGGAGTGTCAAAAGAAGGGATTTTTATTCGTTTTTGTCAGGTTTGAATCTGCAGCTGCATATGAGGCCTCCACGTTTGCGGCCTCCGTCTCCGCATATGGCCTTAAAGAGTTTTCGCAAGCTCGCAGTGCAGGATCCAGACGAATTCTAACACATTTGGGGGATTATTACATGCAATACCTTTGTGAGAAGCTTGCAGAAAATGGAAAATGTAGGGTCAAAGAAAGGGGTTTCTCAAAATTCTAGACACACCTTGGATATTACGATGCCTCTTCTTTGCATATGATACCCTGCTGCCTTGGATAATTCCAGGCTATGGAAGATTCGGAAAATCGTTGGGCAGAGAGCCATGGTATCGTTTTACACTCCCTCTGTGTGGACAATTTCTGGTGGTCCTCTTGATTTATGATGGTCTGTTTTGCGACATCGAGAGTGGGAACCTTCTATCCTTTGCCGAAACTGGGGTTTCAAAGAAGATCGGAGCTGGAACCCCAACCGACCTTGTTGCATGCAGGTTTTCCTCACTCAGTTCTCAGATGGAAAATCTCCGATTGGATTAAATGGGTTGACTATGCCATTGAGATGCTGGTGAATCGAGACCTCGAATATTTTCTCTGTGGCAGCAGTGGATGGAGAAGAAAACACTGCCATTTTGGGGTTAGAGAAGGTATCTGCACGTTTTTGCAGGAAAATATCCTGTGGATTATCGATTTTTTTTCTTTTTATATTGTATCTATTGAATGTTATTTTCAATATTTTGAACATGAAGATGTTAAATAGGGACAAGAGTCGAGAGGAGGCAGCAGAGGGGCAGATCTGGCAGACCCAGATCTGCAGGATTTATATCAAGTTTTTATCAAGACTATCTTTAGGAAATCGATAGCGTTATGGGTCTGAAGTATGGATGAAGTGATAGATTTGAAGAAAACTGTTCAGAATGTTACTAGTATTTTTGCCTCAAAGTCTGATTTTTTTCTAAGAAAGTGTTACAGAAAGAGATCTAGAGATCCATTTGAAAGACTATGGAATTTAAAGGAACTCTACTATTATCCAGAATGTATAGTTAAAAGGAGGAGCCCCAGGAGCAAGCACATCTGCCAGATCATCCCCAATAAACAAGGGTCAAGTTTCTTTTAAAGATCTATTAAGAGGGAAAATTGGTATTTAGGACAAACAAAACCCAAATTTGACAATTCTAGGATTGATACATAGTAGAAAAAATGGATCAAGCCCTACATCTAACCATAGAATTATCATAAGTAAGTGACCTCTTCAATACCTTACAAGAAAAATCTATCATTTGTCGTTTTAATGGTTTCTGGCCCAAAGCTGAAGATTTAAGTTAGTGGATCCATCTCAACCGGACCACAGACTGTGATATTTATATATGTGCAAAAGGGTTTTTTGTGGTTCAATTTGATAATGAAAAGGACTACAATCATGTTAGAAACACTGACCATTATTTTGGAGAATGTTTGGGCACTTTGTAACCCCATGGTTTCCTAGTTTTGATGCAAACTCAATAGTGGTCTCTAAAATGTCAGTTTGGGTTAGACTTTACAATCTCTCACTACCTTTTTGGCATCATCTGGCCTTAGAAGGTATAGGAAACTCCTTGGGAAATTTTCTAAAGCTGGATCAAAAAAGAATGGAAAAAGGGATCTTCACATTTGTTCGTATCCATGTAGAGATGGATGTAGAGATGGATTTAAGCAAAGGCCTTTTGGATTGTGTTCATTGACACAAAGATTTCTAGTGGAAAAAATGGTTAGATTTTGAAAACATTGCATTTAGATGCATGGTGTGCCACCAAACAGGGCACTTGCAAAACACATGCATCCAAACAAAGAAAAAAATAAAAAGAAAATGCAAAAACCAAAAGGATGGCCATTTCTAGAACCCCATCCTCAGATGAGGAAGATGAAGAAATGGAGGGAACTTAGCAACACTCGGCGATAGAAAAACAACAAGGATCTTAAGAGAAGAAGAGGAAGAAGAATAAAAAGACCAAACAAACAATTCAAATAGATTGAAAACCAATTCATGGACATCCCGCTTTAAATTTGTTTGGAAGGCACAATGAGATAGAAAAATTAAAATGCAGTAAATAAATACTTCATAAAAGAAACAAAGCAAACCTTACGAGGGAAGTTTCAGACAAGATTATATCTATAAAACAAAAAAATCATCCATGAATATAAAACGTACTATCAAGCAGAATAATCTCAAATAATAATAAAAAACCTGTCACGTGTACAATGTCAGCGATATATAATTAATACATAAGAAGAATACACGTCTCGCAATCTAGAGTTCATATTTTTATCGTTTATAAACTATATAATAGCCTGCAATAAGGAAATGGGGTTCAACAGAAACAAGGACGGCGAGGGTGGTCCGAAGACTCGATTTTTCCTTTTTTATTCTTTCTATGTCATTTATCAAATTGGAAACGAGAACTATTGAAGCTCCCAAATGTGGTTGAGGAAAACTGAATCAAGTGCAGTGCTACGAATTCCAGCACACAGTACAATTATATGGATCGGTACGGAAGAATTGTTGAAAATAGATTACAGGGGGTGTACATTATAAACGCATTGGGTCAAACTTAAGGAAATGTTTCGATGTAATGCAAAGTTACTTGGCAAATGCAATTGGGAAATGTATGTTTAACGTGAAATTATAGTGAACATGACGGCACTAGAGGTTATCTTGAAGGAAAGAAAAGATTTGAAAATCATTAGGATCATAGGACAACATCGATATAAAGAGTTTTAGGAGGACAGATGTTTCCAATTTTTCGGTATATATTGTTCTATTGCATTAATGAAGTTATAGTTTTAGAAATATTGGTCTACCAATGCACTGATTTTCAAGCATAAACAGTCGGCTCTACTGATCTTGACAAACGCTCCATGAGCCAAAAAAATCAGAGGCATTGATTTAAGGCAGCCCTTTTTAATTTTACCCATTCCAATCCTGCTCACATATGTAAAACAACAAAACACATTCTGGGACGCTTGTTTGTTTAGTTGCTAAATCATCCCAAACACAAAATTCTCCGAGCTCTTTTCAATTCTATCCATTCCAATCCTGCTCACAAATATAAAATAACAAAATACCTTCTCACACATTCCCGTGCTTGCTGAAATGGCCCCAAACACAAAATTCTCGAGAGCAAAGCGTGAACAGTTTAAAACAGTTCATTCGAAGTGTGTAAAGTGCTCATTTAAGATATGAGATGCAAGACTACTTGCAGATAGACAAAAGAAAACTTTGGCACACCTTTGTATATAGATGAGTGTGCGGCCTTTAGGTTATCATGAAAGTGGTATGCTCTGCGTCACGTAACTCCCATGACTCAACGGGAACAAATGATTGCATGTGACCTGTTTATTACAATACGTTTTCATGTGACTCCTTAAGTATAACAACAGCAAGCTGCCATGCTATACATGTGATAGCAAAACAGAATTTCACGTGAATCGTTTCATATATTCATCAGAAAATAATTAGATGGAGGCTTTGGTCAGTGAGCGAATGCATTGGAACACCTTTCATGCTGGAGGTTACATGGTGAAAATCAACATTCATGGATAGAAATATACTATCAAATGCCCATGCCATAGATCCAACATATATTGTATTGAATGCAACAAGCTTTCTAAGCTTTCTCTTATATAGTTTAAGAAGGATTCTATCTGACTTATTTAATAACATGGTGTTTTAACTCATGATTGATGAAGATCATAGAGGAATTTATAATATAATAACTATTGATATTGCAACGCTTGAAAATTAGAAGCATCATGATAATAAGATTTATGGTAGAGAGTTGCGATGTGGTTGAGAGGATGCACCCAACGAGGATTAGGTTTAGAGGTGGGTTGTACTAGGATATTGTTGAAAGGAGGAAGGGTAACGGTCGGGTGTTTGTGGTCATCTTTAATTTTACATTGAGGAATGTTGGAAGTATTGATTTAATGTATCAATTTTAAATAAAGCTATTTTATATTTAATAATTATGAAACGATTAGAATTATAATAATTATTTATTCAAAATCTGTGAGCTTGAATTCGATTTAGAGATTTTAGAAATTGTTATACAGGTATATTGGTAGACGCTTTATACTACACCTTGTCATAGTTGTAACAATCTGCACATCAAATTAGGTACATAGCTCAAAAGATAAAGCATCAAATTCGGTAGCTAGCCCAAAAGATAAAGTATCATCTCGAGACATCATCGCATAGGGTTTTCCGTGATGAGTCCAAACATAGATATATTACCCTGTGTTTGTTAAATTCAATGTAAGTATTTTCAATTTTTATGTGACTGACATCATGTTTGTAACACACTTTTTAAGTGATGTAGAATTTGTAGGTGCTCGTAAGTAAATGCAAACACGTTAAATAAGAAGGATGTTAAATAAGAAGGTGTATGCCTTTTTATAAGAATAAGAAAGTAAGGTTCTTTTGGTTGGGAAAATAAGATGCTAAGAGACCAAAATTTTAATCGCCATAATTATTCCATGGGATTTCTAATACCAAATTCTGGTATTCTAGAATATAATGCTTCATCTCTATATGTCATGATCAGGGAGTACTAAATTTTTATGATCACGACACAATATCGATATAAGGATGTTCGGGTCAGTTATATCTCCATATCACACACAGTTTCCCCTTATCTACTAGTTTGAAAGTACAAAGACTAGGTTTTTTCTATTATGAAAAGAACACTATAAACTAAAGAATTAATGTTTAAATCTTCCATTGCTTACCTTACAGTGGTAGTGATACTCCATACTAAACCTAAAAGTCACGTAATCCTCTAAACTTGAAAAATAATTATAAATATGATCTTAAATTATAATAACAAGAAATAGTATATTAATATTTTCAATTAATTTAAATCGGTTCTATAAAAAGTAGTGGTAATGATACTCCATACTAAATCTAATAAATTTGGTTCTTTAATTATTAATATTATAATTTAATTTGGTTATATTCTCATAACTATTGAGCATTATATTCAGTAATACCACAATTTGGTATTAGAAATCCTATTTTTTTTTTAAGAAAGAAATAACTTACAGAAATGAAGCCCTAAAGAGATTTTTGAAAATTTTATATTTCAAGCACTACAAGAATTTAATATAGCACTAAAGGCCATCATGAAGGATAAGGGAGTACCGAATTTTTATGATCATGACAACTCAATATGATAAAAATTGAAGAAGCAAATTTATTACTCAAATTGGGTAGCTCACACGTGAGGAGCTTCACTAGGAGATTAGAATGCTCTACATCTAAGTCACATTAAAAATCATGAATATATAATAAACACAAAAATAGGGAAGTTAAAAAGGATACCTAATAAATAGGAACTAATTCCTAATCCAAGGGTCTAGTGAACCAACTCTCTCCTAAATTACATCTCTCCATTATCAACAACACTCCCCCTTAATGGACAAAGGAGTTCACAAGTATTGATAACATTTTCCTAAACAATTCAAACTTGATTCTACCAAGAGGCTTAGTGAAAATATCAACAACATTTTCGTATGTATTGCAATATTCAATATGGATTTCTTTTAACTGAACTTACTCCTTGACAACTTGAAACTATGTATCAATGTGCTTTGTCTTTTTATGAAATACTAGATTATTTGCAAGTTTTACGGAGTTATGGTTGTTGCATTTGATAACTGTTGTAACCTTTTGTTCTTCTCCAGCATCATGATGAACTCTCCTCAACCAAACAACTTCACATGTTGCTGCACACATTGCTTGATACTTAGCTTATGCTGAAGACAAGGATATTGTGTTATACTTGTTTTTTCTCCATGAAATGACCTCGTACCCAATGTTGAATGCATAGCCTGCTATCGATCATTTTTCAGCTACATTTCCAGCCCAATCGGAGTCTAAAAACTTTTCAATTTAACGTCACACAAATCAATATATTTAATACCATAGTCCAAGGTTCCTTGAAGATACCTTAAGACAACTTTCGCTACAACACAATGAATCTCAAGAGGATTGGACATGAATTGGATAAATACACTGATCGCATAAGCCAAATCTGGCCTAGTTGTATTCAAGTAGATTAGATTCCCAACCAACTGTCTATACAATGTTGCATATGCCTCCTTAGAACCATCATCATTCTGAAGTTTGGTATTCTGGTGTAAAGGCACTGTTGCAGCTTTGCACTAATCCATTCTAAACTTTTTTAGTAAACTCCTGACATATTTACCTCGTGATAAAAAAGTCTAGCTAGAATCCCTCCAAACTTCGAGACCCAAATAATAGTGTAGCTCTCCAAGGTCTTTCATCTCAAAAAACCTGTGACATCTTCTCTTTGATTTCTTTAATGAGTTCATCTGCATTTCGTGTAATGATAATATCATATATACATATAAGGAAATCAAAACAATTTTCCCCTCTTTGTCAAACACGATATACAAATCATTCTTGCTACTTTTATAACTATGTTGTAGGAAAAATGAATCAATTTTATCATACCATGACCTCAGTGACTATTTTAGTCCATACAATGCTTTCTTCAATATACATACTAAATTTTCTTCTGCTTGTTTGAAAAATCCTCCAGGTTGCACTAAATACACTTCTTCTTTTAATTCCCCATTTAAAAATGCAAATTTCACATCTAGTTGGTGTATCATCCAATGATGTTTAGTAGCTAAATAAATTAACATAATGATTGTGTTTAATTTAGCTATAGGGGCGAAGGTTTCCTTATAGTCTATACCTTCTTTCTGCGAGTACTCCATTGCAACCAACGTAGCTTTATATTTTTTTATACTCCCATCTACTTTAAATTTAGGCTTGTATAGCCATTTGCAACCTATGGATTTCTTGCCTTCAAGTAATTCACCTAGATCCCATGTTTTATTTTTAAATATTGATTCATATTCCTCTTCTATGGTTTCCCTCCATTAAATATATTTACTAGCTTATTTATAACTCAAGGGTTCAACAACATTTAACTGTTGGAAATTCTGAGAGGGAGGGTGAATTAGTATTTCTTTTTTCGACTGTTGTTTTACTAGTTAAAACATATTATATTCAGAACATTAGATGAACAACAAAAATAAATGATTTTATTAATATAAATTGTTCAGTAACATAGATACAATATATAGATGGTTACAATCAGTTCCCAAGCACCAACTTGGACTTTGGTGAGGCTTCAATCTCCAGAGCTCCAGCTCTATTTTGCCAAGGTACCAATCTTGGACTTAGGAGCACCAACTCCCAAGGACTTCAATCCTTTCATTTCCTGAGACATCATTCCCAAGGACACCCATCCGTCATACTTCTGAGGCATCAACCCCAAGGACTCCAATCCTTCTTACTTCTGAGGCACCAGCACCAAGGGTTCTGACCCAATCTTTTCAAAGAACATCTGATAGTAATGTTTTGCTCCCAAAACTCTTCTCTACTAAGTTCTATATGTTTATAGCTTCACTATAGTCTCTCTACTACAGCATCAATGACAACAAGTATTCTAATGAAGAAGTATTTACAACTCTGCACACTGCCCTCACATAATCTCCAATAGCTTTCATGCTCTCTGATAATGTCTTCACACAGTTTTAGTCAGTCGACTATTAGCTACACTAACCTTTGTATAAAGGCCAACTTCCTGTTCAAGCTTATGTTCTTCGCTAGCTACTTCTCCCCTTCGACTTTTTGTTGTCACGTTGGTCCTTCGGCAGTCTTTCTGTTCTACTGGATCCTCTCGTTGTCTCTGTCTCCTCTGGCTTATTTTCCACAACATTCAACAACCTTCAACAACATTCGACCACATACTATTCTCCATTTTTCGTCCTTTTATTTGTTCCCCATGCCTCTTTTTTTTCCCAATTTCCTCTCTTTGTTGGCCCTTTAGCTTCCTCCTTAGTCTCTATGGTTTCCTATGTCTCTTTGTGCTCACCAGCACTCCCGAGACACGTTGATTTAATGGCGAGGACCGAATCATGCATAGAGAACACATATTCAAAATATTGTAACAATGCTCTCCTTTTTTTCTAAATGATGACAGGCATACGCAAAGTCGGCATAGTTTAATGGATAGCCACGTCGCAATCACAATCGCAATCAGCTTGATTCATCGTCCTGAACTATCGTTCAGGCCTCCTGAACTATCGAGAGTGTTGTTGTATAGCATTTTTGCCTCAAGGGCCCACGTAGGACAAATATCAGAGAGATTTTTTTTTTTTTTAATTTTCAAGTTCACGAGTCGTGAACTGTTATTTCTTCGTAATATAGATGCCCGAGATCAACCCACTAAATGAAGCGTCTTAGCTCATAGATATATATATATATATATATATATATATATATATATATATATATATATATATATATATATATATATACATATACATACATATATAGATATATATATGACTTTTGCAAATCACCAAAGGACATGTTCCTTTGTGATTTAAAATATATAACTCGGAGAGTCTTCCATTATAGACTTATTGCTCACGGAAACCATTTAAATAAACATGGTATACCCATATGGTGGTCCCACATGCCACATCATCCTTTTATCGCAATCACCACTTTCGGGGGTTCTTCTACAAGTCGAGCCTAAAGCATTGCCAATGGCCGATGGCCGATACTGAATGTGATATTATATTAAACTATTTATAATAGGTCCGCCGAGTCCACAATTTTATTGCAATCGGCGCTTTCATGTGGCAAGGCTTTACAGATTGTGATATAGCGATGGATGTGACATTACAATAGGCGCAATATAATAGGATCATCGGGTCTGCAATTGTATATCACAGTCAGAGGTTTTAATGTGGTAGGGCCTTTACCACTCGGGATACATACTCCTGATGCGACGGAAGCAATATTAAATTGCAACGTATTGCAATGGTCCCATGGGTCCGCCTATATATAATTGCAATCGGAGGGTTTCGGGGGTTACAACCATTTTGAACTTTGTGATATATATATATTGCTCCACTATTTTAACTTTGTTTATATGCTCCTCTGCTTATGCTCCACTCATGCACCTTACTCTTGGCATATGCGATAGCTCTTCTCCTCCGCTAGTCCTTCCTTTGGCATTGTTTCTCCGATAGTTGTTAATGCATATATAGATGGGTTCTGGCCTTTGATAGCTCCTGGTTGTGTAATCTGCTTCCTCTGATCGCTTCATTTTGGCATATATATATGTTATATATATATATATATATATATATATATATATATATATATATATATGTATGTATGTATATATATATGGCTCCTCTGTTTGCTCTGTTTTCTCCTCTTATTTGGAATATATATAACATATATATATGCTCTGTTCTGCTCGCACTGTTTGCTCCTGTAGCTCCTTTGGCTTAGTAGTGTCTTTCAAAGACCTCCTTGCATATATGATTGCCTCTCTTGCTCTGATATCCTGTGATATGCTTCGATCTGCCTCCTTCGGTAACTCCTCTTGCTTATGGCTTGGCTATCATGATGGCCTTGCTCCTATATCTCCATGGATCTGCTCGACTTCCCCTTGGATTCTAGTATCTAGAATATTGCCATATTGACATCAATGACAACCTAGGTCAACAATCTCTCCCTTTGTTATTGATGGCAATATTCTTCTTCTCTCCCCCTTTGACATCAATGGGAAAGGAGTGCTCTGGGACTCCCCCTATCAAACTGCTTCTGTTCTTCATGAATGGTAGATCTTCATGGGTATGTGCCTCCCCCTCTCATAGTGCTCTTCTTCTTTTTACTCAAGATAGAAGGATTGATGCTTTATCTTCAATTTTCACATTATTACCTCTTCATGTCTGAGAACCTCTTTATCATGGCTTCAACAATGCTTAAGGATGCTCTACTTCAATGCTTACAATCAGATTTCAAATAGCTATACACCAAGTGTCCAAGTCCACGCTTTTATGCTTCAATTCATATTGCTATCTCCACAGGCAAAATTTAGAGACCTTCATAGCCCGAATCTAGATAAAAATGCCACTAAGATTGTCTTGCCTGCCATCTTTGTACAGATATGAGTTTCTTTATGTCTTCGTGCTTCTCTTTAAACGACTGCCATTCATTTGAGTGAAATGGTGAGAGGTTGTGCCTTACTGTTGTTATATTTTCTCAGTGAGGTTGTGCCTTTTTCCATGTTATTTTCCTAGCAAATTCATATATCTAGTCTATGCCTGTATTTTAGATCCAATTAATGATTTGCATCTTCATGCAATGCTTAAGTTTTGTTATATGTTTCCAGCTTCTCTTACTTCAATCTTCATTCCAGATGTATCTATCTGTTTGAAGATTTCCTCCATTAGTGTTCAGAATTTATCTGTTCTCTCATTAAATCCCTGCGTTAAGACATAAACTTCTGTGATAACAACACCATAGTTTTTTGCCCTATTTTCTCTAGCATTAGATGACTTTCTTTGTTGTTTCGAATAATACTTAGTGATTAAGTGGAAAACATCTTTAACAACAGTCCAAAGAATGGTTACAGGATCATATTCTTCAATGGAGTACCCCTCATAAATGATCTTTATCAAAGAATGACTGTTAATATAGTCCAACAAGAATTTCATAAGGACCCTTTAACTAATAGCTTCAGCAATAATGATCAAGAATCACAGGCTCCCCCTAACTGTATGCATCATCTCTTTTGGAATTCTTCTCATAAAATGCTTAGATTGTCAAAATTTAGGCCAATGACATATGA
This sequence comes from Pinus tabuliformis, assembly GCA_031772625.1. NCBI lineage: Eukaryota > Viridiplantae > Streptophyta > Pinopsida > Pinales > Pinaceae > Pinus > Pinus tabuliformis. The sequence continues at coordinate 498,818,036 of CM062812.1, read as the reverse complement.
TGTTGGCTGGAGAGCTCAAGGGACTTTCATACTGTATTTGCTTCCTTCTCCATACTTGTGTAACTTTCTTATTTAGCATGGTTCTAGCTTGTGTAAGAGCCCAAGTTATGTTACAATCACGTGCCATATGACCAATGTTATGACACTTGAAGCATTCTACATTGTTCATGAATAAGAATTCGTGATTTCTTCCTGCAAAATTGTTTCTTAGAGATTGTTGGGGACTATAATATCTATCTTTATGATATGCTTTATAGTCTTATGCAATGTAACCAAAGTTTGTACAAGAATAACAATAACCAAAAATTGAACTTTGGTACCGAGGAGATGGAGGTTTCCTTGTTGTACTTCTGAAGCCTTTCTCCCTTGAGATCCTTTGATGATAACCATTGCCTCTCGCCTCTTTGACATCATCTATATTTCTTCTTGGAGCAGGATATCTTCTATTGTAGTCGTGATTTTTCTCCTTGCCTTTACTAGAGCTTGGAGCATCACCATTTATTTCTGGCTTCTTCACATCTCTTTTGTTTAAAGAATTTTCATTCTTGTTTGAGGATTCACCTACATATCCAAGACCTGATTTATCAAATGGACATCTGTGATAGCTGATCGCGTCATCCAAGGCTTGAGAGATCTTCAAGATTTTGTTCATCGCTCCAACCTTTGTTCTGAGGAAGACAATCTCTTCTTCCAATATTTCACACTCATTATTCTTCTTGGGAAGTTGTTTCTCAGTTTCTTCCTTGCTACGAGTAGCTTCATCTCCTCCTATTTTAAGGGAGATGATATCTGACTTCATTTTGAATATTTCTTCATCCTTTGCTTTCCATTGATAGATCATAGTGTTTCTTTTCTTTCCTGCTTCATCAACCTACTTTTCTATGACTTCCAATTCTTCCATAGTCTTTTTAGCTCCTTGTGCTTGTTTCCTTGCTTCTTGTAGTTGAGACTTGAGAGAGGAGACCTCTACCTTGTACTGACCAATCTCTTCTTCAAGTTTTTTCAAGCTCTTATTCCTTTGTTCAAGTTGACTTGACAAGGTATCTTTCTGCTCCTTTACTTTATTCAGTTGATTTGTCATGGATATGACTTCTTCATGATGCTTCCTTTTTCTTTGATGAAATTCCTTCTTAAGCTTGGCAAGCTCTTCATCCCTTTCTTGTACTTGAAGCTTGATGAGATCAACTTTCTTCCTTGTTTGATCTTGGTCACCATATAGAGCTATCTTCTTAAGTTTCTCATTTTCCTTTTTCAAATTGCTAATATCTTCCATGGCAATCATAATTTTAGCAAGGAATTCTTCCACAAAATCCTTTTCATTCTCTTCATCTTCTATGCCTGTTTTAGCCTTGATGTCATTATTCTCATGTTCAGCTTCTATGATGGGTTCTGGATTTCCTTCTATATTTCCATTATCTTCTTGATTGATGGTCATGGTCAATGCTCCTTTTGAGTGAAGATCATGAAGTTTGTCCCATATGCCCTTTGCTGATGAATCTTTTCCTAGATTGTTCTTTACAGACTCAGATAGCCCATTCAAGATTGCCTTTACTGCTTTTGCATTGTACTCCTTGGATTCTCTATCGATCTTGCTATCATCATTCACTAATTTCTAGATTTCAATGCCTTGAGTCCGTAAGAAGTTCCTCACTCTTTCTTCCCATATATTAAAGTTCCCATTAAGCCTTGGAGCCTCCTCAAATTGATTGTATTCTATTTTAGTAGTAGAGGGAGACACATCCTTAGGAGGATTGGAGACTTTCTTCCTTGACTTCGCCATTTTTGTTCTAAAGGTCAACCTCCAAGCTGTTAAGCTTTGAATGAAGGTATCGTCTCTGATACCAACTGTTGGAAATGCTAAGAGGGGGGCTGAATCAGTATTTCTTTTTCCGACTGTTGTTTTACCAGTTAAAACATATATATTCAGAACACTAGATGAACAACAAGAATAAATGCTTTTATTAATATAAACTATGTAGTAAAATATATACATTATATAGATGGTTGCAATCAGTTGCCAAGCATCAACTTGGACTTTGGTGAGGCTACAACCTCCAGAGCTCCAACTCTATTTCGCCAAGGTAGTAATCTTGGACTTAGGAGCACCAACTCCCAAGGACTTCAATTCTTTCATTTCCTGAGACGCCAGTCCCAAGGACACCTATCCTTCCTACTTATGAAGCATCAATCCCAAGGACTCCAATCCTTCTTACTTCTGAGGCACCAGCCCCAAGGGTTCTGACCCAATCTTGTCAAAGCACATATGATAGTAATGTTCTGCTCCCAGAACTCTTCTCTACTAAGTTTTGTCTATTTATAGCTTCACTATAGTCTCTCTGCTACAAAATCAATGACAAAAAGTATTCTTATGAAAAAATATTTACAACTCTGCACACTGCACACACATAGTCTCCAATAGCTTTCATGCTCTCTGATAATGTCTTCACACAGCTTTAGTTAGTCTATTGTTAATTGCACTAACCTCTGTATAAAGAACAACTTGTTGTTCAAGATTATGTTCTCTGTTCGCTATTTCTCCCCTTCAACTATCTGCTGTCCTGTTGGCCCTTCGGCCCTCTTTCTGTTCTGCTAGATCCTCTCACTGCCTCCACCTCCTCCAGCTTATTTTCAAAAACATTTAACAACCTTCAACAACATTCGACCACATATTATTCTCTATTTTTCCTCCTTCTATTTGTTCCCCATGCCTCTGTTTTTTTCCCAGTTTCCTCTCTTCGTTGGCCCTTTAGCTTCCTCCTTAGTCTCTATGGTTTCGTCTATCTCTTCGTGCTCACCAGCACTCCTGAGACATGTTGATTCAATGGCGAGGACCGAATGATGCATAGAGAACACATATTCAAAAGATTGTAACAGTGCTCTCTTTTTTTTTTAATGATGGTAGGCATACACAGAGTCAGCATAGTTTAACAGACAACCACATCCCAATCGCAATTGCAATCGGCTTGATTCAACCTCCTGAACTATTGTTCAGGCCTCTTGAAATATTCAGAGTGTTTTTGTATAGAATTTCTACGTCAAAGGCCCATGCATGACAAATATCAAAGAGATTCTTTTTTTTTTTTCAAGTTCACGAGTCGTGAAGTGTTATTTCTTCGTGATATAGATGCTCGAGATCAATCCACTAAATGAAGTGTCTCAGCTCATATATATATATATATATATATATATATATATATATATATATATATATATATATATATATATATATATATATATATATATATATATATATATATATATATATATATATAGATATGACTTTTGCAAATCACCAAAGGACACGTTCCTTAGGTGGAGGGGCTGACTTATGAGTTTTCCTCATTTAAAATATATAACTTGGAGAGTCTTCAATTGTAGACTTATTGCTCACGAAACCCATATAAATAAACATGGTATACCCATATGGCAGTCCCACATGCCACGTCATCCTTTTATCTCAATTGACACTTTCGGAGGTTCTTCTACAAGTCAAGCCTAAAGCATTGTCGATGGCCAATGGCCGATACCAGATGCGATATTATATTAAACTGTTTATAATAGGTTTGTCGGGCCCACAGTTCTATCACAATTGGTGCTTGCATGTGGCAAAGCTTTATGGCTTACGGTATAGTGACGGACGCGACATTACAATAGGCACGATATAATAGGATCATCGGGTCCGTAATTGTATATCGCAATTGGAGGTTTTAATGTGGCAGGGCCTTTACCACTCGCGATACATAATCCCGACATGGCAGACGCAATATTAAATTGCAACGTATTGCAATGGTCCCATGGGTCCACGTATATATTATCGCAATCAGAGGGTTTTGGGGGTGACAACCCCTTTGAACTTTGCGATATATATATTGCTCCACTGCTTTAACTTTGTTTATATGCTCCTTCGCTTATGCTCCGCTTATGCACCTTACTCTTGGCATATGTGATAGCTCTACTCCTCTGATAGTACTTCCTTTGGCATTGTTGCTCCGATGGCTATTAATGCATATATAGATGGGTTTTGGCCTCCGATAGCTCCCGATTGTGTAATCTGCTTCCTCTGATGGCTCTGTTTTGGCATATATATATGTTATGTATATACCGCTCCTCCATTTGCTCTGTTTTCTCTGTTTACTCCTCTTCTTTGGCATATGTATAACATATATGTATGCTCTATTCTGCTTGCTCTGTTTGCTCCTGTAGCTCCTCTGGCTTGGCAGTGTCTTTCAAAGACCTCCTTGCATATATGAATGCCTCTCTTGCTCTAATATCCTGTGATATGCTTTGATCTGCCTCCTTTGGTAACTCCTCTTGCTTATGGCTTGGCCATCTTGATGGCCTTGCTCCTGTCTCTCCATGGATCTACTCAGGTTCGCCTTGGCTTCTAGTATCTATAATATTTCCATATTGACATCAATGACAACGTAGGTCAACATTAAGATACTAGTTATAAAAGCATTCTCCTTATATCTTGTTGGCAACTTAATTTTCCTCCCTGATCTCCTGAGTGGTGGAGTGGCTTCAAACCTATTTTGATCATCACTTGGTGGGCATGGCTTGGCAACTGCATCTGTACTGTCCAGTTCATTTTTCTGTTGTTGTTGCTTCTCATGGTTGTCTCCTATTTCATCACTCCCTTCTTCCATCAGCAAAGGCATGTGCCACTCTTCATTGGCACTCTCATGGTTTCCATCATTACATTGCTCATGAAATACTACATATCTACTTGCAAAGACTTTATGCTTAGAGGGATTAAATAATTTAGCTTTAAACTTTGTACAATACCAAAAAAAAAAATCATTTAATGGCCTTTGAATCCACTTTCTTCCTATCCTCCTTTGGAACATGAGCAAAGGCTTTGGAGCCAAAAACTCTTAAATGACTAATAACATGCTTAAAACCTAGTAAAGCTTCGAAAGGAGTTTTAAAATCAAGACTTTTTGTTGGACTCCTTTTTTTCAAATACACTGCAATATTTATTGCTTCAACCCAAAATCCATTAGATAGATTCTTATGTTTTAGCATGCTACAAGGACACTCCATAAGGGTTCTGTTTTTCCTCTCTACAACCCCATTCTGTTGAGGAGTGTGGGGTACTTTGAACTGCTACAGTATCCCATGGTCTTTACAGTATTTGATGAAACCAACCTTCTTGTATTCTCCCCCTTGGTCCGAGCAGAGAATCATGATGAATTTTCATGTCTGCTTCTCAATCATGCTTATGAACTCTTTAAAGTATTCAAAAGTATGACTCTTTTTCTTGAGAAAATATACCCAAGTGAATCTTGTACAACCATGAACAAATAGTAAGAAATAATAGGCACCTCCCAATGACCTTGTCTGCATTGGCCCACATAAATCATTGTTCACTAGCTCTAGTATATCTCTCTTCTTTTTATCTACATTTATAGGAAACTCATCTTTGTGCATATTCCCAAGAGCACATGCTTCACAATCAACATGAACATTCTTTAAAATAGGGAGAACATTGACCATACCTCATTTTTGAAATAGCAAAAGGTCATTGAAATTAATATGGTCGAATCTTTGATGCCATAAATCATCTGCAGTCATAGCTAATGATGTCAATGCTTGGTGTGGCACACTTCTCACATTCAACTTGCACATACCTCCCACATGAACACCTGATGCAATTGGCTTCATATGATCCAGTAGATCTTTAATAACACAATAAGATTTTAAAAACCCTACCTTAAGATTCTGATTTGTTATCATAGAAACATAGATCAGATTCTTTTTTATTTCGGGTACATAGATTACATTTTGAATATGCCTAATATTTCCATCAGGCAAAACGACGGGAACATTAACATATCCTTTGATTTGGTACCCTCTATCATCACCAAGATCAATGTTTACTCCACTGCTGGTCTCTTTAAAATTTTCAAACCAATGCTTGTTTCCTGTCATGTGGGTGGAAGCTCATTAGTCCATAAACTAAGTTTCTTCTTCATCATCCTTAGCATAAAATGCAGAATCATATACGAACATTTTGATATTCTGATTCTATTCTTCATCAGTAAAATGACGTGCATGCTTCTTGTGTCTCTCTTGAACTTCATCAAACTTCTTCTTCTAGCAATATTTAGCTATGTAACCAACTCTACCACAATAAAAACATTTGGGTCATGAATCACTTCTGTTTGAGGGCATATCTTGAGGTGATTTTCTATGTGGTGTACTTTTGCCTTTTTGTCTTGCATTTTCCTTCGCTCTGAAGGGCTTCTTTTTTGCCATTAGAGCAAGATCTGAACTCTAGGGTATCAAGGTCATCCGCCTTTCCTCCTTTTGCATTAGGATCCCTGCCAATTCTTCAAACTTGGCAACGTTCTCTCTCGCATTCAAGCCAATGATAAAATTTTGATAGTTGTCAGTCATACCATTCATGGTAATGGTGACAAAATCAATGTCTGACATTGTTTCGTCAATGTTGCCTAGCTTATTTTTGAGCTCCTTGATACGAGAGATGAATGTCATTACTTATTCATTCTCTTCCATTTTAATGGAGATAACATTGCTCTTTAGAAACAACAAGCGATTTGTATTCTTTATCTTGTACAAGTCTTTGAGAGTTGTCTAGATGTCTATTGCAGATTTGCATTCTCGGATATGAGGAATAATGCAATCTTTCACAGATTATTCCCCATTTTTCCCAGTCCTGGATTGTTGTTGTTATTCCACCTGTAGTTAGGGTCAGCTTCAACTCATCATCGGTTGCAATTGCACATGCGTTTTTCCCCTCCAACAGTGTCTTCAACTTAAATTTCCAATTGGAATAATTGGATCCGTCAAGCTTATTTCTCTCGTTCCGGTACACCTCTGCCATCTGGGTATTCATCTTGACACTTAAAAAAAAAATTCCGACCTCCATCAATTAAAAAACCATATCTACCCCAAATCCACGACAAAGATCAAAGCGAATTACAGCCCTTGCATTTGCTAGATCAATGACAATGCGAACAAAATGAATTTTCTTTTTCTCAAGAAGAAGAAACAAAAACATTGCGTGATCGGGAAAAAAATGCAGCACACCTAAAGGGCCACGATTTACTGATTCTCCTATCGTATGGGGAAGTCGAGTTTCTATAGCGACTTGGTTGATCGGGCCTCCCTAGAATTGCTAACTCGCGTTGTGGGCCATTGATGCTCCGTCTCCAACACGCAACACTCCAACAATACCGCAGTGATTCTGCCACACAACACTCCAATAATACTAAAGTGTAGCCGTTGTGTTAAATCCAGTTTTACAACAATGGCGCGTTTCTTAGAAAAAATTGTTGCATTGATTCGCAATGCATTAAGTCAATACCGATCGGCATGGTCCTCACCTCCTAACCCGCGTCGATCCCTCAATTTGGCGCTGATCCCTCAAACTGGAGTTGATCAGCAGTTACACGCAGATCCAATTTATCTCAGATCTCCCCAGTCGAATGCATGCAACAAACTTGCAGTAATTCACCAGCAGCTCTGCAGCAATTCACGAGACCATCGATGCCAACTTGGCCCTGACACAGCATGGAGCTTGGAGCTCTAACTTATACTTCACACCCAGATTGCGCCAAGCTCAATTGAATGAAAAAAACATGTACGACGCTGATCCTATCCCTCGTGTTGGACCAAATCCTCACACTGGCTTCTTAGTCATGAATCTAAGGCCACATGTTTCCCACCACAGAAACTGTTGTCACTGGGGTTCCCTCGTCAATTGTCACGAAAGCACACAACATATATCCACAACAGATCGTAATTCTTTAACCTAATCACTGGAAAACCCTCACTTGATGACACACAGGCCTCTTATCACCCACTCTGCTCTGATACCATGATAAAAATTGAAGAACCAAATTTATTATTTAAACTGGGCAGCTCACAAGTGAGGAGCTTCACCAGGAGACTGCCTCAGCAAAATGCTCTACATCTAAATCACATTACAAATTATGAATATATAATAAACCTTACAAATCATGAATATATAATAAACACGCAAATAGGCAAGTTAAAACAAATACATAAGAAATAGGAACTAATTCCTAATCTAAGACTCCAGTGAACCGACTCTTTCCTAACTTACATTTCTCCTGCAACATCCCGTATTGATGTTGTGTCATGATCATAAAAATTCGGTACTCACTTATCCCTTACCTCAGAGACCAGCTCGTCGGCACATAACCGCTAATTTCATTGGACTGCCCCGTAGAGAACCCCCAAATTCGCCGATCGACCCCCTCGAACAAGTTGGTTTTGAACCTCCAACATTTTTTTGGTTGTATCCCTACAACTATTGAGCATTACATTGTAGAATACCAGAATTTGGTATTAGAAATCCTATGCAGTAGTTATGGCAATCAAAATTTTGGTTTCTGAGCATCTTATTTTTTTTAAGAAAGCAATAACTTACAGAGATGAAGCCCTAAAGAGATTTTTGAAAATTTTATATTTTAAGCACTACAAGAATTTAGTATAGCACTAAAGGCCATCATGAAGAATAATGGAGTACCAAATTTTTATGATCAGACACAACATCGATACAAGGATGTTCGGGTCAGTTATACCTCCGTATCACACTCACTTTCCCCTTACCTACTGGTTTTGAAGCACAAATACTAGGTTTCGTCTATTATGAGAAGAACACTATAAACTAAAAAATTGATATTTAAATCTTCCATTACTTACCTTACCGTGATAGTGATACTCCATACTAAACATAAAAATCACATAATCCCCTGAACGCGAAACATAATTATAAATATGATCATAAATTATAATAATGAGAAATATTATGTTAATATTTTCAATTAATTTAAATCGGTTATATTAAAAACAATAGTAATGATATTCCATACTAAATCTAAAATATCCTAGTTCTCTGACAATCCGATTGTTGAAAAAAGAAAAGTTGAGAATCGAAACCGAGGGCCGAGCCGAGGAAATTACCCTGGTGCAAAGATTCATGGATTCGGTTCAGGTTTCCGTCATTCCAAGGCCTGATGGTCCTTTCCCCCGCCATTGGAGTTCTGCTGTAGGCTCGAATGGCCTTCGGTGCAGAGTTAAAGAAGTCGCCTGGGGTTCTCCGATTTTTTCTACGATTTTAGCCGAAGCTCTTGGGCCGAGGGCACGCGCAGGCACGAAGGGGTTTATGGTGAAAGCCCTTTCTGAAAACAGCCGGAAGCCAGTTTTGGACTCTGTTTTGTGGGGTTTGAAGACAGAAGGAGCCGGCGGAGCTACAGGAAGGGCCCTCCAGTGCCGAAGGGCAGGTCTGGCTACGCGAAATTGCTTAGATTCGGATGCTGGCGCCCCGGTTGCAGCGGCCAACAGTGTCCAAAGGGAGTGGATTTGGAGAATGGGGGAAATCAGGAGCGTGGGCATCAAGAACCAGCATCGTCAACCTCTTCATTTCAGATCCAAGAAGGCTGCGGGGCAAGTGTTTGACAAAAAGCCCCTCCGAGATTTGGACCCAAATAGGGGCCTGTTCTCTATCTCAGCTCAGAATGAATGTGCTGGAAAGGTTTTAGGATTCAGGCATGAATCACAAGGCTCAGTGGAGATTTGGCCTGAGCATGGTCTTGCAAACCCAATAAACGTGAGTCTCAGGAGTGCTTCATCCCTAGGCAAGATGAACTCTGAGAGTTTTCTTGCTTGCTCTACGGCTCAGGAAATAACAGAACCAGCACAGATTGAGCCATTAGACAAGAGGAGCTCTGATTTTTTTGTCTCGTTTCAGATCCAAATCAAGCTCATTTCCGGTAAAACCCTGCTCCATTGGGTGAATTCCACAGATCTAGTGCAGGACCTCAAGCACGCACTGGATCTCAAGCTGGGGATCCCTTCGGCAGCTCAACGGCTCCTCTTCGAAGGTAAACAACTTGAGGATCAATACTCTCTTTCTTTTTACAGTATTAAAAGAAATGCTTCCATTAGTATTGCCCTTCGTTTGAGAGGGGGAGCTGCAGGACAATCTTCTTCTGCCAAGGCATACTCATACAAAGAGGCTGTCCATGCACAGAAACAGGAAAAAACAGTTCCACCAGACCAGGCTCCCAAACCTTTTCTAGTGGACAAACTGGAGGAAACCCCCTCAATCGAAATAGGGCATCCAACGCTGGATGAGCAAACCCAAAAGTTTGCTAAGCACGGTATTATATGCAGGTTCAATGGGCTATGGCCGCGCACAACAGACCTCTACCAGTGGATTCACTCCAACTGGACCAACAACTATCGAGTTCTGTTATGTTCAAAAGGCTTTTTCATTACAGTGTTTGATTTTGATGAGGACTACCAAAAGGCCTTAAAAGAAGGGCCATGGTTCTGGGGTTCAGCAGGTCTATTCCTCACCCCCTGGTTCCCAGACTTCGATCCATCCACAGCAATCATCACCAAGCTCTCAATCTGGGTCAGACTACCTAACCTCCCAGCACATCTTTGGCACTTCGCAGTGTTCCAAGGGATAGGTAACTCTCTAGGCCGCCTTCTAGACACAGACACGTCTAGAGGAGAAAAGGGCCTATACACCTTTGCCAGAATCTGTGCAGAAATAGACATGAGCAAAGGTCTCCTGGACAAGATCAATCTCAAGATTGGAGACTTCCACTGGACTCAGAACTTGGACTACGAGAACACAACGTTCCACTGCCGCAACTGCCATCACACAGGGCACCTTCAGAGCTCTTGTCCCTCGATGCCAGCCCAAAAAAAGAAAGCCAATCCTAAGCAGAAATCCAAAAGCTGGAAGCCTCATGATCCTCCACCCATGGACGATTTTGATTTTAGCTCGAATGAAGAGGAGGAGAATGAGGAGGAAGGGGATGCAAAGATGGCACAGGATCCGCCCTCGGCTGAGCCTGAAAATTTGTCCGTCCAACCATTCTCTCAGAAAAGAATTCCTGAATCTTCTACCTCGGATTCAGATAAGGAAAACTCTCAGTCAACCCAGCTCAGTTTGCAATCCATGCCAGCTCAACATTGCCCTCCTGAATGGGTCAAAGTTGGTAAACAGAAAGGGAAAAAGTGTCGAATAGTCGACTCTGCCCATGTTGGGTAGAATCCTATTCTTTGCTTTCGCTCCCTGGTTCTTCTAGTTAATTCCTCCTCATCTCTTCCTTCTTCTCTCTTCTTCTAGGAGCCGAGGTGGATAGCATATCCTTTCCGGCTGCCTATGCTCTTGCTTCTCCTGGTTGTATTTTCCTTATGTACATTACTTTCCTTTAATAGACTTCATCTTTACCGAGAAAAAAAAAAATATCCTATTTCTCTAAATTTGAAAAATAACTAGCATTTGCACCAGATGTTGCAAAGGAAACACGGTAAGGCATAAAGTGCGGAAATCCATTATCCATGTAGTGTGTGCATTATTCAACAAGGTGGATCTCTCTAAATTTGTTGCAAACATTTATGTTCTTGCATTGCTAATTTATTAGAATCTACGACCACCTCCTCTTCTTAGAATATTAAATTTCTTATTACAATCCCTCTGATTATTGGCATCACAATTTTTTTCACTTTAGTGGCTTTACCTTCAACCTAAAGAAACATGAATTTGAGTCACTCAATTAAAAAGAAATTACTAAATTACTATTTATCAGGTTTTGCATAAAAACAATTAATAACTCATATTTACAACCCTTTAAATATTTACAACCCTTTAAGTCTTGTATTTATAACTCATATTTATAACCCTTTAAAATGAAACTAACTATCTATATTTTTATTAATAATAAAAAGAATCTTCTTTATAAAACGAACACTCACATGCTACTCCTATATATTTATCTTATATTTAATATTCAGTGTCCATCAATTGAATGACAAGTTGAAAGCTCAACTTAATTGCACCTTTCTGAACTCCTTTGTGGGAATTCATGTCCCATTAATTTAATGGCAAATTGAAGTTTCAAATACAGTACACATTTTATACCAGATTCGGAGAGTTCATGAACAAACTTTCAAGGTTTTGATGGATCTGGAGAGTTCATGAACAAACTTTCAAGGTTTCGATGGATCTGGGTCATTTGTATTTTCTCTGATGTTCTGGGTCGTTTGTATTTTCTCTGATGTTGACTATATTACAAAAGCCAAAATCTCTTGGATTGTGGTGAAACCATGGCTAAACCATAATCCAAGTGGAACCATGAACAATCCAGAATTAGTGAGTATATTACGAAACCCAAAATGGTGTAATCTTGGCTAAACCATAAATCCAATTGGAACCTTGAACAGTCAAGGATTATCGTCACCAAAAGCATTAAAAGGTACACTGTTTATATTAGTATACGTCCAATAGAACTTGTTGTACCATATTGTGGATTCCTGTGGCCAACCAATGAGAACCAAATACTATGCTACCTTTGTGGGTGGAATCTAATTCGCTGTATCTAACCCCGACCAATGTGCCGTATGCCCCAATGAATATCTAATAAACTATATAATCCAAGAATTTTGTAACACAGCATATACTGATAAGGAGGTCTCCTTCCACAGGCTCTAGCATTTACAACGTGGAGTTGCAGCCCCTTGGTGATTCATCTCATTCCACTTGGTGATTCATCTCGTTCCACCCCTTGTACTCTCTAAGAATGACCATTTTTCTTGTAAATTCGGCACAACACCCAATCATCAAGCTAGAGAACAGAGGTACCATCAAAATCAACAATACCAGTTTTAGTTGAATGAATCAATTCCTATTCATAAAGAATCAAAACACAAGAACTGTGAAAGGAAAATCATTCATACTGATCAATATTCACTGGTATATGAACAATAATACCATCAAATATTATCACAAAACAGTCAAATTAGAATATTTCAACAATATTCTGGAGCCCAGAGACAGGAATTCAACTAATAGCTATACTTACTCTCAAAGAACCCATTCTTGTTAGGTATGTAATGGGCATCCTCCACTGCACAGTCAAAATGGCAAGATAGCTGTTAGCGTATGCCGTTAGCAATAGCCAGTTTTCTAGGCATAACAAGGAGTACTTTATCAAGCTTCTACAGTATACAAAACTGGGCTTTTTACACAAAAATCCAACCTCCCTTACATTACAAATATATATTCTAATGAAAGAATATATGGGAAAAACATAATCCTCAAGCTGTTACAAGATTTTAGAAATAAAATCCTAACAGTAAACTAAAAATAAAATAAATTTTAAGTTGCTACAAGGAATACGGAAATGATAGAAAATCCTCTGTCATCAAATTGGAAATTGATTCCTTGACTGTTGATATCCTGCCTGCAAATTTGAATCCATTGTAAATATTCCTAAAAATCTATCGACCTCCCTTTAAACAGGGTCAACTATGCCACCTGTTATCCAATTTTGAAAGAGAAATTTTTGTCATCTGTTGAAGTATGGTTTACAAAACCTTTTGTTTCATACAACTTATTTGAAAAATATACTGTACTTTATCCATGGGTTAATTACTCATGTAAAAATATAATTAATGGTAAAATTCGTAGGATAAATTAATTACTCTTTTCCTATACACCTGGAAAAACTACAAAAAAAAAGTGCCTAGCTATCAAAAACCATGGTTTTCATCTCCTTGATATCCTAATGCCATAAAACAATGATATAGGAGTTCATCAATAATTGGAAATCCATCGTGTTTGGTGTTTCTCAATATTTGTACGTTATTTTCCTACCCTCTTTTTTCCAACAAGAGTTACAAATGTACCAAAGACAACATCATTGTCAGTCAATTCCCTCATATATGGCTTTGCATGTGCTTCAAGGAAAATAAGCTTCTTCATGTGAACAACTTGGTCATAGACACCACTGAAGCCATCTCTATTATCAACATTTTGTTGCTCTGTTTTGAATCCATGACCAAATTGCAGAGGTAGCATCTTCTCGTGCCTAAGAAACTGCATAGATTGAGATTGATGGAAGCCATCATTAGCTTACATACCGGATGTAAAAATGTCGATTCCGCCTAGATTTGGTACCAAACTGTCCTGAATTGAAGATCTAGTCAAAGCTGGAAACCCTAAACCAAGAGAATTGTTCTGTGTCCAATTGCAGCTGTGATGGCTGTTGCGGTGAGATGAGAAATTTGAGAGTCCCATGGACTCAAACCTTCAATCCATCGGCTCGATCGGAATTTTCTTCATCGTATCTAAAACCCTAGCTTTGTGTTTCTTCCTGCCACTGCGTTGATAAATCCCGTGCAGCAAAGGCATTTGCCCCGGCCCTCCTCTGCAGAAAACTGCCTATTTGTGTGTGCACGATAGACCAAGTGGGTAGACATACGGGCAGATAATTGGACAGAAGATAATTGTTGAATCGTCTAACAATAGATCTGACGGTTAGCATTAAGACAGAAAGGCGCTTAGGGGAGCTCATTTCAGAGGGAAACGCCTTACGGCGTAAATATCTCGATTGTGAACTAGTTTTCTTCCAGATCTGTCAAACAAGTTATGCCCAAATGGAGAAACATAAAATCCTCTCATCTATTGATTGCTCAAAGTTAGTAATGGCAAACTGAATACATATAACAGAGATGGTGTTTGGTGACTAGCCAACAAAATGGGCACATGAAATGATAATAGAAAACGCGAGACATGATAACCATAAGTAGCTAAAGTTTGTCACACTTTCCTTTACTGGAACAAAACCATTCCTGAATAATTAAGTTCTGTGAGTATCTCAATGCCATATATGTTAATGTTTTTTTTTTCATTGGCAAGTCATAAAATGCCAATAACTACCTAAATAAATCACAACTAATATGGCATCAGTTCAAGGATTTCCACACATCTTCACCTGTGAAAAACCAATATATTGTAAGGACAACATTGGTTGGGTCTAGTACTTCTCGGAATGTAGGTTGTAACTAATGATTCCTGGGGAGTAAGTGCCCTAAATCATACAACAAATGGCTAAAGGGGATGCAGAAAACATAGGGCTCTGTCAACTCACAGAGTCTAACCTTCCTGCAGTTCCATAGCCTATGGGAGAAAGAACTGTGCTAAAGAAGCAACATTTACGTTTCATATATCTGCTGAAGAGCGGTTTAATTGTACAGATCTATTACTTATACAAATACAAGTATCATAAATTTCTCTTCTGATCATAGGGCAATGATTTACTGAAGAACCCCTTCCTTTTTAATTATATTTTTTTTATTTTTATTTTTTTGGATTTTTTGTTGGGAATAGCATTTCCCCCTAATTCCCCAAGTTTACTGGCTGTTTCCTTTCTAGGAATGTTTTTAGATAGAAACAATCGGGGGAACACACTGTCTCTAGACTCTGATAATTCAAATTTATAGTATTCTAGTTAGGGCTTGTGACTGAGGAAAGATGCATTTGTCCATTTTAAATTTCTCACACAACATGGGACCCAAGATCAAATCTTATGTTAGTGATCACGCCAAGTCGATGCAATGCAAAATAGTTTAATTTGGTTATTTATGAAGGCATAGTATGAATTAAGAATCACAAAAGTACCAGTTAACCAATGGCAACAATATAATAGCTGAATTGAATCCCAACCAATTTCACATCATCTTGTAGATCATTAAAAAACACACATCAAAGCATTAACGCAAATAACGTTTCAGAGAATATATTGCCAAGGGTACAAATAGAAACTCATTGGAGATATCAGGGGAAATATTGAAAATTATCTGAAAATATCAGAAAGAATAAACTTGGAACTGAGGAATTCTTAATATATCATTGACAAAATGAAAATCTTGGGAGAAACTCGAAATATAAGGAGAAATATATAGTGAGTCCTGAGCAATAGCAAGGTCTCTACTTTGTTGTTTCTCTTTACCAATCAGAGATATTTGTACCACAGCATGGAAGAAGCCACAATAAAATTATATATATTTCCAAATCAATTAATAACCTGTTTTCCTTCCAGATTTGAAAACCAAGTTATGTCCAGATGGAGAGATATGATAAGATAATTTTATTGATGTCCAACAAATAACAACAAATAGGTCAATGGGACTGCTAAATACATCCATGAGAATACAAAGTACAAGCACTAAAGGAGCTCCTGGAAAATCATGATAAAAGCATATCTATAATATGCTGAGAATCCAAAACCTAAATGTTGACTCCTAACAGCATGGAGAAGTGAAACAAAGCAATGATTCACATACATGCAAATGCAGCAGAGAAAATTTTCACATCGATTCATCTACCATAATCAACAAAGAGAACTTGATGCAACATTCGTGCAAGGACTCCCACGTTTGTATTGGTGTGTTCTCATGCTTCCTGTCACCTGAATTGTAACTGATGAGTACTAAGGAGGATGTGCACTAGATAACACAAATGCCTAGATGGGACCAAACATTGCAGTTACCACGCTCAGCTCACAAAAAACTTGGCAAAGGCAAAAAAGTGAGTTCAAATCAGGTAAGCTAAAACTTGAGGAGAGATGAGCAGAAATCAGGGAAAAAAAGAGAAGAAAATGAAGCAAAGAAACTCAGTCTCTCAGATATATAAAAGAAGGTGGCAAGTTTTCTGACAGGTCCATAGGTCAAAAATTGTTGACCCATGAACAACCCACTAAGTACTCATAGGTCGAGTTATTCATAGCAAGTTAAACTTGTTGACATCAAGTTTGACTCACCATCAATTTGAATCCATGTGTTTCAGCATGCAACCCGACTTTCACCCCCATGGGTGGGTCAAACCCAGCAGGTCTGGAAACCCTAACACCCACAATTTGGGACCCTATCACCTAATAGGAGCCAAACCTTCCTATGGTTCCACACCTTAGGGAAAATAAACTCTGCTACGGAAGAAGAATTTATGTATGTTTCAGATATCTGTTATAGTTTTGCACTACTTGGACTCAACAAAAAAACAGCAAGGGTTTGAAATCATTAACTAGGTAAAAGCTGAGCAGAAAGTCATTGTGCAATGAAAATGAGAAAATCCGCCTTTTAAGTTACTTTTCTGCAGCAGCTGCTGAATTTTTGAAAAAATGGGAAAAAAATGCCTGAATCACAATCTGTGCTACTAAATCATTTCAGACAGAACCCATCAACTAATCTGTGACTTCTGCAACACTGAACAATAGAATAGCATCTTAATTGCATCAGATTCAAGTTTCTTCAGCAGCAATCAGAATTGATCAGAATTGTATGAACAATTATAAAAACATTAGAAACATGACTCTTTATAACTGTGTGAGTACTAGCGAGTTGATTCCACTCTCCAAGCTAGTGAGCAGAGTCAAACCTTTGCCAAAAATCCTGGTCAGAGTCGGTCAGGCTCAGTTTTGGTAAATAAGTTTAAGTTTTTCTGGGCTTATATTCCTCATATTTTTTAGTTTGTGTTTCCTGACATTTTTAATAAGACAATTTTTGCCATGTCACCAAGTTGACTCTCCAAATTGGATTTGCCAAGTTTTTTCCAAGTCTGGTTCATGTGACTTTTATCAGGATTTTCTCTTCCGTTGAATAGTATAAGGTAATCATCTGGTGAAGGTCCCAGGATACCATAAATTGCATCCATTGCTAGATGTATGCCTAGTGCTAACACCGGTAAGGATTTTGAAGCCTCTGTGAGAGTTTTAATACCCACAACAACACAAGCTAATACAAGACATGGATAGATAGATAGATAGCTCTTATCAAACATGGATGTAACCTGAAAAATACAGTACATCTAAATCTTCCCTAGAGACACCTTGGCATGTCTCCTCTTTCCTACAGAAAAACAACTCCACGGAGGCAGTTTCAAGATATAAAAATATAACATACCTAAAGTGACCAGTGCAGACCAAGCCTCCGTGAGAACATGGATAACTAATAAACATGGAGTTATGATTGAGCCTTGAGCTTGACCAAGTCAAAATCAAATTTCTTTTTGTGATATACATTTCATCTAGATGCATTGTCACTGAAAATTTACTCAAATTGAATAACAAATATCAGATATTTCTCTATATTAACCTTAAAAAGAGAAACTAATTATTCTCTATAAAGAAGCAACATTTACGTTTCATATATCTGCTGAAGAGCGGTTTAATTGTACAGATCTATTACTTATACAAATACAAGTATCACAAATTTCTCTTCTGATCAACAGCACAGGGCAATGATTTACTGAAGAACCCCTTCCTTTTTAATTATTTTTTTATTTTTATTTTTTTGGATTTTTTGGTGGGAATAGCATTTCCCCCTAATTCCCCAAGTTTACTGGCTGTTTCCTTTCTAGGAATGTTTTTAGATAGAAACAATAGGGGGAACATGTTGTCTCTAGACTCTGATAATTCAACTTTAAATTATTCTACTTAGGGCTTCTGACTGAGGAAAGATGCATTTGTCCATTTTAAATTTCTCACAAAACATGGGACCCAAGATCAAATCTTATGTTAGTGATCACGCCAAGTAGATGCAATGAAAAATAGTTTAATTTGGTTATTTATGAAGGCATAGTATGAATTAAGAATCACAAAAGTACCAGTTAACCAATGGCAACAATATAACAGCTGAATTGACTCCCAACCAATTTCACATCATCTTGTAGATCATTAGAAAACACACATCGAAGCATTAACACAAATAACGTTTCAGGGAATATATTGCCAAGGGTCCAAATAGAAACTCATTGGAAATATCAGGGGAAATATTGAAAATTATCCGAAGATATCAGCAAGAATAAACTTGGAACTGAGGAATTCCTAATATATCATTGACAACCTAAAAATCTTGGGAGAAACTAGAAATACCAGGAGAAATATATAGTGAGTCCTGAGCAACAGCAAGGTCTCTACTCTGTTTTTCTCTTTACCAATCAGAGATATTTGGACCACTGCAGCGAAGAAGCCACAATAAAATTATATATATTGCCAAATCAATTAATAACCTGCTTTCCTTCCATATTTGAAAGCCAAGTTATGTCCAGATGGAGAGATATGATAAGATAATTTTATTGAGGTCCAACAAATAACAACAAATAGGTCAATGGGATTGCTAAATACATCCGTGAGAATACAAACTACAAGCACTAAAGGAGCTCCTGGAAAATCATGATAAAATCATATCTATAATATGCTGGGAATCCAAAACCTAAATCCTGACTCCTAACAGCATGGAGAAGTGAAACAAAGCAATGATGCACATACATGCAAATGCATTAGAGAAAATTTTCACATCTATTCATCTACCATAATCAACAAAGAGAACTTGATGCAGCATCCGTGCAAGGACTGCCACGTTTGTATTGGTGTGTTCTCATGCTTCCTGTCACCTGAATTGTAACTAATGAGTGCTAAGGAGGATGTGCACTAGATCACACAAATGCCTAGATGGGACCAAACACTGCAGTTACCAGGCTCAGCTCACAAAAAACTTGGCAGAGGCAAGAAAGTGAGTTCAAATTAGGTAAGCTAAAACTTGAGGAGAGATGAGCAGAAATTAGGAAAAAACAGAGAAGACAATGAAGCAAAGAAACTCAATCTCTCAGATATATAAAAGAAGGTGGAGAGTTTTCTGACAGGTCCACAGGTCAAAAATTGTTGACCCATGAACAACCCACTAAGTACTCATAGGTCGAGTTATTCATAGAAAGTTAAACTTGTTGACATCAAGTTTGACTCACCATCAATTTGAATCCATGTGCTTCAGCAGGCAACCCGACTTTCACCCCCATGGGTCGGTCAAACCCAGTAGGTCTGGAAACCCTAACACCCACAATTTGGGACCCTATCACCTAATAGGAGCCAAACCTTCCTATGGTTCCACGCCTTAGGGAAAAGGAACACTGTTAAGGAAGAAGCATTTATGTATGTTTCAGATATCTATTATAGTGTTGCACTACTTGGACTCAGCAAAAAAACCGCAAGGGTCTGAAATCATTAACTGGGTAAAAGCTTAGCAAAAAGTCATTGTGCAATGAAAATGGGAAAATCCGCCTTTTAAGTTACTTTTCTGCAACAGCTGCTGAATCTTTAAAAAAATGGGAAAAAAAATGCCTGAATCACAATCTGTGCTACTAAATCATTTCAGACAAAACCCATCAACTAATCTGTGACTTCCGCAACACTGAACTGTAGAATAACATCTTATTTGCATCAGATTCAAGTTTCCTTTCTAGGAATGTTTTTAGATAGAAACAATCGGGGGAACATGTTCTCTCTAGACTCTGATAATTCAACTTTATATTATTCTACTTAGGGCTTGTGACTGAGGAAAGATGTATTTGTCCATTTCAAATTTCTCACACAACATGGGACCCAAGATCAAATCTTATGTTAGTGATCACGCCCAGTAGATGCAATGCAAAATAGTTTAATTTGGTTATTTATGAAGGCATAGTATGAATTAAGAATCACAAAAGTACCAGTTAACCAATGGCAACAATATAACAGCTGAATTGACTCCCAACCAATTTCACATCATCTTGTAGATCATTAAAAAACACACATCGAAGAATTAATGCAAATAACGTTTCAGGGAATATATTGCCAAGGGTCCAAATAGAAACTCATTGGAAATATCAGGGGAAATATTGAAAATTATCCGAAAATATCAGCAAGAATAAACTTGGAACTGAGGAATTCCTAATATATCATTGACAACCTAAAAAACTTGGGAGAAACTGGAAATACCAGGAGAAATATATAGTGAGTCCTGAGCAACAACAAGGTCTCTACTCTGTTTTTTCTCTTTACCAATCAGAGATATTTGGACCACTGCAGCGAAGAAGCCACAATAAAATTATATATATTGCCAAATCAATTAATAACCTGTTTTCCTTCCATATTTGAAAGCCAAGTTATGTCCAGATGGAGAGATATGATAAGATAATTTTATTGATGTCCAAAAAATAACAACAAATAGGTCAATGGGGCTGCTAAATACATCCATGAGAATACAAAGTACAAGCACTAAAGGAGCTCCTAGAAAATCATGATAAAAGAATATCTATAATATGCTGGGAATCCAAAACCTAAATCCTGACTCCTAACAGCATGGAGAAGTGAAACAAAGCAATGATGCACGTACATGCAAATGCAGCAGAGAAAATTTTCACATCTATTCATCTACCATAATCAACAAAGATAACTTGATGCAGCATCCGTGCAAGGACTCCCACGTTTGTATTGGTGTGTTCTCATGCTTCCTGTCACCTGAATTGTAACTAATGAGTGCTAAGGAGGATGTGCACTAGATCACACAAATGCCTAGATGGGACCAAACACTGCAGTTACCAGGCTCAGCTCACAAAAAACTTGGCAGAGGCAAAAAAGTGAGTTCAAATTAGGTAAGCTAAAACTTGAGGAGAGACGAGCAGAAATTAGGAAAAACAGAGAAGACAATGAAGCAAAGAAACTCAGTCTCTCAGATATATAAAAGAAGGTGGCGAGTTTTCTGACAGGTCCACAGGTCAAAAATTGTTGACCCATGAACAACCCACTAAGTACTGATACGTCGAGTTATTCATAGCAAGTTAAACTTGTTGACATCAAGTTTGACTCACCATAAATTTGAATCCATGTGTTTCAGCAGGCAACCCGACTTTCACCCCCATGGGTGGGTCAAACCCATTAGGTCTGGAAACCCTAACACCCACAATTTGGGACCCTATCACCTAATAGGAGCCAAACCTTCCTATGGTTCCACGCCTTAGGGAAAAGGAACACTGCTAAGGAAGAAGCATTTATGTATGTTTCAGATATATATTATAGTGTTGCACTACTTGGACTCAGCAAAAAAACAGCAAGGGCTTGAAATCATTAACTAGGTAAAAGCTCAGCAAAAAGTCATTGTGCAATGAAAATGAGAAAATCCGCCTTTTAAGTTACTTTTCTGCAGCAGCTGCTGAATTTTTGAAAAAATGGGAAAAAATTCCTGAATCACAATCTGTGCTACTAAATCATTTCAGACAGAACCCATCAACTAATCTATGAATTCCGCAACACTTAGCTGTAGGATAGCATCTTATTTGCATCAGATTCAAGTTTCCTTTCTTGGAATGTTTTTAGATAGAAACAATCGGGGGAACATGTTGTCTCTAGACTCTGATAATTCAACTTTATAGTATTCTACATAGGGCTTGTGACTGAGGAAAGATGTATTTGTCCATTTTAAATTTCTCACACAACATGGGACCCAAGATCAAATCTTATGTTAGTGATCACGCCAAGTAGATGCAATGCAAAATAGTTTAATTTGGTTATTTATGAAGGCATGGTATGAATTAAGAATCACAAAAGTACCAGTTAACCAATGGCAACAATATAACAGCTGAATTGACTCCCAACCAATTTCACATCATCTTGTCGATCATTAAAAAACACACATCGAAGAATTAACGCAAATAACGTTTCAGGGAATATATTGCCAAGGGTCCAAATAGAAACTCATTGGGAATATCAGGGGAAATATTGAAAATTATCCGAAAATATCAGCAAGAATAAACTTGGAACTGAGGAATTCCTAATATATCATTGACAACCTAAAAATCTTGGGAGAAACTGGAAATACTAGTAGAAATATATAGTGAGTCCTGAGCAACAGCAAGGTCTCTACTCTGTTTTTTCTCTTTACCAATCAGAGATATTTGCACCACTGCAGCAAAGAAGCCACAATAAAATTATATATATTACCAAATCAATTAATAACATGTTTTCCTTCCATATTTGAAAGCCAAGTTATGTCCAGATGGAGAGATATGATAAGATAATTTTATTGATGTCCAACAAATAACAACAAATAGGTCAATGAGACTACTAAATACATCCGTGAGAATACAAATTACAAGCACTAAAGGAGCTCCTGGAAAATCATGATAAAAGCATATCTATAATATGCTGGGAATCCAAAACCTAAATCCTGACTCCTAACAGCATGGAGAAGTGAAACAAAGCAATGATGCACATACATGCAAATGCAGCAAAGAAAAATTTCACATCTATTCATCTACCATAATCAACAAAGAGAACTTGATGTAGCATCCGTGCAAGGACTCCCACGTTTGTATTGGTGTATTCTCATGCTTCCTGTCACCTGAATTGTAACTAATGAGTGCTAAGGAAGATTTGCACTAGATCACACAAATGCCTAGATGGGATCAAACACTGCAGTTACCAGGCTCAGCTCACAAAAAACTTGGCAGAGGAAAAAAAGTGAGTTCAAATTAGGTAAGCTAAAACTTGAGGAGATATGAGCAGAAATTAGGGAAAAACAGAGAAGACAATGAAGCAAAGAAACTCAGTCTCTCAGATATATAGAAGAAGGTGGCGAGTTTTCGGACAGGTCCACAAGTCAAAAATTGTTGACCCATGAACAACCCACTAAGTACTCATGGGTCGAGTTATTCATAGCAAGTTAAACTTGTTGACATCAAGTTTGACTCACCATCAATTTGAATCCATGTGTTTCAGCAGGCAACCCGACTTTCACCCCCATGGGTGGGTCAAACCCAGCAGGTCTAGAAACCCTAACACCCACAATTTGGGACCCTATCACCTAATAGGAGCCAAACCTTCCTATGGTTCCACGCCTTAGGGAAAAGGAACACTGCTAAGGAAGAAGCATTTATGTATGTTTCAGATATCTGTTATAGTGTTGCACTACTTGGACTCAGCAAAAAAACAACAAGGGTTTGAAATCATTAACTGGGTAAAAGCTCAGCAAAAGGTCATTGTGCAATGAAAGTGAGAAAATCTGCCTTTTAAGTTACTTTTCTACAGCAGCTGCTGAATTTTTGAAAAAATGGTAAAAAAATGCCTGAATCACAATCTATGTTACTAAATCGTTTCAGACTGAACCCATCAAATAATCTGTGACTTGCGCAACACTGAACTGTAGAATAGCATCTTATTTGCATCAGATTCAAGTTTCTTCGGCAGCAATCAGAATTGATCGGAATTGTATGAACAATTATCACAACATTAGTAACAGGACTCTTTATAACTGTGCGAGTACTAGCGAGTTGATTCCACTCTCCAAGCTAGTGAGCGGAGTGAAACCTTTGCCAAAACTCCTGGTCAGAATCGGTCAGGCTCAGTTTTGGTAAATAAGTTT